>CM051034.1:60771033-61301033 GCA_027627225.1 Congeria kusceri
TGACCCATGGTCCTACTTCCTGCCAAGTCCATGCGTTACCATCGAGCCAAAATATGCACGGGACATGAATTGAAATTATTTAAATGAAATTGACATAGAAGAAGCTTGTATCTCAAACAGACAAAACGGTAAAAATTTAAATACAAATGCATGTTAAATGTGTGTAGCAAATTAAACTGCTTTTTACAACTGTATGTATGCATTGCGCATCTTCATTAAGGCAATTAAATTTCATGTTTTTAGACAGTGGTAAATTTCTGTTCGAATAAAAATGCAGATTGATTGGCGATCGACATTAAAAATATCGAGTAAACAGAATGGTAAGACATAATCCAATTAATCCATCCTTAAGAAAATGACATCTAATATTTAACGTCTAATTAAATTGTCTTAGAACAACACTTGATATTCATTATTCATACTAAGAAATCCCATCCAACAGGCCGACAGTGCATGCATTGGAAACAGGCAAAACATAATTACAAGTCCATAGGTCAACTATTAAGATATTGTCTTCATTTTCCAGACTTGATTGCACGAAATACAGTACTAATTCGGTTCGTGATTTCGCTTATTCTCTTGCAATTATTCTCTCAATTCGTTCAAATGACATCGCATGACAACTTAATTTCACTCCATTGGGACTCCTTTTGCTGGAGACGTATTGGTTTAGGCCAACCAAAAAAGTATAGATGGTCATTTAAAAAAGAACCAAACATGTGTGAATTACGCAAAACTACATTGATTGACGAATTTCTCATTCATATTTCAAATGTTTCATTATAGTCATCAAGCTAACAGAGAATATGGTTTGTGCAGACAATGACTTGAGAAGTTTTTTGTGCAATCATTGTGGAGCTCTAGGCAAGTTTTAATAGGCATTAAAGAAAGGTCAGGGTCGGTTTTCGGCATAATTGCTGTTATCGTACTTGAGCTATGCCACTTAAAAAAAAAAAGTTCAAGTAAGTCTTGTGTAGACAATAACTTAAGAAGTTTTTGTGCAAACATTATGAAACTATACTATAAGTGTCACTAGGCATGAAAGGAAAAGTTAAGTTCGTTTTCGACATAATTGCTCTTATGTTATGCAAATGTTCCAAAGCATAGTCTTTTAAACGCAAATTCGTATTTTGACTTATGTTGACTCAGCCCTGGGCCCATATTTATAAAGATTTTTAAACCATTCTTAACTTCAGTTGAACATAAGTCAAAATTAGAATTTGTGTTTAAAACACGATTCTTTGGAACATTGGCATGACTAATGCTAGATATTAATACACTTTGAATTATATTGCAAATTATGTGTCAAAATCTTCCAGAAATGCATTACTTTGTCAGAAAATCATATTACTAAATTTTAGAATTTTAAGATTTTTCTTATTTTTCGACTAAGATTCTTTATAAATACCAGCCCTGGAAAGCCACATTGTTCATCGAGATGCAACAATTCTATCGATGCATCAATCAATCGATTGTGAAAGGGCCCATTCGATTATCGATACTAAGCCAACCAAATTCGATTCGATTCGATTCTCTTTTATGTATTTATAGATGGTTTGTCATAAAACTGTTTATTAAAATTTTGGTGTTTGTGTAGTTTAATCAAGTAAATTGATCAATGTTCATAGCATCATGGTTGCTGTCATATTGAACAAGTTGTCAAACAATGTTACAAATGTTTTCATTTTTTCTTATTTACATTTATATATAGGATACATACGTTGACATCAACAAATACAATGGAATTAATAATAACAAATACAAATCTTTACTTTATTGCGAGTCATGACTCATAAATACGCAAAAACAAGCCTGTAAAAGAGAAACAGGAGTCGAATCGAAATATTCAACTATATACCCGGTAATGTTTGAAATAGAATGGCGAATTCATTGCAGCTCTGTTTGTCCGCGTCGTTTCAAATACTGCGAGCATGTCCCCGTACCACGAGGTTTAGCTATACTGGAAACAAATTGCATGCAATTAATATTTGCATATTTAGCATAATAAAAAGTTGTTGACCAAGAATTATTCATAAATATCCGCTTCTGTGTTCTGAGACGAGTAAAAACGCCTTTGAAAAACCTTTGAATGTTGTTCAGGCGGCTAAAACCGGTAGACACAGCTGTTAGCACGACAAATATGCTTGTTTACGAAATGTCAAGCAAAATGCGACTAAACCGACGAATTTAAGTCGATGAAAGTGTTTCTTGATGTTTCCGATCCCGCTTTTACTGAACACGTGTTTTTCTCGGGCTCTGAGAACAAATTCCTCTGTAAACTAGCTGTATATTCATATTAAAGTATGAACTTTTATAAAAATATCAAAATACTTGACATACCATACATGTTCTACGCTCTACGACAACTGTACTTAATGGCGCGATTTCCGAAATTTAGAGTTTTACATTTTTTGAAAAAGAAAACAACAACAACAAACAACAACAACAGTATAATTCTTGAATGTAATTCTGAAATCCCTCGGTTTCAAATATTCAAACAGTTTTATCTGGCTTGTCCAAAAACCGAGAGTTTGAATAGTCCTGAGTGTCGACGAAAACCGACGTGCATTTCGAAGAATGGCGAAAAATATCGAAACTACCTTGTACTAGATTAGAAATGGTACATTGGATAGACAGGTATACACAATTAAAATAAAAGTTCGCTGTTGCACAATACTTGTGTTTGTACCTTTAGTACAATAGATAACCATATAAGGGTTGAACACGATGCAAATTGCAATATGTCTAAAAATAAGTATACATGTATGAAATGATCAACTTGCGATCGTGCATTGCAAGTCGATATAATTATAGCAAACAATTATAGATGTTAGTGATGTATTAACCGATATACAGACCCCTGGAACGTATTCACAAAGCTCCTTAGGGAAAACTTAAGAAAAATTTCTTAAATTCATAAAATTTAATAAGTCTCTGGCTGTTTCGTGTATAGGTCTTTTAACATTAAAATGTTGTAAACTGGTAAATATTGCTTATATGTTTATTATTGCAGCATCATTTGTACAGAAACCACTGGATTTCACATAGAAAATTTGATCTGAAATTTTCACTTTAGTACAACTTAAGTTAAGATTTCCCTTAGGAGCTTTGCGAACACCAGCCCTGTTCAAAGTTTGTTAAACTAAGTGCACTGGGAGAGCGCGGACCTGTGAGACATCACCCGCACGTGTTTTGCAACTTATTTGTTATGCAGCATTATGGGGCCTATGTGCCCTATATCTTTATAGACCTCTGTATGTTTTGCCACCCCAGCTATTGTTAACGAATTAATTTCGCTTCACCGAACATCACACAGACATCACAATCTTTAACACGTGCTCTCGTGTGTATTAAAGATTAACTGTTTGTTACGTACGGAATCCGGTTAGTACCATATGGAATATCGTGCCTCTTACGGCGCGGGCGAGACACGAGAATTGCGCGAAACACGAAGCGAGACACGATATTCCCGCGAGACACGAAGCGAGGCACGATATTGTAACACGATATCTCGCACTGTCGCAGTAGCCCATACCACGATATCTCGTGGCAAAATATCGTGTCTCGCTTCGTGTTTCGCGCAATTCTCGTGTCTCGCTTCGTGTCTCGCGGTAAAATACCGTGCCTCGCTTCTCTACTAACCGGATTCCAGCCAGCCTCCTATACCCAGCTGAGTACTGGATATTCACATTATAGCGAATATCGAGCCAGGGATGAATAGCGGATGAATACCCCTGGCTCGATATTCGCTATATTTTGAATACCCAATACTCATTACCTAGCCAACTCCACGGACCTCATAACTTTATGTGTAAAGTTGCTAACAGAAAACCAACGACGGTAAAAGCATCAAATCATTGGCGGAAGTAAAAGTAAAAACAATTGGCATTCATAAACATATGAAAACTGGTACTAAATATGTGACATTATTGCACGGCAACAAAAAAGGGAGGTTTGCCTGGCCGTGTTATTAATTTTTGCGGGTTGAAACCACTCGAACAGCAATCGCGAAGTAGACAGACGTGAAATTAGTGAGCAGATTTTCTGTGTACTTAGATGCTATGCGCACAAGCGAATAAAGTCTTTAATAAGAAAATGGGGCTTACCAGCAACTGCATATTAATAAGAGTTAACAAAGCGGCCAGGGCATTAAAGATAATTCTGCATAACTAATACGATACAGTCGGAAGACGTGCATAGTCATAAGAATCGTCTACAGTGAAGCTTACATTAATGTCCATTAATAAGACAATACTTGTATCACATGCTATACCTTGTTTTCCGTGTAATACAGCCTTTAAGAATATTATTTTTATCCTATTACTACAGCCGAATCGATCGAATAACAACCCGTGGTATAAACTTTAGCTTTATCCTATCGCTGTTTTTAGCACACGTTTATTCGATCCTTATTTTATGAACGCTATGTATTTCAATGGGACGTCAATCCAACTGATGACGTTGGCAGTAAACAAAAAAAAATTGTTAAAACTGGGAAACCAACGTTATATTTTTTATATTTGTTGACATATTTTCACGCCGTGTGCATGTTTTATGAGCGGCTGGCATTGACCGCTTATACGTATCAGTTTTTAGATATACCGATTGAACCCAATTTGTTTCGCCACAAATCACCGGAAATCGCGACCAAAAAGTGCCTTTTTGGAATTGCAGTTAACAAGGGAACGACACCTACAAATGTGTATGTGTAAACATACGTACGTGGAAAATTTACATATTTTAACCTGATTTGTTGCGATTTATCGTCCATATTTCCAAAAATAACACTGAAAACATTATGATCGAACTGCTTCCGGTAAACACAAAAATGGCTTAAAAAATTGACTCTTTAATCCTTCAAAAATTGAAGAGCATAAAGGGAGACCACTTGGCGTTAAGAGGCTGGTTCACTACAATTCGTAATTAACAGTAAAATAAGAATATGAAAGATACTTGCGTGTGTGTGTATACCTTCTTAAGTAAAAAAAATATAACATATTTTGACCTAAATTGTTGCGAATTATCCTCAATATTTCCACAAAATAGTTTTTTTGCGCTATTTCCTTTTTGCTGTTACCCGGCCTAAACATTACACTGAAAGGTCGTGTCGGGAAACAATTGTTTGTTATAACTGTGACGTCATCAAGTAGTACAACTGTAATCATTTCCCGCGTTTGTTTCTAAGATCGACCGATGTCGGTAACTGTCGATAAATTTCGTTACCCAGTATATACGATGCCTGTTTTATTCTGATTATTGTCGAACGCGTGTTATTTTTAATGCACGCACATTCTTTTTTTCAATAACATAATTTTATACGTGTTCGTATGATGTTTATACTGTTGGCGAAATGCAAACATATGCAAACTTGAAACCGAAAGTAACCGGAAGTCACATATTTTCGTATAAACAAAACAACTGTCAAAGGAAAAATAAGAAAAAGAGATCGCTTACTGAAAGAAATTCAGAACCAAATAAAATACATAACTATACCAGATCGTTCATACGATGTACCAGTTTAAACTCTGATAGGGAAATGAAACACTTGTAAGACCAGAATCGACAGAATTGGGTACATGTACCTGGTCTCAATCGACCCATAGGCATAGGCCATACATTAGAAATGTAATACTTTATTAGAAGTTCAAGATATTGTGATGCTTTCATTTCAATGCTTAAAAAACGAAAATGTATTGCTCAATTTCATATAGCATTATTAGAAATTGCGTTTAATTGTGTTTGACTGTTTTTGCACATGTCAACTTGCAAATGAACATGTATACAAGTCATAAAGTATGGTGATCGTTCAGTCCCTTAGTATTGAGGCCTCAAGACACTCAAGTTTTTGTCAGCTTTTTCTACTACCGAATAGTAGTTGACTCCTTATATTTAATATGTGTGCCACTTTGCTTATGAATGGTTGCGCATGTGTTTCTACAGGATTTGTATTATAATAGTAAAAAGTAATTAACTCGTTTTGACATTTGCTTCACCATACACTGAAAAATATGGCTTAGGTTGGGTTGCACATATATTGGAAAGTTTTGTATTTTCAGCTGAAGGAATAGAATTGCCACATGTCAAACGGAATGCTTCCCTGGAGGTCTAGCCTGGTGATAAGCACAGTTCACATGATTCTCTGACTGTGCCAGTTGGTGAAGATGCATCCTAAATTACCAGCATATACAGCCTCAATTGCCAACATACTGCAGTATATAAACTATTGACATTGGATAAATGGAAAAGATGTAAAAAAGACACCTTATTGTTCATGCAGAGTGTGTTTTCTCAGAGTTGAAAACAGTGAAGGATGTGGGCGGTATTTTGTATGCCCACAGGGAACCTTGTTTTGAAAACAAAATCTTTATTTCACTCAAATAATTGCTTTTCATAATTAAATATTTTGTTGAACTGGTGTAAATGGTGTATTTAACTTTAATTGCATAATTTTTGCCACATTTGATGATTATTGTTTACGAATTGCCTAAATAAAGCTGTCTTATTTTTAACGTGTTACTTTTTTTCTCAGTTTTTTTTTTCAAAAAAGTACAGTCAATGTGTTTCGTTCTTTTAATTTCAGTCAAATATATGTTATAAATGAAGAACATATCAAAAGTTCTTTTAGACAACAGATTATTTTCTCTGTTCTGTCAGCTTCAAATTTATACAGAACTACCGTAGAAAATTAATAAATATTAATAATTTTATCTTGTTAATGCCTTATATTGTCTTATTTTATAATATTCTATCATTACTTGTATAAAAGACACCAAAAGTGTGTATGTAGACCCTATTTTCAACTATAATTGAATTTAGATTTTTTTCATCTTTAGAGGTAAATACATTTTGATGAAAATGGCAAAAGGGGGATTGGAATGAACATTTTCCAAAAAAATATGTTTGCATGGAAAACCACCCTCAAAATTTTTAATTAAATAAGTGATGTAATACAGATAATGGAAATAATATTTATAATTAGGTTTGGAGCATTGCCCATTGCAGCGTACTAATTATGTTTTATACTGCCCACATAAGAAGTAGCTCATAAGAATTGACACTAGAGTAAATATTGTTTTTATACTGTTAAATAAATATGCTTTTGCCCGTTAACTTGGTAGCACCTATATTCATATTAGGTGAGTGTTGGATAAAGATGAAGATTATCGTGCTCGGCACGAAACATTTGAGCGCTCGACAAGCCTAGCGCTCATCTGTTTCTAAGCATCGCATGATATACATGTACATGATATTTGTTGATTTCGGTGTAAGATCGTTTTTTATTTCATGAGTGTATGACAATTTCTCGAGTGGCGCATAAAAATACTATTCAATTCTTCAATAAACATTTAAAAATATGGCAACAACCCTCACCCGGTGGTGGGGCGGAAATTGTCGGCCTATACCCACGTCAGGTAGAAATGGCAATAATAGCACATTGGGACGTTTATTACCTTTGAACACAAGTTTTAAGTGAAACTGTTCAATTAATTTTATGACGTACCTGATTATTCTGATATAAAACGATTGCAGCCCTATATCATAAGGAAACAACGTGTTGTCGAGAGCAATTACTGCTATCAAAGCAATAGCTCGTTATTATAATCGACAAGAAGAATTGCTAAAAAGTCCATTAAAACGATAGTTATGCTAATGTGTTGTAGAATTTCTGGTTCTATTTCACTGCGAATGACTACAAAGCGTTATTTTACCGGAAGTGGCTTGGAAATTTACTGCGTATAAATACACAATAGGAAATGTCGATGCCAGGTTGCGTTTTGATGCTGGAGATTGGTTCATGGGCTCGTCACGACGCTAATGACGTTTCCTAATTGTTTAACGACATTAGAAAACACAAATAAAACCATTAGCAGCGTTTGGTTTGTCGTTTTGTATTCGAAATGACACGCGAATACGTGGCGATATATGAACCGAAGAAAATATATGGCGATAAACGAATTTTATAACAATAAAAATATTTTACGCATTTTGTAATATTTTACGTTGGCGTGATGCTTTCTGACACACAACATTAAATTCATCAGAAAATTAAAATTCCTATGCTTTACACATTTGTGATAAAATATTTCAACATTTTCGAGTCGAATTATATTTAATTAGGCATTTTCACGGCCTGTACCCGGATAATCCTAACGCAGTGCCAATATGGAGGACACAGAGACAAAGTATAATTTTCTTTTATCATGTTTTTGTATTTGTGTTAAGTATCACGTTTTTAATAGCTATAGTGTACTGTGCTTTAAGTACTCAATATTTTGTTTGACAATTAATCTATGATGCTAGAAGTCATTAAAATGTACTCGAAAGTCTTCATCAAGAACATTTTTATGTGTCCGACCGTTTTAAAATATCTTAAAATGCAATAGTGTCTTCATTCTGAAGTGGTTGTGGGCTTGCGGATAATTTCTGACCGATGTCGGAAATTGTAATGGATAAGTACAAACGTAAAAATGATAATTACCTAACAAACTTAAAAAAAAAAACATACCGATGCATGAAGTAATTTATATTGGTGTTATTTCTGTGCTTTTTTGTATTGCCTTTGCAGGTGTATTTATAGTCTCATGGCTACTCTGTTTCTGACGGATAAAAACATTATTATCTTTTACTAGCAGTTCCTTGCCACTTCATGTAATAGCGGAAGGAATAGTACCTTATGCAATTTTGACCTGTTGCCATATTTGTTAGAGCCTGCATACAATGCAAACAAAATTCACGGTATTTCAAAACATTGTCACTATGTTTCGAACGGCAGTGAGTAATCATTTCCTCAAAACTGTCATAAGATGTATCGCAATATACACACTAATTAAACTCAGAAATATTCAAACGAGGGTCCCTTTGAATGTGTTCTATGCTGTTATATTTAAAGGGGTCTTCGCATTTTCTGTTCCACTTTCATTATTTTAAATTATAACTCCTTCGTCTTTGAAAATAGTTGATTTTTTTCTGTCTTTGCAAATCGTTTGGCACTATATCAGGACATACTTTTTTCACACTTTTTCGTCCAGCACAAACTTGCGATATTTTAAACACAGGTCTTCATGGTAAAGTGTGCAATGGGTAACAATCTCTGTTGTTTAAGTGCATACCGTCTCACATCGATGAAATTTAAAGCGGCCCATAGTTTCTATAATGAAACAATATAATACACGTTGTCATTGTTGAACGAGCAAATTATGCAATACGATTTGACTGCAAATAGAAGCATTTATAGAGGCCCATTATATATTCGTTCATCTTACATGTATATCAATTCATTTATATAGAAAATTAGTTGGTTAGTTGTTTATCCTTCAAGTTTTTATGCGTTGGTATAGTTTTTATCTGTTCCTATTATACATTGCGTTCGGTTATTATCAACTAAAAATTAGGTTTTTATCCATTTTCGCACAGTCTGCACATTTTGAACGAGTATTGTGTCCATAGGCAGTGGTATAACACCATAGTGTAAACGAGTATTTGTAGCAGTATATATTTGCTTCCAAACAGCAAAATAGTATGGCCATTTAAAGGGGATATGTACGATTTCAATATAAACATTTCATTTTCTTATAATTTGAACAACACAAAGGAATGGACAGATATAACAGAGAAAAGTTAAAATAAACAGATATTTGTTTTAATGAGCTCCCTGATAACGACACATTTATTCCTAGTGATTCGCCGATACCGACACCTTAAATCGTATTTGTGGGAGAAACAAAAAACGTGTCTATGTGTCGTATGAACAATCTGCACAGAACTTCAGTCAACGCGCAACAAATATTGAGGATTCCCCAAAATTGTACATGTCTAATAAACATTAGTGAGTTTTCGACTGGAAGACGAAAAGTATTTTAATGGTGTAAAGCTCTAATTTCGAGAACTTTCGAATATCAATTCTTCTGGACTTTTATTCTAGTTTCTTATTCATCATTGTTTTATAGGTTTTATTAGACTTTCATATTTTTCTTTGAAAATTTGATGAGATCGTACATACCCTCTTTAACATTATATAAAACGTGTGAACGAGATGACAAAATAAATAAAGAAACAAAAATGAAAACAATAGTGTTCAACGTGTACACACAAAAATGAAAACAATAGTGTTCAACGTGTACACACAAAAATGAAAACAATAGTGTTCAACGTGTACACACAAAAATGAAAACAATAGTGTTCAACGTGTACACACAAAAAGTTGAAGTTGATAAAGAAGGGTACCAAATTTGTAATAAAAAGGTAATCCTGCACAATAGTTGTCGTCATTGGCATACCGGTAAATAAAATTGCGTTAGGGTTCTCCATTTTTTAGTTTAGAGTGCGTTCTTTGATCGTGTTTTTTTAATTCAAAATTCCAATATCGAGTCACATAACAGCGAGTCTGTTCCACTTATGTGACCTACAAGAAGTCCACCGGAAGTGGGTGGACATGCTTGCCGACAGAGGGCGTGTTGTGCCGACCAGACACCATGCTGTGCCTGTCAGCGCTTTGATTGTGTTCGCCATTGTAATTGCCAATCATTTAAGCATGAGACATGAATTTTATGTCTGTTATTAAACGCGTGGTTTAGATAAATGCTAGACATCAAGATTTTTTAAGATGGTTTTAAATTGCCAAAACAAAATAATATCAATAACATTGAAAAAAAAAGTATTTTGTATCATGAAAATTCTAAATGGACTTTTTAAATAAAGATGTTTCGAAATATTTTGTTAACGCTGTGGTGGATAAAACTACGTAAACAAAAACTCCACTACTACGTAAACACAAACTCCACTACAACGTAAACAAAAACTCCACTACAACGTAAACAATAACTCCACTTAAACAAAAACTCCACTACAAGGTAAAAAAAATATCTTTTTACAGTCTTATGTCAGTTTTTGCTTTCAAAAGTCAATATCCAAGAAGGCGCCAGGCGGTGACAATTTTCCGTATTTGCAACGCACGTTTAGTATTTCCCAAGGCATCTGCAAGGTGTGAAAAAAGTGAGTGAAAAGAAAAAAAAGTGTAATTTCAGACACAAGTGAACTAGCGACAATTTAAATAATCATTAGGATAGCTAATTGAAACCTCCCATATCATAATAGCTTTATTTGGAACCCCCGTGGACTTACCTTCAAACACCGTAGAGGCTGAGCTTCCTAGCTTTGATGGATGGTCAGGTTTAATTGAGAATTTCTTGGGCTCATGTTACTAATTTAATTCCAAAAGCCTTGATTTTAGACAAATAATAACAATCTGACGATAATTATTAGCCTTTTAGTGAAATCAAATCAATTGCGCAAGAATACAAGAATGGCAAGTCGGACTATAATACCGTTTATCCAACTGCCACCTGTTTACCGCCTCTTCGCGGAGTAATTTCTGAGACTATTTAGGACACGGCTTTTCAAACAAGATGACAGGCAAATTATTGCGCTCCGCCTTAAATAATTTGTTTTCGCGCTACTGAAGGGATAACGATGGGTTTTGTGAAATATTTATGGATAGTTAGGAACCCATAATACAGACAAATACGTCCAAACAAAACCATCGCAGTTGTATTTAAAGTCAACTGCAGCGACACGGCCCGACATGGAATCGCCATTATGAACTGAACAGGGATGGTAACCGGAGAAATGAGGCACAATAGAACTTTTGTTTAAAGGCCATAATTTCAAATAATGAATCTTCTAATAACTTGTCATGAAGATGAATTTGCGGCTTTTATAGAACCGGCTATTAGTGGTGAGTTTTATCACTAGACGGAAGTGTGTGCTATACATTTCAATTATTGAGCTCATCAAAACGAGGCCAACACGCTGACGTGAAAGCTCATTAAGAGCTGGTACCCTGTCTATTGCCTTGTTGAGATTAGTTTAAACCTATTTATTTCAGCTCGATTGTTTCGAAAGCCAGAGGCTTATTGAGACATTTTCGAGTCCGTTCCCTGGGTGGAACCAGTACATGGAGTCTTTAAGAAAGATCATTTGAACGCTCTCTGAGTAGATGTCCAACTCAAGACCTCCCGATCGCAAGGCGGACACCACACCCGTTACACCACTGCGACATTGCTGACAGTTTTAACTACCGTATAGGCCACGATCATCACCGAAATTGTGAAAATACCAAGTTTCATTTTGCTGATGTTACTACGCTTCACCATCTTTACTACTTACACTAGTAGTCTGTGATACACAATTTATTAGCAGGTGCTATTTGCTTTTGATACAATTAAAATACGATCGGAACGTGGAGATGATATAAATATGAATTGAAGTGTCTTTAGTTATTACCGTTAATTTCTTGCAACGCATAATCAACAGTTTGATTGGTGTCTTGTATTCTTATAACATATCCCATACCTAATTGTCCACTATACTCACAAATTTCCCAGTATCGCTAATCAGTCGTCTATTCCCACACCATATGCCATACCTTTATTCTGAGTCCTCGTTTCTCATAAAATATGCCATGCTTTAAATTGTGTCATCTATTATCATTACCATTACATTTGAGGCATGTCGTGGGAAACCCGGGTTTAATGCATGTGCAGTCCGCACAGGCTAATCCAGGACGGCACTTTCCGACTACAGTGGATTTATGTGTAGAAGAGACTTCAGTGAAACAGAAAATACCCTAAAAGCGGGAAGTGCCGTCCTGGATTATCCTGTGCGGACTGCACAGGCTAATCCGGGACGACACTTAACGCGCATGCATTAAGCCCGGTTTTCCGACGACAGGCCTCATTTATAATACAGTGTCCTCTATTTTCCATAACCCAGCACATGTCTTTATACCGAGTCCTCTATTGCCATAACTTATTCGATACGTATATATTGGGTCCTCTGTTCTTGCAACATGTCTCATTACCTGTATACAGTGTCCCTCTTTTTCATAACATCTTCCATACCTTTCATAACATCTTCCATACCTTTCATAACATCTTTCATACCTTTATACTACTCCATCTCTTCTTATTGTATTCCTCTTATTTCTGTTTCGTTTTCTATTTTCATCACGTCCCTCATACATTTATAGTTTGTCCTCTATTCTCTAAACATTTCACATATTCGTACCTTCATACTAAATACCCCATCATCAGTTTCATTTTCCATGTACGTATACTGTTGGCAAGTTATATGTTGTCATTCTTAGAATTTCCTTGACGCTTTTCTAATATGCTCTTCTTTTTTCTGCTCTGTAGTTTATTTTCCCAAGGTGCCTTCTCTGGTTGTGCAATGCTCAAAATTAAAAGTACTGAAAGATATTGTCATTCAAAATTCATTTAAACTACGAAATGCTTTAAAATCACATACATAATTCAAACGTTCTTTTCAAGTACTTTTTTTACGGAGAGTGTTGAAATTGAAAAGAAAATCATCACAAAATGCATCATAAAATACTTTACAATGTTTTCATACATTTTTCATGGGTGTACTGATTAAATTACATTTCTGTTGATGCATCTACGTAGCCCACGTCGCGCATTAATACCAATTAGTCAAACAGTGCACATGCAAATGTCGGAACCCAGGTCTTTTAACTGATGGCATTTAATGCATTTAACGCTGATATCCGTTTCGTTGAAAAGGTAATAGGCTACTTCAATGTTATTTACGGTTGCCCGTATTTGCGATAATGCTTCTGATTTTGATAAGCGTGTAAGCGATACAGAACGGAAGCTCGTTTGCAGAAAGCGTCTAGCAGTCGCAGAATCGCTATTACGCAATCTGCGCAGTCCAATTAATTTAACAACTTCCGGTCGAGAAATATTCTCAAAAAGCAATCTGTTGTCGTGATAACCCTGATATATTAACGACGGATAATTTGATGGAAATTTGTAGCTATTTTGGAAAATGATACTGGCAAATGCTGATCAAATTATGCCATTTTCTTCGCTTCGCAAGCTTTTAAACTATGGCCTTGTTAACGTGATGAATGTTCGTCCAGCACGAAAGTACCCGATTAATACATGCCCCATTTGCGCATGCTTTCTTACAAACCACTGGTTATTGTATTAACACGTGTGATTCAGATTTCAGCCATCTTCCCTAATTACCACTATTCCAGCAACCCAATGTGAAACTTTACATATATTATTCCCTAACTATGTTCTAATTATATGTGATAGCCAAGTCGCTACCCATTTATGGTTCAGCTTCGTGGATTTTACGACAACACGTCAAATTTACGACGATTTACGGCTGTTAATAAGTATATATGACCACAACAGTAATTTTATCCTCGCACAAAACCTGGGCAGAAAATTACTGTATCGCTTCACCAATAAAACCGACATCCCTAAAAACAATATTGTGGTATTGTATGGTACCCGATGCACTGTTTATGAAATTTCTAACAGTAAACGCATTTGTTCCAGATATTATATTTGAAAGGGAAACGATGGCTAATTGAGCCCCGTTTTCGAGGGTGAACGGGTACATAGAGGACACTGTCGAACCACCCATGTTACTAACCGGACCGATGTGCACTTTATTGCCATTAATTGAAGGCCCGCTGTTTAACCAGTTTGGTTCATATACCTCTAGACCGCCTTTTCTGGCGATACATTTCTGTTTAATATGTAATTTATTAATGTAAGACTAATTTGCGGTCATAGAAATTGAAATATCATCGCTGCGACGGTACGAACTACTAAATTCATGTTCATCCCATTGCATTTTTCACCAGTGATTTTACTTAAAGTGATAAAGTCAAGTCCAAGTAGCAGTTTGTAGGAAAACAAAACATATTATCTGCATAACCGAAGCTTCTTACTACTGAAATAAAACATAAATAAATAATAAAAACGCATAGAAAGTAAAAAAAAACAGGAGACCGAACCTACAACCCCGGGGTCAAAGGTCGACATGTCGTTGTTCGTATATTTCTTAAGGTGTAAAAATATGTTTGTTTCTGGTTACATGCCCAAAAGAATTAGGGTAGGTAGGTCGGGATTTATTATCATTTTATTTATTTTTTGGTAAATGGTCAACTTGAAGATTCTAAAACTGAATAAATATTCAAAACATATCAGCAATATCCTTAAACATTGTTTATAAGTGGATACTATCAAAACAAAACACTTATTTATCCCAAAACACATTTATTTATTGAAAAAGGTAAATAAAACAAAAATCAATCTGACAAACACAATAAAATGTTCTAGGATCGGGACATTTTTTAGGGTAGGTCGGGTAACTCGAAACAAACATATATGTTTATGCCTAAGGACCATTTTAACTTAAGTTGTACTTCCAGGTAATCATTCTAGGTCAAATTTTCAATGATTTCGGTCCCAAAAGGATACAATGCTAAACCTGTCTAATATTTACTAATTAAAACATATTGGTGTAAAAAGACATGTAAACGAACCAGTCACAGATTTAAGGTTTTTCATCAAGCAGTTTTGTAAATAGAAATACATATAATATTATATAGTGTAGTGTAACGCTACAACGTGAAGCAAATTGTGCTGAATAATGAAGATCAATTAGTATTTGCCTAGTTTACAATATTCAATAAATAAAAAAGCACGTGTATCGATTTTCTGCATCGTGTATTAGACTATAAGTGTGTGTGAGGCCATGAAAAGAAACTTGTGGTTCCGGTAACTCAACCGACCCATTTTTGTTTCTGGCGACCCTTAAACCTCTTATGGACCCTTCAGAAAAAAATCATGTTACGAATCACGGCGGGTACGAATCGGCGAAACAGCGATCGCATATTAGCACTTTAGGCTTACGAAAGGTAATTGTTCGCAAAACTTATATGTGTCAACGACCAGATAAATACAACCAAATACCGACGGCTTAATGTATAATAGCAAAGGTAACATATTTGTTATAAGGGCTTTTATTCTCTACCTAGTAAGACTTTGTTTTATGCTGATACGTTAATCGGCATGATATAGATGCATCGCATTTATATAATGTCTTTATAATGATGTGAACAATGTGCTCTTCGCATTGGTTAAAGGTCCAGAATGTTACCAAAAAAATAATGATTGAGCATGGACACGCTGTGCGCAATGTTAAATGAGCATGAACACATTGTGAATGATGTTAATCGAACATGGATATAATGTTCATTTTTTAAATTTTTATGGAACATGGGCACCTTCTGCAAAATGTTAATGGAACATGAACACATGTTCATAATTGTTATTGAACATTGAACATGGGCACGTTGTAAAGATATTTTTATTGAACATAGACACCTTGTTAAAAATGTTAATGGAACATGATTACGTGTTCATAATTTTTATTGAACATGGGCACCTTTCATTGTTAATGGGACTTACTCATGCACCGATTGACAATTCTCGCGATGTTTGTCACAGATTTCAAAAACAAGTTCAAATTATATAAAGAAGAAAAATAACGGACACAGAAATATTGTGTAACTACCGGTATATCGTTTATGGATAATAGACAGAAATGGATAAAATTAAAAAGCGTATGTAACATGTTTCGTCGCTATATGGACGAACGCGTGCCACGCTTATATAGCGTACTAGTGTACGTGTCAGTACGGCTGACCGAGCGTGTCAGACTTTTTATCCCGGAGGTCGTAGGTTTAAGACCCGGCGGAGACAAATCTTTTTATTTTAATCTTTTTCTTTGTATAATATTTCATTTTGGTTAGTTCAGATGCTTTAGCTTTTGCAGTGGAGCCATTTAATGACATTTTTAAAATAAACGAAATTCTGTCAATAAGTCCCTTTACAAATATTTATTTATTTCGAATATTTGTAATTGTATTATATGATTAATCACAGTGGTTACAGTGGCGAAGCTTGAGGCAAATTGAAGCCGAGGCAGTCTAGGGGGACCCGGGCATGCCCTCCCCCCCCCCCCCCCCGAATTCGTTTTTATTTAGAAAGTCTATGGTGCGTTCTGGAGGCCATTTAAACCATGCGTTTTATTCGTTATGTCGCATATTTTTGTAAATGTGCGGCAGTTGTCATTATTCTGACATTATATGATTTTCAAAGTATTTTATAACTTTTTTGGTCCTCGGCGTGCCTCAGCGTGGCTACGACGCTCTTGTTAATTGAAACGACAAAAAGTGCAGCATTCGCTTGCTGACACTGATCATACATTTTTCGGCTTCAAAAGATACAACAGTAGAAATAAAATTCTTACTGTGTTTGTTGTGAAAGCTAGCAATAATAATAATAATAATAATAATAATGATAATTATGCCGATATGCCAATAAATCTATGATGATGATAATATAAATAATAATAATAATAATAATAATAATCATCATCATAATCATCATCATCATCATCATCATCATCATCAATCATCATCATCATTATCATCATCCTCATCATAATCATCATGATCATTATTATTATTATTATTTTATTTTTTTAATTATTATTATTATTATTATTATTATTATACGTTTATTGGCGAGTAGGCAGTTATTATTGATGTTTGAACTGTTGAAAACATATCGCAAGGGCTGTATTCGTTAATCCCAATAAATTTCTACAGTTCATTTTGAGAGCACATTCCATATCAAATATGTAACTGTAATTTTGATCAGGGTACAGATATTTATTGTTTATTGTTTTGCTGATATCTTTTATTAAACTCCATTGAGTCATAAATAAAACTTCATTAATTTATTTACATATTTAAAATAAATAATATAGCTTACAATGTAAATTAAAAAATACTTTTGACACATCGGGATTGGATTTGTAATATTTCAAAATAGTATGCTCTCGTAATTAATAGATTAATTTAATTCCAGTTTTATCTCTCAATCTGCTAATAATTATTGTTACCAATGTTGTGCAATGGCATCTCCGAGATAAGTACAACTCGTCAATTTAATTAATTTTGATAACTAGCCCAGTGCATTCCAGCAGACGAATTTGTTCATTTACATTCATAAAAATCATTACTAAGCCTACGGTTTTCAGTGAACACCCATAAATTAAACTAGTTGTTACACAAATTAAATTTTACGTTTAAATTTTATGTTTTTTGGCTATAATTGAAAGAATTTTAATTCGGACAATTTGAGCATTAACATACTGAATAAATATGAAATTGCGGTGCGAATGAGAGCATAAATTTAAACCTGTTTCTATATTTCGTTAACTTGTTATATTTGTATAAAGTTTAAGTGTGTAGCCTGCTACATCTTCCATAAAAAAAATCATAATGACATCAAACATATATTTAGATTGCCACTTCAATGATACACGCATACCTTTTTATAATATATGAACAAACTAACTGAAAATGGCTCTAAAATGTTGAAGTATTTTCAATAAGTTTTAGACCTAATAATTTCGAAATTATTCCCAATGATAGCCATACATACTGCGTTGTCATAATTTAATTGTCTGGAAATTCCCATCTGCCGTAAAAAGCGTTGTAAATTAAATATTTTGAAAGTAATTGCTGCGAGTTGTGTATTATAACCTTAATAGACCAACAATTGCCTGCGTTTAAAGTGAAAACGTATAAAATAAAAATAAACTATTACAATAAATCTTATTCAAGTAATTCAAAAATAATTGCTAAACTTAAACCACTCGAATTTCAAATAAAGTATAATCGTTACCAAATACATAATAATGTCAAAACATAAATTTTCCGATCATAATTAAACAAAAACAGATGACATATATTTATTCATTGGTGGGCATTTTTATTGCTTAACAATAGCGTATAATGATTAAATTATTCGTCTGACAAAATATGTGATCATTAACATCCCGCCTCTTAATAATTCTCAAATCTGATCGTTTAACAGATAGTTGTATCTGATCTTTGCTCGATGTTCCGACGTTTCAACGCTTAGGTGTTTTTACAAGGCAGAAATATTGGCTAGATTACGATCTTGGCAGGGAACGAATCGGCTCGCGCCGAGAATAATTAATTGTCAGTCAACTATGCGGCCCCGCCTACCTGATTTCTGATTGGCCACGTGTGAATTGCTAGGTATTGTGAATAGAAAAATTACATTTTAATAGACAAAATCAAAGCGTATGTAACTTTAGACTTTTCTAAAGTGACACAGGCCCAGGGTGTTTAATGGTTATTTAATGCGTGAAAGCATACTTCTTCAGAATCGAGTTATAATATGGTGGAAAAGTTGTGATTTCAGATTTGAGATTTGTATCTGTTGGAAGTGATTTTTCGCATAATAGTTTGTGGACTAAATATTGAGATAGGCAAATAGAGACAAGACAAAGGTTCATCGTACCAAGATGACGGCGACGGCAAATTTAAATAAACCTCGTCGGTGTCGGGGGTTTACAATCGCGTCGATAATCGGCAATGATTCGGACACACAGACGGACAAACTATCAGAAGCACCCAATATAGACAGTGTTCCCAAAACGAACAAACTGGGAATGTCCTCACATAGAAATGAACATGACTCGGATTCGGACACTGACAAAAATTCGGACAGTGCTACTGAGAGAAAAGAACGCGATTTTTTACAAACTCAGATACTTTTACAAAATCATGAACGATTACGAATTAAAGAGTTCCAGGCACAAAGTGATTTAGGTAGTTCTATGATGAGACGAACATCTTCTTCCCTACATAGAGACTCAGTTCGAGATTTTAACTTTTCTAGTGCAAGTGTCCGCGAGGGTGTGCGAGCACCATCATCGCCGGACACTTTAAGACATTTACACGAAACTTTGTTACAAAGCGGGGCATTACACAACGATGCCAACAGTCATATTCATCTCGGAAACATCGAGGCACAGCGGCACTTCCGGCATCCACTGGCGGTCACCGGCGTGCCCGGATTTCCGGGCCAGATGCACGTGGGTCCGCAGCTCCACCCCATGCTTATGGGAGGGGGTCGGGACCTCAGACACATCTACCCCTATATGGCTGACCGGTACCCGGGCTGTTTTCTGCCCAGATACGGAAGTAAGTAAAATACATGTATAATGCATTTGATACGCGCACTATGCAAAGGATCCAACATGCGTTTGCGTCCGTGAATCCGAGGTCTTAGTGGTGGTTTAGTATTACTTATTGTTGATAATTTATAGAAATCTTAGGATGAAATCTAAAGAATAAGTTATGAAAAGGATATTGAAGATATACTTAAAATCGATGTTGTATATTTTCAACAAATTGTACACTTATAATATGGATTCACGTTAACCTCTTCACGCACAACAATTACGTGTAGTTGCTTATTATATGCATAATATTTGTGCAGCCTTGAAACCAATGCCAAGTGGTTCCAATTCCAGTAGCGCTGTTAGAATAAACATTTAAGATACAGTATATTTTGAAATACATACAGTTTTTACCAGTTCTTGTTTCAAAATAAAATACATAAATAAATAAACGTGGAAAAATTAAATTCGTTTGATAAAATACTGTACTAGAGAGAATATTTTGCACGTATGTAATCAATTTTTTTTATAACTAAAAACAGGAAAATGACCTTCGTCAACAAAGTTTTTCTTGTTCTGTCGGTCTTAACTCATGGCGCTCCACAATTTTTCTCACTCTCCGTTAAAACAGCAAACGTCAATGTACACAACAGTAAAAATTCCATCTTTACCGGTCTGTGACATAATAAGCATGGCGCACAAACCCGTTTGAATACAATTCGCTGCTAATACAGTGTTTTCACGTTCCGCGAATTCTGAAAAAGATGGGGTCACAAATTTCCTGGGTTGTTTTGCAATGACTTGTAGCCTTGTCTCGAAAACGTGTCGGTTATGAGAATGAAAACTGGGATAATTGGGTGGTATAATAAACGTTCCGAGAAATACCGGCGTAGAATTTACCCTTGCATTAGAAATTATGTTACAAGATAACATAAAAGAAGTATAAAGTAAGTGTGAATTGTGAACACATGTTGAATTCACACAGACTGTTGGAGAAACATTTAAGTTAAGTAGCTGTGCTTTATTTTTTGCTAAATTACTGAACTTTTTTAATTGTGTATGAATGATGTACTTTTGAATAAAACGAACCCCATAATGTCATTTAACGAACTGCAACACAATTTAATTAATTAAATATAATTAACGTAACTGAAATGCTTTCAAACGTAGAATATTAAATGGAATATACAGTCAATATCGAGCTCATGAGAAAATTGTTGGCTTAATACCAAAGATAAAAGCAACATTAAAAACAAAATAATGATTTTCTAAAAAAAAAAAAACGGTGTTTATTAAATTCAACCAAACCTATTATTCTGTATGTTAACCTTAATAATTGTGTTTAAGGACTTTATTTACGCTATACAAACGCCTCTACCCCTGGCTGTTTTACTATAATATAATAAACATATGTTTATTATTTATAAGGTATACATTGCTAATTTAATGTAATCAATATTTTTACTTGGTAATTTATTACCTATAATCACAGGATACTGACTTCATATAATTATTTATATACTAACACTATTTTAGGTGTAGCTAAAAATAAACAAAAATAATTTATTTTAGTTATTTATAAAATAAACTAATACGATTATAGCAGTGTTTATTTTGTGAGAATATCAAAACAAACCTAATGAAATATTAGGTAATATTGGCTTACGATACATTGCAACCATTGAAATATTTCAAAAAGAAGGGACATTAAATTTTATACTTGACTGAAATATTTCTAAATAAATTACTCCGATAAAAAGAGCATTCAATTTAAACTAACATTTTAAAGCGTAATCGTGGAGTTACTGAAAACCCATGCATGATAACGCATTGAAAAACGTGTATACTTTGTTATACAGGATAATAAGTCACTGCTAATTAGCGATTTAATGTTTTACACTGCCACGATTTTGTAAGGAGCAGATCACATGCAGACCTATTCATTACAAAATAGTTAAGGACAAGACACTGCGCAGACGTCTAACGCACATTTTTGTCAGTGCTCATCGAGTACCATCTGCTTTTATGTACTCAATAACTTAATCGTTTGGTATTTACACGCTTGATTTTGTCTTCGATTAAGTTTTAAAGCTTACAGAGACTTTTTCACCGTTTTTTTATATCATTAAATAGTGCTGATCGAGTACCATCTGTTTTTTATGTACTCACTAAATTCAACATTCAGTATGTACGTGTTTTTGTCTTTGCATTAAAAAAATTAACTTAAAGAGACGTATTTAAAGAATTTCGTCATTTTCTAATATCATTTAACAGTTTAGTGAGTGCGCATCGAGTACCATCTGTTTTTTTAATGCACTCACTAACTTTACCATTTGGTATGTGCTCGTTTTTGTTTTTGCATTTAAAATCAAAACCGAAATATACTTATATACAAATTTATCGGTATCATATGTCATTAAACAGTTTAACTGCAACAAATAAATCTGGACTATCCAACCTAAATTGTTTTCGGATTAACAATTTCAAAACTTAAATTCACTAAGTTTTCATTTTTTTTTTAAGTCGTTGAACATCTTAACTACAAATGCAGAAGCATCTATAATATTTGAAGTAAATGAAGTCAAACATTAAATATATTTTTAAAAAAACGTGTAAAGAAAAAGAAATGGTGCGATATTTTATTACTATATTATTCTATATTTATTATTAATATTTGATTTAATAACCGAATCATCGGTGCAAAATAAATAACCTTTGACATGCTTTTCCATGCGTTTGATCGAGGTGGTTCAACTAATGGTAAATATTTCATCTCAAAATCACATGCATCAAAGTGATTCACGACTAGAAATCGTCATAAGAAAAATCGCACAGAATTTATAGCATACTTATTGCGATAATTGTACAATATTTGTATAATGATGTAAACCGATCGCTAAATTAACCTCGCAAATTTGTGCTATGAAACCCGCAAGCTGCAGTGGTCTATCAATGACAACTGTTATTAAAATATTCATTTCCAATGCATGGTACTAATTATCTTTTATCGCTTGTCATTAGCTAACAGATAAATGGATGTGTTAACATAAAAACTTAGTGAAGTATTGCACCATTAAATTACTGACGAATCTTGCATTTGATACTAATTACGGTAATTAATCTAATGCAAGAAATTCGCATTTAGGTTAATTACGGAAATCAAAGATCATCGCACAATGCTTGTTGATTCTTTAATAGACGCACTCGAAAGATTCAAAAGCAGGAGGTGCAAAAGGCTAGCAGAGATATTATATAAACTTACCGATACGGTCACCCGATAAGCCCGGGGTCGCACATTAAGTCTACGGCAGGCAGACAAGTTACATTTGGTGATATTTGTGCGTTTTGATGGGACTTGTGTTATCTACGAACATTACGCCTGATTTTCTTTGTGTTTTGTCCATGAATTGGCAGAATTGATCAAAAATGGTATGTCCCAGCAAATAAGTCTTCTGTTAACGTCGGGTATTTAGCATTTGACTCTTTTATTAGTTTGCCTTTGATCTTTTGTTGTACGTGTACATGTTTTTTTGATGTATGGGAACTGCATAATTTGTGCGCGGTATTGTTTGGTGTCCGTCTGCTAGTTTGCCACTCGTCTGCCATTGTAGATTCCTTACAGGGGGTGACAGACATTCAAATCCACACGTTTGGCGTTTTTTTTTAATTGATGAGATGCTTAAAACATATAATCCAGTTTACTGTTTCAGCAGTCGCTTTTTGTAACCATGAACATATTATAGCTAAACACGTTCTTACAAACTACCGACTATTACTATTGCTACTACTACTACTACTAATACTACTACTACTACTACTTCTACTACTACTACTACTACTACTTCTACTACTACTTCTTCTTCTACCGCTACCGCTACCGCACCACTACTACTACTACTACTACTACTACTACTACTACTACTACTACTACTACTACTACTACTACTACTAATACCGCTACCGCTACCGCACCACTACTAGTACTACTAATACTATTGGAACTGCTACTACTGCTTCTACTACTACTACTACTACTACTACTACTACTAATACTACTACTACTACTACTACTACTACTACTACTACTACTACTACTACTACTACTACTACTACTACTACTGCTTCTACACTGCCGCCACCACCACCACCAAAACCACCACCAACAACAACATAAAAAATCATAAACAACATCTACTACTACTACCACCACTACCACCACGGCCGCCTACACCACTACCATCACCACCACCACAACCAACACAACCGTCCATTTTTCTCTCACACGTACCCACTTCCTCTCGTTCCAGTGGGCGGGATGCCGGGCTTGTTCTTCCAGCCGTACCGGAAGCCGAAGCGGATCCGCACCGCGTTCTCGCCGTCGCAGCTGCTGCAGCTGGAGAAGTCGTTCGAAAAGAGCCACTACGTGGTCGGACAGGAGCGGAAGGACCTCGCTAACGATCTGCAGCTTACAGAGACACAGGTATGAGCCTTGAGAAGGCCTGGGGCCAGTATTCGTAAAGCCTCTTATGAGAATCTTAACTTAGGTTATAATAATATTTTCTGCTAAGTGCGTCCGTTAAGTATAGAGCTTTCGGGGCACACATTTATAAAGCCTCTAAGAAGATTCTTAATTTAAGTTATGCAGGATCACATTTTTAAAAAATCATATTTTTCACACACTATTGAAGAAAAGGATCTCATTTGTCACATTTTAAGTGTGAATAATGTGATAGGCAAAAAACGGGGCATGCGTGAGGATCACAGAAGTATATGATTTCGTGGCATATCAAAATCTGGATGCGATCACATTTCACAGATAACATGAAGAATAAGACTGCGATGTGTGAAGAATACGATTTCAATTTTCATACCTGTGAAAAATGAGATCCTATTTTTCACAGATAAGAAACTATTATTTGTGAAAAATATCGTTCTATAAAGTTATGCTTATGAGAAAATTTATACTCATGTGTTCCTAGACTACTCGTATCGGGCACGTTCGTTGGGTATATACCTCGGGCCGTATTCAGAAAGGTCCCAAGGAGAATCTTATCTTAAGTTATCCTGAAGTGACAATGACCATTAAAATTTTATGCCAGGGCCCATATTGGAGAAACATCTTAAGTTGATCTTAAAATATTTACACTTAAGTTCCACACCTTGTAAGGTTATATTTTTAAAACTACACATAAATTAATGAATCCAATTACCGTTAAGTAAATCTTAGTTAATAATAAGTTGATAATCAGTGAATATTTAGCAGAATTTCATGTATAATGGAATAAAATGCTTAAGGAAAACGATGATTTTAAGGCTAAGGATAAGACTTTACTTAAGATATTTCTGGAATACTACCCCTGGTCTGTTCGCTGATTATAGAGAGCTTCTGGGCCCATATTCGTAAGGCTCCTTAGCATAATCTTAACTGAATTTACACTTAAGTGGAATTTTATACTTAGGCCAGAGAATAATTCTGTGTCTCTGTAAACCCGACCCTACCTAGCGAAAACCCCCATACTCTAAAGTTTTTAGCGACGATAGTTTTCCGCGAAATCCGTTTTGTCAGCTTTTAGATAATTTTCTATATTTTTTTACCAAAATGTGTCTTTAAAAATTTTACAAAAAACTTTTTTGAGACCGTTGCCCGAAACACACAATTTATTAATTGTGGCATTATGTGTGTTAAGATTATTAAGTGCGTCCATTGAGTATATACGTGGAGTCGTATTCGTAAGGCTCTAAAGGAGAATCTTGACTTAATTTATACTTAAGTGCAAATATATACTCGTATTCATGAGTTGTAAGACAATTAAGTGCGTCCACTTAGTTTATACCACTTGACAATCTCAACAGAATTTATACTAAGGTGAATTAAATAAAATATTCGACGTGATAATCAATGTTTTGTATTTGAAAATGAGTAAATACGAAAAAAGTCAGTTTATTTCGGATAAATAACAGATTTATTATCTTCACGGTCATTTCTCTGAAAGAATAACTCAAAATTAGAATAAATATTTTTATAAAATCGTCGGGGTTTATAACCATCCCGTGTTACGACTATCAAATTTGATACCGATTTCACTATTTGAGTATAATTTACAAACATTTCAAACATATTTGATACGTCTGACATGTTTAAAGAGTTGCGATACTTCGATTAAATTGCGCATGAAAAATTATAAAGCAATTCGTAACCATTTAGCTGTTATTGCCCTAAATTACGCGAATATATAGACTATATTTCGCTAATGAGACCCGCTAGGTTACCTGCCATTTTCCAGTGTTAAGCGTAATTGCGATTAATTTGTCAAAAATAGCCGATTTAAACTCGATAACCCAAGGGATAGCGTGTCCGAACAAGTAAATAACGCTCCAATTTTTTTTAATTTTTTTTTTGCTTTCTGTCACGTGCCTCGTACCTATATGGCTGACAATGTCCAAATTAGGTTCTTACATAGCCCTTTAGACAAGTATATACGCTACTAATCAAAGCGCTGAACGCACTCGCTATTGCGTAATATTGGACACAACTCCGTCGACTAAAAACGACAAGCAAATGAATATAATGCGCGCAATGAAGACATTATTAACGATACGGTTTACACGTTACAGACATGTAACACATGCGATAAGTATCTACACTGTCTTCTAAGATGAGCTCGTGCAATAATATACAGGCTCAAATGTACGCATAGACGATTGCAGATCGATCCTCATACCCGGAACTTGTGTTTCCGAACATTCGTTTTTGAGCTGAACATTCGGATTTCCGCTATATTCCATGGACAAACATAATCGAGGCATGTCGTAGGAAAACTGGTCCTAATGCAAGTGTGTAATGTGTCGTCCCGGCTCAGCCTGTGCAGAGGCTGATCCAGGACGACACTGTACGCACTTGCTTTAAGCCCGTTTTTTCCCACGACATGCCTCAATCATATTTGAATTTTCCCGTTATATTTTGTGGGTAAATTCTCACCATACTGGACAAATGGTTTTTTTCCGGATAATCACGTTGCCACACAAATCACAAGACTGAACAAAACGTACGATCATTCCATAAAAATGTATAACGGGTAATTCGAAAATTCGTCCCATTTTGGTGTGTCTGAACAGCAAATGAGGGGTTATACTCGCGGTCAACATATATGGCGCTTCGGCGAGCAATGGGCCTTTATAGCTATCAACTACCTGTTTACTAGATGTGGCCTTTAACTTTAGCTTGATATTGCATTTTGAATATATACACGTCAAGAGGCGAGGTTTTTTATTCCGAGTTAGGCCCAACAATTTCTCTGCACATGCGCACAGAAATTCATGCGAATTATGAAAATAAGTTCTTCCGTTTAACTAGTTTTCTTCATTAAATATAGTATACAAGGAAACCAATACAGCGGCGTCTTTGCATGTAATGCGCGTATAGAATAGACGTTGTCATTTTTTTTTATCTTTACAGAGATGTAATAAATTGAAAGTTTCGGTCCCATGAATTGTCATATATTTGCGACGATGGCGCTATTAATAATATATTACCCGTTTATGTTAGTCAATTAACACAGTCATTGCTTAATCTTATTCCGCGCACCTTTTCATTAAGTAAATTCACAGACATGTTAATAGCCTCGTATATAAAAACGCATTTATAAGGATAATTTTTATTAACGAAATGAACTAGAAAAAACACACTTTATGCAGTAAGAAGATCTTCAAAAGTTTATTTAAACCCTCGACAATCGGAAAACGATCCAACTGCCTCTATTACCCGTAATTGCTCGGTTTATGATAGCCTATCATATTAATTGTAACTAATTATTATGTCATATTAATCGCGCTTGAAACACGGTCGTCTATACCAGCCCCAGTGTGTGTGTGCCAGCGCAATTGTGCAGCGGCGATAAATCAATGTGGGATACTTTTATTTATTCACCACGAGGGTCGATCATTACCATTCCATTCATAAAAAATCAGTGATATTTTATACTATTTCTTTAAAAAATATTCTTTGCTACAAGCATTGTGATTAAGAAAGTGTTATAAGACGTACATAGTAAAACCTTTGGGGGGCAACGAAAGAGGTTCATTTTTTGTCGGACAAATTTGTCAAATGCAGGTACATCTGTGTATTTATTTAAAAACCCTCACAAATTGAATTTGATCAATATATGCAAATACTCGTATACTGCATATGTAAGTTTGTGTAAATAAAATAATTTATTATGAATTTTATAATTAAACGGTGTAGTGGTAAAAATGGCCAAATTTATTTTTGTATCACATTAATTAATTTAAATCGGAATATTTTTTACGGGTTCATATGCATTAAACTTGTCACTGCATTTACCCTGTAAGAACACGGATTCCCAACACACGCGCAAACAGCAGTATGGAATGTACAAAACATGGCCCCGTGTTTCTACAAATTGGAAACAAATTAGGGGAAAACATGACCCCCTATAAAAACCCATTAAATGATCGACAGCTGCCAGGCGTTAACACGGGCCGCTCGGTTTATTTGAAAATCACACGCGCATTTTGTCCATATCAATTTTCTATGAATTCCGTGCCATTGGCCACAGCTTAATTTTTATCAGTGCTGTCTGCCCAGAACGTTCCTAAAGGTCACCGCGCGAGGGGCCCGGGCCATAAGACCATCAAGACTCAATCAATGTTGATCCCTTATCGGCGTTTTATGGGGCCATAAGTTAATTCATGCGACGCCTGTTGGTTCATTGAGACCACAAGCCGGAATGGTTAATAATTACAGTTTAATTCGAACTCGAATTAGACAATATCGATTCTGTTGGACATCATTATTTGCGATCAAATCAGCGCTAATTTGTACGTCACGGCCCCTTTCCCATCTACAGAGGGCGGGGCGAGTGAGGCGTGACGCGCGTGCGATAAGGGGATCTTAGAATCGGAATTGGGACCACTAGGGATACTAGGGCCTGGGGACCATCCAATTTAGGATCCCGTTGATCGTTCCCGATGGGATTTCCACTTGAAGGAAATGTTATCGTTATTCGCTTTTGTTCTTAAATTAGTAATGATAATACTTCTCCAGGTTTACCATTATATAATTGTACGTGAACCAGGGCGGCAGTAACGGGTCGCTATGTGTAGAATGAGGAGTAGATCTTATATTTTTCCTATAGAAAGTTTTTGTCTTTTTATTATCAAAAGCAACATTATTCTCCTCCTCCACCTCCTCCTCCTCATCATCATCATCATAATCGTCATTGTCATCATCATTATTATCATCATCGTCGTCGTCAATACCACCATCACCACCACCATCACCTACCCCTTCACATCCATCATCATCATCATCAGTATCATCATTATCATCATCATCATCATCAACAACAACTCATCTACAGCTTCAGTCTTTCCGTCCTTCTAACCATCGTCAGCAGCTAGAAAAAATCTACTCTCTCAAATAGAGTAGTCGCATCAGCATGCTTTCAATTATATAAAATATTCACCCATTCCGTATATAATTTACTGCCTCTCTTTAGAAATGTTTTTTCTTGCTACATAAAACATTAGACCGAACAATCCCTGATTAAATGATCCTTTAAATAAAACACTAATTAACTAATACTGGCTAATAAACCGGGGTTAACCATAGGGTTGTAGAATGAAAACCGGCAAACAAATTGCCCCCAAATCTCAGAGCAAATCACAAGATCGCAAACCAGAAGCGAGATCATCAATTTTCGCGACCCCGGATTCTCTCGCAAGGCGTATGTACCTCGTTAAAATGACAAACGCTATCTAAACTACCATAACTCCTACCTAATTAGCGATGTAGTTTTATTGTTTCAAGGGGTGTAATAATCCCGCTATCTGATGCTTGTAAATCTGGTTTATTTTTTGTATTGGGTTACAGCATTGCGTAAAATACGGGTCCTAACAAAACGGGTCCTATCGTACATACAAAGAGATCGGTGTTTAAGCGATAGTCTTACATACAAGCAAGTCTTCTGGTTTTGATGGTAGATTTCAGACAGAAGGTTATAAATATTTTTATCAAGTAAAGCGAAAAACACAATACTTGGTATTAGTATAATTTTAGAACGTCGTACATGTATAAACTTACTACAAATTACAAGCTGTTAGTCTAGTAAAATCCTATTGGTTTTGTTCATATTTGAAGAAAGCTTGCAAGTTAAATGTATCTTAAATGGAGCGATTCACAAAGCAAATTAAAAAACAAACATTTAAAGTCTCCCAAATCCATCACCAAAACATAACAAATATAATAGTATGTAGGGCTACACCCATGAACAAGAGAAATATTAAATTTGAAGGGTTCCTTGCAACAACATTTTAGCTGCTGAAAAGACAAATGTATTCATAGATTTGTCGTCAAAATCGTCACCAATCGTGTTTGTCGAGATCTCTTTAATAACAAATGTACAAAATAATGACGTAGACATACCTACCTTAGCTGTTTGTTGAATCTAAGGTTCTCAACATCAAAATTTCGTACAAAACCCGGGCTTAATGCATGTGCGTAAAGTGTCGTCCCGGATTAACCTGTGCAGTCCACATAGGCAAATCCGGGACGGCACTTTCCGCCTACAGTGGATTTATGTTTAGACGAGGCCTCCTTGGAAACAGAAAAAACCATACAAGCGGAAAGTGCCGTCCTGGATTAGCCTGTGCGGACTGCACAGGCTAATCCGGGACGACACTTTACGCACATGCATTAAGCCCGGTTTTGCCACGACACACCTAAATTTTCTTTTTTCAGGTCAAAGTTTGGTTCCAAAACCGTAGGACGAAGTTCAAGAGAAGCAAAGGTGAACACGATGGTAGCGGCTCTGGTGATGAACGCAAGTCTCCTTTCAATGACTCTAAGTCTGAGAGTGACGTCAGTGATAGTGACGAAATCGATGACGTTGGTGACGAGTATCCCGCGCATGCGTATCAGCATGCGATACAAACATGCTAATCGGAAGAAACGTGTGCGGACGTTGGACATTATAATACTCGGATATGTGTAATAAACAAATTAAAATTTGGTGCATTTGTGTGAATTGTGGTAGTTACTGTGGTCGAACTTGAATGTAATGCTGATGTTACTAGCGAATACATATGTGCTAAAATATTTGTTTTGTTGAATGTAAATTACGCGGCTGTAAGTGTAGAAAATTGATGTTTTATACGGGTTCAAATATTTCTAGTTATGAGTGTGTAACCGTCAATTATTGTATTTTAAAGCCAGACAGCGTCGGGTTTAGAAGGATATGTATGATGCAGACAATTGTAACAAAAACCGTAACAAGACACAAGACCCGAGGTCAATATGTTTTTGGCCATAGTCAGAGTTTATTGTAAATGTTCGTGTAATTTAGATGTTAATCTTTTACGATTTGTTAGTTACATTATATGTACAGCATATGTGATCATATTTATGTTTATTAATTGAATCATCACTAAAAATAAACCATTTTTCTAAAATATACTTTGCCTCGTTTTCAAACCTATATCAGATTTCTTCCCAGCAAATAGATCTCTATATACTACAACTATATTCAATAGTTTCACAGTTTACAGTTAATCTCCAAATACATCGCGGCAGAAATGACTATGAGTATACATATTTTAAATGAACAATAACATAATATATGCAATACATATTAAATGTACATCAAGGTCAATGCGGTACATACAGTCACACTTAACGTATTAAGACAGTACAATAATATTCAGTTCAATAATAGTCGCTACAGATAGTAACACTTAAAATATTTAAACAGTACAATAATAGTCAGTACACAGTAGTCAGTACACATTTGTAGTAAATATAACTAATTCATTTGAACATATTCTTCAAATATATGTAAATGCACACATATCTATAACATTAATCCCAGAGAGGCTTTATTCATAATATGTATGCTTTTTTCTTTTTCGTAAATCATAATTATCATGTGCCTTTTTAACATAAATAGCTAATTTTCTATTTATTTTTTGTTATTAGTATTAACCCACCTTGCCATAAATGAATCTTGCATACATAGAGTAAAATAATTAAGACAATTTCTTAATAATAATAATATTATTATTATTATTAATTTTGCTATTGTCATTGTTAATATTAATATTATTATTGTTATTGTTATTATTTTGCTTACGAGAATAAATTATTTGATCATTTTGAACACAAGACATACCGCAGAAAGTGCTTATTTTAATGAGTTGCACAAAGTAGTATACATTAAATGGATCAAATAGGTGTGACTTTAAACATTCGTCCATACTATAAACTCAAATATAGAATGAGACACAAACACAAGCCTTGACATAAAACAGGCGTAGAGAAAAATACAGAATGGATACAAATACACAATTTAGGAGAGTTGTAAGACAAAAATTATATAATTTGACTTAAGAACAGAAATGAACATAAACATATAAATGGACATGCTTTCCGACTTAACAATTTATAGAGAAAGAATTGATGAACATAGTATGGCAAATGTTCAAAAAATAATGTTAACTCTTTAAAAAATCAATAAACTGAAGCATAACATTATATTGACTTCGTAATTGTTGAAGATGATTTGGGGTTTATATTTGGTAGCATCGAGTCATTTTGATATATTATCATGAACACCGTTAAATTGGTCAAATAACACAACATTATCGGTATAAACTTGGATCGATTAGATTAACAAACCTGGTATGTTTACTTCGGTTCACTGAAAACCTATGTAAGAACACATTGGTGCGCAGGTATAGATTTCAATACACTAATGCTTGTCAACATTGTCATTTCTAAAACTCCGCTCTGATCTGTTAGAGGTTCGTTAGAGACACTTCCACGCACCCTCACCCCGGAAACTTTAGCTTTTTATTGCAGATTTGACATGTTTATTTGTTTTTCAAAAATGTGTAGGCATCGAGGGCCTAAAGGAAGCTACGCCACTGGTGGTGTTCCGAAAGACAATGATTTTATTTCAAGAAAGTGTAAAATAAGGAACACACGTTCAATATTTACTAAATTAAACTTTTTATGGTAAACAGACTTACACATGACAAGCTTTAAGAAAATATCTTACGTTCAATTGAGCTCCTTGAATATTGGCGAGAATTTTAAGTTTAGTTAACAATCTTTTTATCAATCGCTCCTATTTATTCCCTTTAACACTCTTTTCTTGCGCATCGTCATATAATTGTCAAGGTTGGCACATGTAGATGTAGAGTTGGTGATATTGATCCTAAAGTTAAACGTGTGCCTGTTGTATTATTGAGAATATAAACATTCCCTACTAAAGAATAATTGTTATTGATAATAATAAACGGCAGTATTTTAGGAACGAGTCGTGTGATTCAACGGCCGTGTACATAGACTGGACAACTTCGTTACGAACGGTAACTCTGTTTGGATATTGGAAGATCTGGGTGCCAAAACGTTTGGTCATTTGCCGAACACAATCACCTCCGTAAAACGATTGCTAAATCAAGTTGTATGCGTTATTCGATTTGATTAGATCCCTGCCCATTGAACTAACTCGAAATTAAGAAACATTTTCGCGCTAATAGAAATACCCCCGACAACCGGTGCTACCATAATTGGCCAGTAATTGTGTTTTTATTAACCTTTGCTTGCCTTCTGTTCAAGTACCCAACCTCTCGAGGTCCCGGGATAAAAGGACGTGTCAGGAATATAAACCTGGGCGGTTCAGCTCTTGAGATCTAGCCCGGGGTTGCAAGGAAATAATTGTTAATTCGTCCGCTGATTATTTCTTTCTCGTTAAGACTGACCGGCCGATACCACACATGCAACAAATTAACAGTCACTTTCTGATACATGGCCTTCTTTCCGTTACGCACAAGGTCGCGTATTGAAAATAAATCGAGAGATTAAAGAGACTATGAAGACAAAAAATTGGTTTCCTATTGCACTACAAGTGAAATTAGTTGATAGAAATGCGCTATACGTAGACACGTGCATTAAATGATTAACAAATGATATAATACATAATGATAAAAACAAATCAGCAAAAATATTTCAAAATCTAAAACCCCAAGCAGGTATAGAACTCACGACTTAGGAGCCATACGAAGAAATGTCAGTAGACAGCGCGTTCACCAACTGCGCTGTTCTGTTTTGTAAGGAAACATGTGTAAACTATGGTTATAAAGAAATATTTACAATTCTGACGTCAAAATTATAAATATGAGGTGTGTCGTGGGAAAACCGGACTTAATGCATGTGCGTAAAGTGTCGTCCCGGATTAGCCTGTTCAGTCCGCACAGGCTGATCCGGGACGGCACTTTCCGCTTACAGTGGATTTATGTTTAGACGAGACTTCCTTGAAACAGAAAATACCATAAAAGCGGAAAGTGTCGTATATATATATAGACAGATATATATTTAGATATATATAGATATATATCTTATTTTAACCGTTATTATATGCTAGTTTTAATATCTTAATTTCAGATTAAAAAAAAGAAATCTCCCCCTTGAGCCGTTGACATAAAGGTAATTTATACGATCCTACAACCGAAATTGGTGCAAATAAAATTGAGGCGTGTCGTGGGAAAACCGGGGTTAATGCATGTGCGTAAAGTGTCGTCCCGGATTAGCCTGTGCAGTCCGCACAGGCTAATCCAGAACGGCACTTTACGCCTTTATGGTATTTTCTGTTTCAACAAATTCTCTTCTAAACATAAATCAACTGTAGGCCGAAAGTGCCGCCCCGGACTAGCCTGTGCGGACTGCAATCCGGGACGACACTTTACGCAAATGCAGTAAGCCCCGGTTTTCCCACGACATTTTTTTTATAAATTTAAATATAGCTAATCAGTATATTTTTGTTTTATACTTCGGTTGAAAAATTGAAGAAAATGTAAGAAGAATCATTGCTGAAAAATGCATCCGAGTTTTTAATCTGTAAACAATTGTTACTGTACAAAGCAAACATCGGCAAAAGCTTTTTTGTATATACAAAACTATTTAGTTTATAGGCATTTCTTCGTTATTTATATCTATTTGACGTCATGCCATTTTTTCATATACACACGCATTTAGAAAACAAATTATACTAAAAATCGTATTTGATATACTCTTATTGTTATACAATAATATTCTATAAAAAAAATCGGTTAGTTTTCGATTAGGTAATGCAACAGATGTGTAACTGGATGTTGACTTTAACAGCTGATTAACCGTGGATCCCTAAGGCGTAACAAATATGTTTGTTTCAGGTTAATACTCACCCTACCCAACAAAGAATGCCCCGACCCTAGAACATTATTATTATTGAGGTTGTCAAATATTTTTTGCTTTATTATATATTTTTTTCCGATAAATACGTGTTTTGTTTTAATAGCATCCGCTTCCAAATGATGTTTAAGGATGTTTCTGATATGTTTTGAATATTCATTCAGTTCTAGAATCTTCAAGTTGACCATTTACCAAAAAAAAAATATATATATATATCCCTTCCTACCTATTCTATTTTTTATGAGCATGTAACCTGAAACAAACATTTTTTTACGCCTAAACAGTATATATACGATATTAAATTGAGTAAATAATCATGGCCATTGCGTTGACGAAAGAAGTAACTGAGCAGCGTAAGGGAGATAACTGTGCTCGAACCAACACAAGTCTCATGAGTGTTAACTCACATGGTCGCATCGATTGCTTGCTTGTTCATTGTAAGTTAAAAATTTACAACACTGCATACAAATAGAAAAATCAGTTCGTATTTTTAAGCAGAATTGAGATATTTTGTTTTTTGGCTGCCCTACTGGCGGAAAAACAACAACAAAAAAACAACAGATATTGCCCAGTGTTTATCTGAAATAGTTTCTTTAAAATAATTAAATACTTTTACGCTAGTTACATACAGAGCAATCGTGAATGAATTAATGAATGAGTAAGTGAATGATTGAATGAATAAATAAATAATAGAATGTAATAATAAAATTAATTAATAAATTAATGAACGAATGAACAAAATGAATGCACGAACGAACGAACGAACAAACAAATAAATAAATAAGTTTTTAGGTCTTAGATTTAATTTTTTTGCAATAATATTATCTATTATGAACATAATCGTGTTGTAGATTGTGAATGCAACGGAATCCCTGAACAAAACTCAGTGTATTTCGAATAACTGACAAAATGTTTAATATTTTATCATAAAAAGTCACACATTTTCGATTCTGACAAAAAATTAAATTCTCCCCAATCGAGAACACATGAATTTGTCTGACTGTGATATACATTTTAAAATAAAAATTTGAGGTAATGAATCACAAATGCCCGTGTTTGCATACACGAACTTTCTCTCTAAATGAGACGTCGTATACAAGTGACAAAGAAAATGAAACTGTTTGTGTAAACGATTAATTCGTCTGTAAGGATAATAGAATTAGCTGTAACATGGCCATCAAATATCCCAGAAAATGCGTGTAGGTTAATACGCCTTCACCGATAATGAAGACTAATTAAAACAAACCGTGATGCCTTATGGCTTTTAAAACGACCCAGAGATGTTCCATGGCGACAGAAAATATTTCACTGTTCCTAATACATTCTTGAAATCGACACCCGTAATTTCTATTGATAAATTGCTAATTTGTAACAATAACACTTCTTTTAAACAAAAGCCAGAGCTCTTATTGACTTTTAATGGAATTTGCGAGTTTCCTTTCCCTAAAAGAGTGATATGCTGTCTGTATAATTGGTATTTGATGGAGAAAAAGCAGTTTCTAATATCAGTCTTGTTCGGGCCTGCTTTCCTGATGCATTAGCAGTGATTTATGTGTACCAGCCTCGGAAAAATACTATACACTCCATAAAGGACATTTGCGTGACGAAACATCACGAGTATTTCACTTGAACATTAACCATCCTCTCAGCAATTCCTAATACTAGTCGTCGAACATGCAGTTATTTTACAATCAGAAGTAACCAAAATAAGGTTTATTTGTTCTATAAATTATCTTTTGTGATTAAGCCATCATCACAATAATCATATAAGCTTTAGCTATACGATATAACTTATCTGACTAATTAACGAAACTCAAGACTTGAATAACATTGCTGTTAAAACCATTGCCTGGATTTTTAGCCTGGAGATTTTCTCCTCCATTTAAACATTAGTCACAGACGGTGTTTCTTCTAGCAAAATTTTTATTTAACATTAAAGTGATATGTTCAATTTCGATGTTAGAAAGTAAAGCAAAACATACCTATGGTAGAATTGTGTTCATCTGGTCGCCACCAACAAGATTTGCTGTTATTTGTTTGGCCAAAGACATAAACGGTGCAAATGCACGGAATTTGTTCTACCTTTTTAACAACAATAAACTTCAACATTATTTCTATTTGTCGAAAACAAACTACTCTTTAGTATGATTCATCCAATAAAAAATGTTTTCTGCATTCGAAAGCCGCGTACTTTTGATGATCGAAATTATTTTTTTTTGCCAGACACCCTTTGTCCTAAACGATTTGTGTCAAAACAGAATCCCGACCCGGTGTTGGATTTCTGGGTCGTGCTGCGCAAAAACATAGATCAACTAATAAAGGCCACGCATTGACAGCAGGATAAATGGGTTCAGATTAGATTTTTTACAAGACCGACGTTTAGTGTGCCTGAATTAATAGCATATTAATTACCGCAATTAAGGCAAATTTAGAACATGATGAAGTTAACCCTTGACCTCCAAACCTGATGTTGCATGACATGACGGCCACTACGTATCACGTATTTCGTATTCGTTCGTGCATTCATACATATATTCGTATCTGTATAGCACGGACAGAGATATTGACAGATTGAAACATCACATCGTCTGTATAATACTATCTGTTTCGAAAATAAAATTGTATTAATTAGTTTAGTTTCTGTCTTTTTAAAATACGATTTTCATTGTAGGAATTTGATAGTACATTGTTGCATATTACTTACACAACAACGTCTATGAAACAAAATGCAAGTTTTACAGAAGAACACCCTTAAATAATGTATATACAATCAACGTAATCAACACTTATTCTGTCATGGTTTAACAGCGTGATAAAATGATAATAATATTATCAACTAGGTAATAAACACGTTCACGTCTTTGCATTGACTTTTCCAACGCGGTGTCCCCAGTGAATGAGTGGAGAATAACAGTGAATGATAACCCGATCACTTCACTCTAGGTCGAGTGAAATGATAACGTTTATATCATTTCACTCTTGGTTATATGGAACTACTTTTAATTTTGTTCTTATGTTTATTTTTTGAAATAATGTAAATACCCAAATCGTCAGTGTAAACATCGGCCTTTTTAAACAACAGAAAACACATAATAAAATTTAATACAAATATAATTAAGCGACAACGACGCAGTAAGAGTGGCACTATTTTCCCACCACAACAGTGATCGACAATTTGGATCATAATGACGTCATATTTATGACGTCATAATACACAAAACTTGAGACGCTTCAGCATATCTCGCGCATTTTTTTTATTTATCGTTCAAAAGCATGAAATAAAAGAAAATTTGTTTAATACAGTGTAAGATCGTATTTTATTTCATTCGTGGTCATAGAAACTAGATTTTTTTTTCGTGGCTGCGCCACTCGTGAAAATAATGTTTCTACTTATGAAATAAAATACAATCTTACACTGCATTAAACAAATATCCTCTATTTATTCATATTTCGTCCCGTGAGAGCCAGAAGGATTTATCAGACTTCTTTGCATATATGCTGATAGGACCTTTTGGTTTAAATCGACGATTTGTGTTGTGTGTTTGTTGCGTGGTTTTGTGCTGTGTTGTATTGGCAATTCGCCTCATTTGCCTCAAATAAAGGACGGTTTTTAATGACCGTGTTCTCTTCAAGGGACTATGTCAACGAAAATTGGCTTCCTATTGCAATATGAATTATATTATGTGATAGAAATGTGCTTTACTAAGACATGTGCATTAAATAAATAAAAATAATATAATACACAATACGATATTTTATAAAACAAATTAGCAAAAAGTCTAAAAACTTAAAACCCCCATGCGGGTATCGAACTCACTACTAAGAAACCATACGAAGAAATGACAGTAAACAGCGCTTTAACCTACTCCGCTATCATGCTTGGTAAGGAGTCGTGTGTAAACTATGGCTATACAAAATTCTCACAATTCTGACATCAAAATGTAAACAGGAAAAGGGTCAAACAAACACAACCCATATTATAAATTGATTTTTATCTCAGAATATGTACACACTTTTCCCATTATATATACCCTGTTTTAACCGTTATTATATACCAGTATTAATATTTAAATTTTTTAAACAGAAATTGCCCCCTTGAGGCCATTTTTGTTGCCATAGTCCCTTCAATAAGAGTTCTCCTGCTGTTGCAGATGGAGTTTCACATTTTTTATTTGCAATAGTCTGGATTGTTGTAATGCGTAATAGTATGAATTGAACCTGAACGACGTGATCAAAGACATTTTATTGTGGGTTGCGTTCATACGGAAACATCTACTACGTGCCAAGTGTTACTGGACAGAAAACGAATGACACAATCGACAACAGTTGAGGTAAGTTATTGATATATAGGAATCTCAAATGTGACTACCAAAGAATAGAACCAATGTTTGCCTTATTGTAGGTGACTTGAATTCTGGTGTAGACTGTTATGACTGTAATTGTTTGCTGATGAAACAAGACGATTGTGCAGCATTACTTTTGTAGTATGAGAATTGCCATTTGCAACACAATTAATGTACTAAAGGGCTTCTTATATTCATATCAGAGTAGAGTAGATGGATGAGCGTCCAAAAGACAGCTGAATTTTCATGAATGGAACACGGTCCACCATTAGACATTAGAACCAAATGTCACACATGTCATAAATTAAAATGAGGCGTGTCGTGGGAAACCCGGGCTTGATCCATGTGCGTAAATGTCACTTTACGCACATGCATTACCCCCCGGGTTACACAACACGTCTCATGTATATCGTGTTTTAATATGCTAGAGATTTTCTTTGTATTTTCTATGGAAATTTCATCACCATTTATAAAGGCAGAAGTTTTATTGCCCTCACCCGATTGTCACGAATATGACCTTTTGTTTTATTGGTACAAATTGAATATTAATGTAACATGACGTCAATTTGAATTCAACAGCTGCACTGAACTATGTCCGTCTTTTATTCTGGTATGTGTGTGTTCGTACTAAATGCCTTTATATTCTAGGCAATTTTATTTGCATATGATTATATAAAATATATTTCGGTATTATTATTTGAATAATGATGTTACCATTTTTAATTATTTCTAAAACATATCACCAACTCCTTATACGGTTCAGATTTGTTGAAGATTTGGTCATAACTGTTTCTGACTCATACGGCAAACCAGAGACAGAAATTTCAATTTGGGCATCACACCGGCCGAAACTGATACCTCGGTCGCATCGTCGCATACCTCCCAACTCATCAACATCTTTAATGGCCGGGGAATGATTAATCAATCAGTAGGGAGCTCGATAACATATTCCCGTCTAATTTCCAACTATTTGACGTGAATGCTTGTCACAAAAAATGAAGAATTACGCTCCAGAGGTTGGCCATATTTGTCACCGTAAAATCCATTTATCTCTGCAAGTGACACTTGAGTCTTTTTGTCATCGATAGCTAGGTCAATACCATGTTTTTGTTGGTTGGCTATCACCTCTACCACGGGACAATTAATCGGCTTATTTTCCACTCTATGCGCTAATGAAATAAAAACAGTTCGGTAAATTGACAGTAGTAGCAACACGGACACCGTCGCTGTGATATCCAATCGTGCTAAATTACTGGCACATTGCTTGTTTTCTTTTCTGTTTCTTACATTCTTTATCCTTTATTGAGTCTAATTGATGGGGAAATTAATAGCCTCAAATGGCCGTAAATTAATAGGGTTACAAGCCGGGCACGACCAAATGCGGAAAATGTATGACAGGAAATGAAAAGAAATTACAATTTCATTAAGCCGATAAATGGGTTTACATAATAGAGCAATTGTAAGTTGACCATGCAGTTTTAGCCCAGGTCCGTGACTTGTGGGTAACACACATTGATTCCCAGGCTTTTTTTCCCATCAAGCATAATTTAAATAATTGTTTAACATTAAAATTCTAAAATGATGGGATTTAAAAAAAGAATTCGAAATAATGCATGCATTCATTTGAAACAAAATATAAAAACTACGCCAATGTCAAAAGCAATAGAAAATAAATGTGCAATTAACATATACAAACAACAACGTACATGTACACATGTGAAGAGCGTTATCTCTACTCTCAATAGTGGTCTTGCCGCCAATGTCGACAGTTCTACTAATGTCAATCATTTTTAAATGCCTTGTACTGCTTTTTTTTCGTTGTACTTGCACATGATAATATATCGTCCCTTAAAAGCCAGAATGGGCCACCAGCCTTCTTTGCACATATGCTGATACACCCTCTGGCTTTTAAGGAACGAAATACGACCGTGTTTCTAAAGCATTCACCAAAGTTACGAATGACTGAATGGCTAAACATTCTAACATAATACTCGCTAATCTTTCTATAGAAAAAGAGCACAATTATCGTTGTTAAACTACTCAATAAACAACGCAAACAGTAGTCCCGATTATGAGCGGAACATAGTAAAAAGTAGTTCTCATAACAATTTCGAAAATATTTGTCAAATATCGTTAGAATCGAAATAATTTTCGAATAATTCCTACGCACCAGTTCTCCAAAATCATTGCTTATTGGTCGATAAACAACGATAAATCGAAAAGTATTTCTTAAATTACCCATTGACTGATGTCTGACTTAAATACCTAATGGCAACAGCGGGCATGGTCTTCCACCAAATGGAACCTTTTTAATACTGTTAGACATACACATCCAGGTAAAACACAATGTTAGATAATCAGTTCTTCTAACTAATAAACATGTGTACTGCAATATTATACACAATTTCATTCAGTAAAATTCAATGGCGCTTGGAATATCAGTAATTTGTTCAGATGCTAGGGAATTGCCAAGACCCTATTGATGAAATTCACGAAAACTTGAACCATAACTGAAGGATTTAAGACTGTACAAGCATTTTGTTAATTTATGGAAATAGTTGATTAAACTTCTGTAACACACTTGTAACAGAGGTTGAAAAACACAAATATTAATTTAAATGATCAGTTTCACAGTTTTGGGCTGTATTAAATAATTTTCTAAAACTGATTGTTCTTGTTGTATAATACATTTGCAGTGCATATTTCAAGATTAAAAGTAATGGCCTAATAAATATCAAAATAAATATGTTTTCCAACCAAAAATGCATATAACAGACAAAACGTTTATATATATTATACAAATTCCTGTTTTAAAATTCCATTTTTTTTATAGAAATATATTTTCCAATCAAAAACTGTAAAACTGTTCCGTTAAAGCAAATGTAAATAAATGTCAACCCCATAGCATTGCAAGTACAATTAAAAAAAGTAATACAATTTAACTGAACGCCCAATTTCATTCATGTTTAATTAAGAGTTAAACTCTTAACAGAGATACGGGTTGCGTTCGGCGAACATTTTGCCCTGTGATATAATTGATCGTATACATCTTTTCCCCCTAATCATGTGAAGACAAAGTGGCATTAAATAATACATGCTGCTGCTAACGTTTCTTATAGCTACGGCCATTCTCCCCCTACCTCTGATTCGAGTAGGGCAGTGGTCAGTTACTGAAAGGTATGTGCACTCAGTAAAGGTTAACCGCTTAGAAAAGTGTGAGTAGGTTTAATGGCCGCCGTTATATGACTGAAATACTGTTAAACAAAGAAACAATAAATCCAAATATTTTTTTCACCTCTGCACTACATTTCGTTTTAATGCGGTGCAAGGGACGCAACTGCAAAAACACCAAACGAGCGTTTTGTCAGTCATAAAAAATACCTGCTTTGTGTAGAAAGTCATGTTACCTGGATATTCCCTCTTTTGACGTTAAACCTGGTGTAAACCAAGGAACACATTTTTGTGCTTGTGACGCTCTTGCAAACGTCTTTAATGAAATAAATTGTTGTACAGGTTATATCTTTCCTTTTCCACTCAGCACATATAATGTATGTGACAAGAGGTACAACATAATATACAAGTTCAAAGAATACCAGGCTGAAAAGGTCTCTATACAACAATGTTTTCTAGTTTCATAATTCATAACTATTATAAAACTAGATAATCTAGTAAGATGACGCGAACCAAAGAGCCACTTAGTATTGTGTTCTAATTGTTTGAGAGGAGTTTACATTTAATACCAGTGAAAAAGGTCTATAATGCCATGTCATTCAGCTTAAACACTACATGACACATTCATGAAAGATCCGATGTAATACACTTCCAAAATCAGAATACTCATAAAACGTTAAAAATATTTTTGAAATAGTTAGATCTAAATATTTATATACATGTATATGTTCAGGAAGACCAAATGATTATCTAAAAGTTATGAAATATTTATTAAGTTACGCTTACTAAAATACTGTAAATGAACATTTTTACATTAGAAAATAAAATGCTGCCTTTTTGCTGACAGTGCATTTATTTGCAAATACTTTATCAATATATAAGTGAAATTAAAATGAAACAATGAAGTAGTTTCTCTGTTTTATAATTATATTTTATAAATATATTAACACTTATACGGGCATATTAAACAAAATTTCATACAATTGCATTTGAAACCTACTAGTGGTGTAATGATTAATACGAATAACCGAAGGATTTAATTCTTGAAAATCCAAAATCGTTACCCAAATATTTATATGCCGCAGCAGGAGAGAACATATTGCAGGTGTGTAATGTCACATCTTTCTTTTAATTGTATATGTGCGACACATATTTTGATCTGTGCATAGGTCATTTTTACAAAATGATTAACATGCCAAATACACACAGCATAAATCAATTATATTATTGCATTTAAGACTCTGAAAATTGCAAGTGGTCGGCAACAGATACACTGACACGTTAATAAAACGAAAGTTTCGACAAACAAAATAACATAAGAATGTCGATCCTCAATGCGATGAACCCTATCCCGTTAACGCATGATGACAACATGTTTAGTTGGAACCAGTTGAAAAACGTGTTGAAAACATAAGCTTGGAAACTTCTTTGGTCTGTATTGGAGACGCAATACAAGATTATTCCTCTTTAAGGGATTGATAAAACATTTATTAATTTGGTTTAGTAGAATATTTGGCGTCAAATATTCGAATACCGTTCGCGTCCAATAGGAGAAATGTATAGTTGTCAAAATGCATTAGCCAGGTGAAAACAATGAACATATTTGATATAAGAAAACTAGACAGATAAATTCTAGACCTCAGTGCCAAAGTTGAAGTATTTAAGAGGTTTTTGTGTCAAAGTATAACGCCATTAAGAATAAATTTGAGAGATTTTATGGCGATAGCACACCATGCCATACTGAAGTGAGAGGAACTCAAACAGCCGGCATTAAAGACCCAGGTAACTTGATCACAGTTACTTAAGCAATAATTAAGTTTTATTCATGAGTAGGTATCACATGTCAGAAAAGACGGTGAATAATTAATTGTCATGCTGGGATAGGCGCCACGTACATCCCAGGAAATATGTGTAGATGCGTTGCCAATGTTTTGGTGTGTGAGGTAGGCGTCCTTAAACTGGTTTACACCCCCAATGGTTTGCATTGACCGTTCCAAGGCGGTGAACATAGTTTTACATATATTTGTGTTTTGATGCCTGTTTTATGTTTTTGTGCGTGTAGTGATGTGTTGTATGGGCGATCGGTCACTTGCCTGAAATGAAGGCAGCTTGCGTTTCATATATTTATAATAAGGCGTGTCGTGGGAAATCCGGGCTTTATGCACTTGCGTAAAGAGTCGTCCCGGATTAGCATGTGCAGTCCGCACAGGCTGATCCGGGACGACACTTTCCGCTTTCATGGTATGTTCTGTTTTAAGGTAGTCTGTCCTAAAAATAAATCGATTATAGGCGGAAAAAGCCGTCCTGGATCAGCCTGTGTGGACGGCACAGGCTGATCCGAGTCGACACTTTATGCACATGCACTAAGCCTGGTTTTCCCACGACACGCTTCAATTATTAAGAAGCTGAGTGTCGCAAATGTGTATATTACCGTACAGTCTATTACCGTACAGTCTGTTACCGTACAGTCTATTACCATACAGTCTATTACCGTAAGTCTATTTCGAGGTTTTGTTTGGTGACGAATTATTCGTAGAATGGCGAATTGCACATTAAACGATTCTACACCTAATATAATATTTCGAAGCTACTCAGGTCAATTATGTGGACACAGGCTCTTAAGTGTAAACAAAGTGGCTGTTGGTTATTGAAATTTGGTGTAATTTCCTCGTGATGCTATTGTACCAATTCAGTATGGGTATAATGGGTTGTATGCAAATCGATAAGAAATCATGTTTGTTTAGCTGCCTACTGTAAAACATATATTTTATTATTAAATCTGCTGCAGTACCATCCATTTCCACTTTGGATGTGGTACCCTGTCGTTCTCAATCTCACAACACTATTTGATAAAAAGAACTATATTTAATTGTTAACATGCTAAAGGGACTTTTGCGTTTGTTATTGTTGACATATTTCGAACGTTCAGTAGTGTGTGCTTTGATGTTTGTATTTACTTCATTTCATCGTGCCTCAGAAAGTTGCAATTCTCTGGCTCACATTAAACCATTGAGTTATTGAAATTTAATTCCAAATTAATATTCTCTTTTATTACTATTTAATTTGAATTGCAATGAGGTTAAATTTTATCTACAAGTGCGTGTATTGTGATTGTTTCTGGGCTAAGTGTGAGGTTCGGCATGCTTTTAAACCGGCATAAACCCCCAATGAATTGCATTGACCGTTCCAAGGCGGTGACCCCAGTTTTAATCATTTGTTTTATAATTTGTGTTGGGTTGTGCGTATTGTCCTGTATTGTATAGGCAATGAGTCACTTGCCTCAAATAAATGATCAGCGGATGTTAATAAGAGGTTCTCTCCTGGTGATGTCTCTGGAGTTTCATTATTTTTATATATTACATATGTGCTATGACGAATGTCATTGTCGTTCAAACCACATATAGGGAATACGTCATCAAATAAAATACGATTTTAGCGACTTTATTAAGTAATATATAACTCAAGAATAAGAAAAGAAAGTATTTACAAACTCTACATATTATATGAATTGTATAAACAACATACATGCATACAAACATAACAAATAAATATAGAACGTAACGTGTAAACAAACGCCACGTTTCGCATTAACACTTAAAAAACGACGAATAACAATTCATAAACTGTCGTTCTGTTTAATCTCGTTGTACCCTAATTGTATTGCATAACATCCAGAACTGTTTCTGCGACATACTTTTTTATGTTGAGTATAGGTGCAAAGGTCACATGGCCTCATGTAAACATGACTTATTCATCCAAAGTATTCCAAGGTAAAAAATATAAAAATTATGGTTATTTAATTTTTGTAATTGTGAAAAAAGGTCATGAATCAATGATGACGTCATCAAGACTTGGAGTAGTACTTCCGGTACTGTGTTGCCTGGAATGGATACCACGTGACAGACTGACCGTCATGTCGTCCTCGGCCTGCATCCGCTTGTGTTTGGTCCTCCTGTTCTGGAACCACACCTTCACCTGAATCAGGAGCGATACAGAAATAATTTTGGATTTAAGCAGATCGTGTTAATTGGTCAGCTTGTTTTGATATAAACAAAGTGAAACTCCAGCTGCGACAGCAGGAGAGAACTTTTTATTAGCAGCCCGACGTCCTTTATTTATGGCAAGCGGCCAATTGCCAAAAACAACACAGCTCATAAAAAAACATATAACAAACACACAAACGCACATGAATAAAACTGGGGTCACCGCCATGGAACCGTAAATGCAAATCATTCTGGCTTTTAAAAACCAAGCTTTCACCTGTAACAGTTCGAACGCATAATTATCGTTTTGAAATTAAATGTATTATGCTAATTTGTTAGCATGCTAGTGTATCATGTTTATTTTCCAGCTTATTTTAGAACGTCTTCATCTGAAACAGTAAGGATATATCAATTTGAAATCAAATTCTAGTATGACATGTCAGTGTTTTAGCTTCCTTTATAACCTAACTTGAATGAGAAGGGGTAGATATAATTCAAGACCAATAATTGTATACCATGGTAGTTTGTCAGCTTGTTTTGTAACCTGGCTTTCACCTAAAACATTATGGATACATTTAAATACTAGTATGACATGTTAGTTTGTTAGTTGATTGATAATCGCACTTTCACCTGATGACATAGGGATACATCCATTGGAAATAAAATCATGATAATTTGTCAACCTGTTTTGGAACAATACCTTCACATGACAGTATGGACACAACCATTTGAAATCAAATTCTAGTATATTATGGTAATTTTTAGCCTGATTTGAGCCACAAATTCAACTGCCAAATTAGGAATATATCCATTTGACATCAGACACTAGTATATCATGGTAATTGTTCAGCTTGTTCTTGGAATCACACTTTTACCTGAAACAGTACGACACAAATCCTTTTATAATCAAATACATTTGAAAATTACATGTTTGAATATGATTTGGAAGATTAGTCCTTTTGAAATGAAGTAAAAAATTTGGAAACATATTTTGGAACTACACCTTTACATGAAATAGTTGGGGCAGATACATCCTTTTGAAATTAAATATATGTTGATTTATGAGCCTGTTTTGGAATTACAGCTTCCGCTGAACACATGCATATTTTTAAATATCATATTTCAAACACTTGTACTTCATGATCAAAGCCTGGTTTGGGACACATGTATTCATTTTGAAATCAATCAAATATATTTGTTTTGGGACGATATTTTTATCTGAAACACTTGTTCAAAAGTAAATATATTATAATGTTTTATATGCTTGTGCTGGAAATATACATGTACTTTCAGACAAAGCGACACAAATCCTTCGATCATATTGGTTAGTCAGAATGTTTAGAAACTAACTAAAAGAATTTAAGTTACTACCACAAACCTGTTGTATTGGTCAATGTTACTAGCAAAACATTTACGGTAATTGGAAAATATAGTACGTTGCAATTACTGTAATGAAAGGGCGTACTGCATAACTGTAAATTTTCAATTATAAAATGGTAACTGAAGGCAATGCAGAGAGGTTTGGAACAACTATAAAAACTCAGACTCTTTTGCTTAGGTTCTTGTTGCCACCGATTGCATGGAATATTTCATTATTTCGAAATATTATTAGGAGTCAAAGGCTAAAAAAAACAAAAACAAAATACGAATACAAACTCAAACTATCGTGAACTTATCGAAATTGAACCTTGAAAGGAGAACGAACATAGGCAAGTAAAACAGTCATAAAATCATGTTTACTGGATGTGTTATGTAAGCTAGAAGTGAAAGTATTGGCTGTCATACTGAGGACAGATTTATTGACTTTGCTTTGTATACAGCCATTTGTATTTTCATTACTTATAAAAGAAAGCATGCACTCAACAAAAGTTATAACGGACAAAATAGAAATAAATGGAAATTGTTGTGTTGTCTTTATTTATAAGCTTTTAGCTTGCAGGGTCAGCAATGGTTATTCGAGTTATACATGCATGTGTCCACACCAAACTATTGAAAAAAATACGAAAGAATTTCGTGTTTACCATGGCGCAGCTGAAATTCTTATAAACAAAGAAAGTACAACAATTTCGATTTGGTGCGTTATAACTTTTGGTGAATGTATATATGAAAGCGAATGCGAAAGAACCTACATGAAAACAAATGAAAAAGGAATACAGAAAATATTAAACAGAGTACACTTAGTACATTGCATACGTTTCACGACTAAGACTAATTACACACGATAGTTCTTTCAACAATAAGGCCTGTTTTAACGACTTTAATAAAATATGTAATCCTAATGCCAATATTAAAATACTTATTTTAGATGATTCTTTTCACTTCTATGAACTGAAACAGGAGTTTGAGTAGAATAAGAAGGGTTGGAAATATTCCTTTATCCCTGTGAATAGTGTAGAGGCCCGCCCTTCTGACAGTTGTTCAAATGTGGAAGGGTGATTAAGCCATAGTTTTTGAAGAGTCGTTCCAATTAGTAGTAATTGAAGATAATATTTTGCCAGAGGCTGACAACCTTAGACGGTTATCGAACCGCCCAAGTGTGTGTAAAACGTGGTCTTTGGGCTTCGTGTCTGTTGACAATGAGAGACAGTGCCGCTTCGAACCCTTTTAAATAGATTCAAAATATCGCATTTAATTCTTTAAATTATATTTAAATGAGGCAAGAAATAAGATGTCTTAAAAGCCTTAAATATGTTCCAGTTCAAGTGGTACCAACCACTTTGACATATGAATAACTTCCGAAGCAATTATGGTCTTTACAGCGAGGATTTAGGTATTCAAATTGGGGATAAACACTTAAAAATTAGATCAAAAGATTTTCCAATTATTGCTCTGGGGCGTGAATGTTTTTAAGGAAAAGCGATGTCACAAAATGAGATAAACTAGAACTCTTAAGGAAATGGTCATTTTTCAGCAAAGCTAGTTAATTGCTTTAAAGTCAGGTTGTTAGCTAATAAGCCAGCTTCTTTTGCACGAAATAATTACGTACAAATTAGACCTTTTAATGTGTTTATTTGTTTCATCGTTTCGCTTGAACTTACATTTAAATATCGTCATAATTTGAGTAAATATCTATCTATATTATGAGTAGACATACAACAATAACCGTCGCAAGCAATCGTAGTGCAATCTCTTAGTATACTACCATGTACACTACAGATCGTATGGTTTGTGTAAATTACAGTTATTAATGAACAACATTTTATGTTATTATTAAAACAATAAATAATTACTAAAACCAGTTTATTCCATGTATAAATGGGTTTGCTTTCAAAACTAAAGTTGAGAAATTTTGATACGTGTGGGAAAAAATATTGTAACTGAAATAGATAACTTTTGTCTTTAATATGTGTATGTTCCCTCTTAAAATTGATTTGAAACCAAATGAAAGATTGTCGATCTTCAAAGAATTATGTCAACACATGTAGTCTTTTCAGAAGAACTACCAAAATTACTTTTATACAACTTTCAAAGATGTCGTACTAGTTACGATTGTTGATTCACATATTTTGATACTAATGAAAATATATTTACTATAGTTTATATTAATATTACCACCAACATAACGAAAATCCCTTTTTTCAACGGAAATGATCTTTTTTAACTCATTAAAACGAACCACTAAAATTATTGTTAAAATAACTGGCAACGATGATATACTTTATTACGATTTTATGACGATTTTTGGTGCACCTAATGTTTTGATACTAATGAAAAATATTTTCTCTAGTTCACATTAATTTTACAACCAACATTACGCAAATACCTATTGTTTTACAACAGAAATGATCTAATTATACTAATTTAAATGGATACATTACGCCAAAGATGCCATAATAACAGAATACCACATATCACGTTAGATCATCAGATAAAACAAACATTAAACGTCTTTAACAATAAAAATGTCACTTTAACTTATATTCAGATTGATTTAATATAAGTTCTAGATAATATATTAAACAGAAAAAGCTTAACTTTTTGAAAACTTCGACAAATGAAATATAATCGCTCGCGCTACACTCAGTGCTACATTTAAATATAAAACTGTAAAACTGACATGGCATGCAAATGAAATGGAGTATTTTGTTGTGAGTGTTCCGTTTTGTTAAAAGGTGATCTGTTACAGCATGCTACGAAACCATTTATTTTGAATTTACAAGATGTAGAACAGATGACTTGTGCTCCGTATTAGCTTAATGCCTTAATTTAAGCATTCAATGAGGACCATTTGCCACATTTCAGCTGTTATAAATGCCAATTATACCCATTATAAACGTATTTTCTAAATGTCTTTGCTTCACGATATCTCCTGAATATGTCTGACAAGTTGACATCATGATTTTTATGAATCTGTTTTGAGGAAGAAGTCAAATATTTTTTCAATCCCAAATCCTTTCTCTTATGCAATGCATTATATATATTAATATATCAAAATACAAAATAAATCAAATAGTGTCTCTTTTGCATTTTCTGCTCTTAGGATTTGAATACTGTGATTTCCCAGAATATGCAGTTGGTGTCATTGTTGTAACAAAACAATGGCATTTAAACATCATTTTTGTACGTGACATTGGTCACTTACGTAAAATAAAGGAACAAAGGATCTTAATGAGGGTTTATTCCCTGCTGATCGTTCTAAGGTTTAATTCATCTTATACTTGTCCTCTTCATTTGAATGTTTATCAGTCACTGGGTTTATTTGCAACGTACATAAATATAAAAAATGTTATATTCCATTTTAATCATTTTATTTTAAAACATTAACATGCATAACATCTTATTTAAAACTTGTTTCTAAACTAACCTTTATTTTAATAAAAAAAAATGAATATAAAAATAACAAAACATATTTGCTAATATAGATTTTAAGCAAGTTCGCTAGATGAACGCATTGAATTATGACGATTATGAGACAGCACAATGTATTTTTTAAAAGCGTTTAATAATATACGGTTCAGGAAATGTCATATATATAATGAGTATAAACATTTTAGTACTATAATTCAATTAATAATAATAATAATAATAATAATAATAATAATAATAATAATAATAATAAACACATAACAAACACAAAACACACATGAATAAAAATGGGGTCACTGCCTTGGAGCGGTCAACGCAAAGCATTGGGGTTAAAACCGGTTTACGTGCGCACGAACCTCAGACTTGGCCTAGAATTATTCACAAAGCATGTAAGTGTTATTAAAAATTAAAAGTTCCCTCCTGCTAATGCTGTAATACTTTCTTTATATTTGAAACATAAATGTTAAGATAAAAAAAACACTACTAGAATAGTTGGCTGTTGTTTTATGTCCAGTTGATTTTTTATTTATCATAGATGAATATACTTGAGAGACCAACCATAAGGGCCTGATACGGACATGAACATGTATAAGGGTGGAACATTAGGCCCCTTTGGTATATTTCCTCAGATATAGACCATATCAAACCCAGATGGGCTTAGTTGTTGAGCATGTTTTTGCTTTTTGCACCATAATAAATGTTCGAAAACCCTTTGTCCGTCAATTGTGCAAAAGGCATTTTACACCGTAGTTACATAAGAGTTTTGCACACGAGGTGTGAAGGGAAATAGGTTTAAGTTTTACGTGTTCCAACACATTACTACTCAACGCTACTTTCGGCCACCTTACCCACACCAAAAATAAAAAAGCTTAATCTCGTCGTATACAGTACGTGGTACATGTCAGTTTTAATTTTAATAAACGTAAATGCCATTTATAAAATTTTCATACTTTCATATTCAACATATACCTCTTCAAAGACTCTTGTCTGGAACCACTTGTGCGGTTTCAGGTCTTTAATTGTACACGCATTAACTAATATATTAAACATAATTATTAGACCTTTCTATTACATTGACATCAGAAACGCCCTTTTCCTCGACATCTAAAGACCGAACTCCAATTTAATTGATAATTGTGTGACCTCATTTGCTTATTGGGAAGGCTTTTCAAATACAATTTCAAAAAGTTTCCGTAAAAGGTATTTGCTTTTTGATTTTATATTAAAGGATAATGAATTATAAGGAAGATCACCTCCTGGTCCTAGATGTTGAGTAATGCCAAGGCAAATACATTATTCGCAATTTAGTTCTGTAAAGTAAACAGGCAACACCGATCTGTGTCATCGATGATACAAAAATTATTATTATATTGTAACTGCCTCAAGAAATCCACTACTAAATTCTTAACAAGCGAAGCCATCATTGCTACAATGAATTTTACTAGCAATGCTAAAATTATCTATAATTGTTTCTTTACTTCAGAATGTTTGTTTTTGTTTTAAATTGGAAGTTTTACTACAAGTGTTTAAGTATAAGTCTGCAATAAAAAATGCACGTTTTGACAAACCCAAACACGATGAACGTCGGCTGGAGACTTTTAGTGTGACGTTAGGCGCCCGTGAAACCGGTTTTAATCCAGGCGGTGACCCCAGTTTTATTTATTTGTGTCTTGTGTTTGTTACATGTTTTGTATTGTGCTGTGTTGTTTTGGTAATTTGTCACAAATAAAGGAACTTGTGCTCCTAAAAATAGTTATCTCATTATCTCATGCAGCTGGATTTTTACTTTATTTATTTTCAATAAAGAAATATACGTTTAGGCAAAAGCCATACACGACGAGAACTCTACTCAGACACATTTAGATCCAGGACATGCACCTACACCCTAAAAGATTGCAATCTTTCCTGAAAAAAGTTTTACCCCATGAATTGCAATTATCATGAATAATGTGGATTGCTCAGTTTGGTTATTCTTATTTCTATTGACATCTACTTAAACAAAATATTTTTCTAATATTCATTAACAGACACAAATGCGTTTATACAATAAAATATATTCAATTGAATAAATAAAGGTTTTGTGTTATTACATATTTAACGTGGTAAAATATGTATATGTATTCCCAAATAATTTTTTTGCTAACTAGCATATTAAGTTCTTATTAATAATTATTGCATATTTCTTGACATTAATAAATGGAGCTGATTTGGATGACCATGATATAACAGTACAAACCAACAATTAATATTTGCTTATAATAAATGTATGGTATATTTAATCATACTGAAGCAAAATGGATTTTTTTAATTGCAATGTTTCAAGGAATTCACACTACCGAGTCTCTGACAATAATGCCGAACACTGCTTGCTTGCGGACAAATGATTAAAACTATATTACAAACGTGTTGAAGAAACTAAAATGTTTTCCTATCTGCAAACTATCAATGAAATCAGTTTTAGCCGTGTTTCTGACAGATTTAAAGACACCAACAGCTGTTTGATTTCGAACAAGTCATTAAAGGCATGTTGAAGAAAGGCTAAAGTTTGTTTTGTTTGCACTGTGTGGTTGCTGACAAAATAATACCAAATTAAAAATATATATTAAAAGCGTATTGAAGAAACAAAAAAGTTTCTCTACATGTAAGGTATTAATAAACTCAGTTTTACCTGTGTCTCTGACAGATTCAAGCACGCCGACAACTCCTTGCGCTCTTGGCCCACCACATAGTGGTTCTTCTCGAAGGCATGCTCCAGCCGCAGCAACTGCGTGGGGGAGAAGGCGGTGCGAACACGCTTGGGTTTCCTGTACGGGGACACGAACAGGCCCGAGTCTGGAAATAACATTTATCATGCGTTAAATGGGTTACAATAAAAATATTAAAAGTATAATAGAATATATTCACAGACATGTATTTGTTTTCATATTCAAATACAAAATATATGCTTTCATATTCAAATACAAAATATATGCTTTCATATTCAAATACAAAATATATGCAACTCCAGCTGCATCAGCAGGAAAGGAACCCTTATTTACATAAAATTGTAATTGATTTATTTACAATTCTAACATGATACTCGCTAAAATTTCTATAGACAAAGAACAAAATTGTCGTTGTTAAACTATCCAATAAACAACGCAAAAAGTAGTCCCGAATCTAAGCGGAGCATATTAAAATGTAGTTCTCATTACAATTTCATAAATAGTTGTCAAATCATGTTAGAATCGAAATAATGTTCGCTTTATCGTTGTTTATCGGCCAATAAACAACTCTTTGCCGTTCTGATGCATGGCTATTTAACCACGAAGGCGTTCCTACGCATCCTCCAAATCGTTGTTTATTGGCCGATAAAAAACGTTAATTTCAAAATTATTATGTGACAGATTGCCAATACAACACAGCAAACTACAAACAACAAGAAACACTCACCACAATACAAAACTTATTACAAGTTATATATGTTGGCAACCAAACAGGAATAGATAAGTGACAAAAAAGTGTTTGCGTGTCTCTTTTCTAAATGTTTTGTTTGTTTGTTGCTGTTGTTGTTTTTGTTTTGTTTTGTTTGTGTCAGTTTCTTGTTAAATACACTCCATTGTTGCTAACGAACTGTTACAACTTACAGTTAGATAGACATGAGCTTGTTTGACGTCGACGGGTAAATTTATTGTTATAGTTTTGACTGCATAACAAAGGCTTGTTAAACATGAGGATGCATCATAAATTCATAGCTTGAAAGAGTTGTGTAATTAAAAATATCTCCCGTTTAACTGAGTGCTATTTATTTGCATTCCTTGCGTTTGTATACAAAAGAAAAAATGGATCACGGATATTTTGCACCGTGACCAAATAGGCCAATAAGCCAAGCGTTACTTAACCTAGAGAAATCAACCTAATAAAGAAACTACAGAATGGCAGAAAACAACTGTTCTTATTGTATACAGAAATTGTAGACATAGATCATTGTCAAAAAATGATGATCCATGTAAATAAATAATTAAGAAATGGCATGACTGTTAAACCAAGACGCGTTTTAAACGAGTTGTATCCTCGGTCACAGGTCACTGAACATATAGGTTAACATTACAACAGGGAATAATAGAACTTGTGTTCGAATATAAAATGAATAACAGTTTTTGGAACCAGGGTTTTAGGTTTATTGCTCAAAATAGCGTATTGTGTCATAATTTTGGTTGTGATGGACCAGGAAGTCGTGTAGATTTTAGTATACAGTTAGTTTCTGTAAAAGCATGTTGGGTATACTAATATGAAGCATTATGCATGCTATTGATTTTTTTTTTTATGTTTTAACCTTCGTCATTATCTCTTTGTTCTCCTAGGTATCAATATTTCATTTAATATTCTCATTAATCACATGCTTTACCTTGTCTCCCGTGTAATACAACCGTTACGAATATTTCTATCTTACGCATGTGTAAGATAACATTTTGAGCGTTTTCATTGGCTACATATTCTTTGACTGACCAATCGCATGACGCTACTTTTTGTGAAATGACGTCGTCAACATGAAATGACGTCATGCCAATACACAACTTTTAGGATTTATCAACATGTTTTGGCTAAATTGGACGTAATTTTTTTCATTTAAAAGCATGTGATAAAAAAAATCTGACACTCGTTTAAAGGCTCGCTTACTAACAAAATTCCTGAACTCGTTTAATAAAATATGGTATGAAATGACAACTCATGTCAGATCCTATATATTTTTCAGGGAGTAGGAGACGTAAATTGTTTTATATCTATTGTAAAACAACGCATATCTGATATATATGTTCAGAACTGGACAACCGACTTACAACAAACGACAAGGGGTAAAAACTACTGCATTTATGGAAATTTTAAATTTCAGCCTTATCTTAATATTGTAAATTTATCAAAATTTAGAACCGAGTTAACGCGTTTAAGAGTATCTGCTCACAGACTTGAAGTCGAAGCAGGGCGATGGCACAAGCCTGAAAAGACACCGTATCAAAACAAAAAATGTAAGCACTGTAACGTCCTCGAAGATGAGTTTCATTTTTTACTTGAATGTCCATTGTTTAATAGTCTTAGAAAACAATATATACATAGATATTATTGGAATCACACAAATATGATAAAATTTATCGAACTCTTACAAACTGACGACAAAAAGATAATTAAAAATCTTGCCACATTTATTATTAAAGCATTTAAATTAAGAACTGAATTATATTATCAATAGTTTCTCTCCATATAGTACTGTCTGTTTCTTAGTCATAGCACAAATAGCTATATGTATACACATTTTTCGAACATTAATTTTTATTTGAATAAGATACTGATTTGTTATTCAATATGCAAATTATATATTTACCTTAAATTAGTATTGGTAAACAGTGTTAAAATGTTAAAAATGGCTGTTTTATTTGAATATGCCTGTTTGTAGGGTTATCAATTCTTTCATTATACATTTTAAATTGGTATTGCTTAAGACAGTATATTTATATGCCTGCATGTCATTGACCACTGTTGACAATATAGTGTATTATATGTATGTGTACTCATGGGCTTAAAGTCTAATGTATTCTGAAATAAACTATATAGAAATAATACATCCCTATTTATGCTAATAAATCTAATTATCTTATTATATTATCCAATATATTTTTATTCTTGTTTTATTTTCCCTTTATTTTTTATTTTAAAGTTTACAATGTGGTTGCAATATATTCGGACTCATTTTAAGTATATTATTTTGTAAATTTGTGCTTGCATCATTGTTCAAGAAGACTTTGTAGAGAGTTTGCTCTGGTGTTATTCAATTTATGTTGACCAATAGTTACATATACAAAAGCATATTTACGATTTTTAGTATTACAGTTTACTTAATTGTATGTGTTATGCAAAGGATATTCATACGGATATTTATTTTATGTCATGTATACATGTGTATCGATTAAACTTGTGAAGCACTCCTATTAGTTAAATGATTTTGGTTAAATTGCATGTAATGCTTTTATTAAGGTCAATTTCTTTACACATTTTGTTAACATACGTTATGCAGCACGTGTTTATTTATTCTCAGTCATGACTACAAAGATGCAGATGAAATTGTGGCCTGGAAGTGCAATGTGGAAATATTTTAAAAAGTAAATGTGGCGCGTCGTGAGAAAACCGGTCTTAATGCATGTGGCACAGGCTAATCCGGGACGGCACTTTCCGCTTTTATGATATTTTCTGTTTCAAGGAGGTCTCTTCTAAACTTAAATCTACTGTAGGCGGAAAGTGCCGTCCCGGATTAGCCTGTGCGGACTGCACGTGCTAATCCGGGACGAAACTTTACGCACATGCATTAAGACCGGTTTTCCCACGACGTGCCTCATTTCTAAAAGTAAATACATTATAGTAATGTATATGTATATAACTTTAATTTCAGTATAATGCATTAATCCTACTATAGAGAGGGAATAACTAGAATACCACAAAAAAACGATATTAAATAATGATTGTTAGTCAAAACAAATATAAGCAGGATATTGTCATGATGCAAAATCAGTGCATGGAATGATTTCAATAAAAGAAAATCGCATACCTTTTTCCTACGCATCCATTCGTCACCCCAGAATAGTTATAGGGAAACGAACATGCCTTTAAACTGGTTCTGAACACTTACAGTACTAACACAAATGTATTTATTTTCTATAGTTCCAGTTTTAAAGGGTGTTTACGTTTACGGATACCATATCATTGAGGTGCTGTATTTGTGTACATGTTTTATATATTAATAATGTTTTGCGATCGCGGTTGAATGTTTCAGGAGGTTTTGCGTTGGGGTTATTATAATGAAATGTTATCCTTTTGCATGCTTACATTCTTTTGTGAATTATTCCAAATCATAATTAGGTCAAGGTCAAAGTGAGTTTGGGTGATATGGGTGGATTGGGAATGGTCGTAAGCAACAACTGAGTAAGTATCAAAGTGTTGTAGTAAGTGGTGTTGGTGCTAGGCGAAACGGTAAGATCTAGTTAACCTCGTACGGAATCACGGACGGAATCACGTCCCGACATCACTTTTAAACGTTATACTTGTCGAATTTGTAAAAACATTTGAAAGTCGTATGTTCAACGTGTAATACGTTTGCATCTTGGGTAAACTTTGTTATTTCAGTTGACGAATATTTGAATGAACTGGTTGGTAGTTTGTCCAGAATAAATTATTCCAAACAACACCTGAAATTTGATAATTAATATAATTATTTTGAAATATATTTTTTTGTAAATAACTTCTTTATTATATTTCCAGATGCAAATTTTGAAATCAATTTACTTGAAAAAAATATACAACAACGAAACGCCAGTCTCATAGGCAATATAGGAAGGTTGGATTTTAAACGGACATTCATGATTTAAATCTCATTCATGACGTGCATTTCAGAAGTATTGTTTGTAATTTTATTAGGGTAATTGTTCACAGTAAATTTATTTCTGTCCATGCCATATTGACCCTGTGTAAGAACTGAATACGTCGAGCGGTAACCGTATCCCCACAGCGGCGAGTGACACGCACTAGTCCTACTGATTGTGCGTGATTTATGGCCGCCTTTTTGAAGGTTTCTTTTCTTAATTCTGAACCTAATGAGACATTAAACACTCGCGTTTATTTGGTTTTTGCAAGATTTCACAAACCATATCCTAAAGTTAGTGAGTAATTAACACACCCAACATTGGCTTGCACGCCTTCTCGAGTCGTGTATCAAATGCACCGGTGTATTATCCGCAATTTGCATAGTTTTGTTTGCTATCGAGTTGACAAATATGACGCTTCGTAAACACATATATGGAATTGCAAAATCTGTTTATAATGTATATTTGTTGCAGAAATCATTTAAATATCTGTTTTGATGCCTTTTATTTTGATGCCTTGTAAGCCAACTTGGAATTGTAAAAGATATTAAAATAACAACAAATGTTCAATATATATATATAATGTATCATTTTGTTGTGATGCTTTTCGACACACATATTTTGCAAAAACTGCTAAAAATATATAAAACTATGTACCATTTAACCCTCTTGAGGGGTTTGTTTTCTTGAATTTAATTTAATTTAAACCTATTTATTTTAGCTCGATTGCATCGAAAGCCGAAGGCTTATAGAGACACTCTCGAGTCCGTTTCCTGGGTAGAACCAGTACTTGGTGTCTTTGGGGGAGATCTTGAGAACGCTCCCAGTAAGGTTCGAACCCGGGACCTCCCGATCGCTAGGCGGACACCATATCCACTAAGCCACCGCGACCTGTTTTCTTGAATGCAAATAAAACATACATATTTATGGAAAAAACGTGATAAACTCAATTTCATTTAAGGTATATTCTGAAACAATAAACTGACATTTTAAAAGAATATGCAGTTGATTATAAAAACGGAGAACAAAAATCATGCCAATGAAGAAAATAAACATATTAAATAGGTCCTTCCTCATTTCATATAAAATGCATCATGGAATGCCAACCTTTGATGCTGACACCGCTTAGTGTATGATAAGAAAGAATAGTTCTAAATTAGGGCAAGATCTAGAGCGAAATAGCAGGGTGCTGCACCTGCTCCCCCCCCCTCCCTTGCTGCCCCTCTGGAATGTATGACACAGTTATATTGAATATCTGTGGAATATATTTTTCACATTATTCAATGACAAATGTTAATATTATGACATAAAACCTTAATTTGAAGTATAAGATTCATAAAAACGCTGGATTTAGTGCCTTACAAGATAATGTCAACAAACTAGACCGGCTTTCCACCCTGCTCCTTTTTAGCAGCACCCTGTACTTTTTTATCCTAGATCTTTCATTAATAACTGCTTTCGTGTGAGTAAATCTATGCCTTCGTAAACGCGTCTTTTTCATGTTGGAAAAATTTGAAGCAATTTTGATTAAACCTAAAACTTTCAAAAACCAGAGCAGAAAAAATATAATATGTATAAAGATTTATTAGCATTTCGAATTACAAACAACATCTAAATAGCATGGCCAAGACGTACAGGTTAATACAAAATACATGAATTAATACTTATTATTTATACATTGTAACAGTCTAACCTATGACATTGCTATAAATGTTTCACAACAATGTGCTTGACAATGCAAAACAAAACAAAAAGAAGGTAATTTTGTAATTTTTCTGTTCAGTATGAAAATTAAAAGGAATAATTGCTTTGAATAATGTCACAAGGAAATGCTATAAAATAAAAATAGTTATGGATGTAATAATAATGATAATAATAATTATTATTATTTTTATTATTATTATTACAAATATACCATAAGTCAAATCAAAAGTCTATTAAATGCAATTTATTTTTTTCAGTATTTTAATTGTTAATACATAGTTTACATTTTATTGTATTGTTTGTTACCTTATTTAATAATATTTACCTATCATTATATGTGTTTTTGTATTAACATCGATATAATTAATTTAAATTTAAGCGTGAGATTAAGATGTGTTGATTTGTGGCTATAATTGATCATAAAAAATTTAATTAAATTAAAGTAATGTGTATTGTTCTGAACATTTGTATAAAAATAAAATAAAAAATATAAGAAAACACATTTTATTAAGGTTTTCACATTAACACAATTTACACATTTATAGGAAAAATTAGGTCATTTATTATATAACGATAATGAATCATATTAAGTCTTCCTTTTTCGTTAGTGTTTATTAATTCACTTGACCGAAGAAAAATATATTGTATACAAAACTTCATTTCCCTAGTGGGTATAATACGAAACTGTCTTGCGATTGCATGACATGATTTCATTGAATGCTAATTATTAGCAAACAAATCTGTTAGTCACGGGATTCAGGTGTGGTTACTTACCCGAGCATCTGGAGGTCAAGAACCCCGCCCCTCGGGACGGATGCCACGGGAATGCATGGCCGGAGACATCGTGGTTAAACCGCGATGACAGAAGAGGGCTCCCTAATTGCGTTTGCGACATCGGGGAGTACAAGCTAGGAAACGATGAGTAATTATTTGCCAAGTTCGAGATGTTTGATATGTTATCAAGTTGCATAAAACTGTTGTGAAATTTTAAGCCGAAATTTCCAATATTTTGATGTGAACGTAACTCATGTTGTTGGCTGTTGGTCGCATGCGAGGCGGTGTCAAGAAGCGACCAAGTCGGATGCGAGTGATTTGGCAGCCCCGCTGATCGCATAATATTACCTGAGTGTGGATTATTTATGTTAGAAATACACTGTGTTGACATCTCGTAAGACCTCACACTGTTTAATAAATTATCCTGAATTTGAGAAGTGGATGCGTCAAAACACTGGCTGCAAAAGTCGCTGTTCCCGCAGTCTCTGTGAAGTGCATGCTGACTTTGTCCTTGCTGATTAGAAATGTTAGAAATGCTTGAGGCCTGAGCACCATTAGCCGAGAAAGGGCTCACAGTCGCGTGCAAGGGGGCTGCAGCCCCGCCTTGGTGCCCCTGGACATCTTTGGAGGGTACCCGTAGCGCCTTAAAGGCCGACTCTGTATTGTGAAGAAATTCACTGCCAAGATTTGCTGTCATGTCGAACGTTGGTTCCTTTAAAATTGCATCAATATTAAATCCGTTCTGGAATCCGTGTTTTTGAATCATTACCGGTTATTACGATTTAATTAAATAAATAACAAAGTAAAATATATCACATGATGCACTTCGCCTTACTGAAATTATCCATACACTTGATTTTTTATATTAAACATCCAAAGCCGAATGGTAATGTGCAGTTATGTTACGTAATTTAACAGATTTCAGCTTTTGAAATAACGACATTTATGTCAATCAAAGTTGCTAATTCTTAAACCTCAACATGAATGAACGGTGCATGGTTTTGATTGGCTCTCGAGAACAAAAACAAGAGAATACCCCATTCATTTTATTCGCTGCCATGTTTTGACGCATGTGGGTATTCTGTGTCAGTCGCATTCCACCCGAGTAGCTACCGATCAAAACAACTATTGTTACATACCCAAAACTTTACATAATCTGTCTTAAACACGATAGTTTTAGATCATCGGAACCAATGGCCATTCATCTGTTTGCATACATATTTTGTTCCCCATTATGACAATTGCATTTTGTCTTAATTTCACTGGATGTGAAAACAAATCTCACGAATGTCCGTTACGATATATTGGGAAACGATGAGAGCCATGTGAAATTGAAAGTATTTCAGAGCATTCTTTTTCTAAATTTCAACATTTGTGACCATGTCACCAACACTAACTGCACTACACATATTATTTTACCCGATCTGGTATTAAATGGCATGCAACAACGCTGCATCCCGTTTTAAATGGTTACATTTTGTTGTTTCCACTTAGCGGAAAATGATTACAGTAGGTCTTATCAATATACAAATGAGAAATTTAATAGTTTAATGTTTCAACAGGTGCATGGCTGAAGTAGCGGTGTTAGTAGATATAATACCACCGAGCAGGAAAGAAAATCTTACTTTCCAAGGCGTTTCTGGTTATTCACAACAATATCATAGACCTTGGACTGTTTTAATTTCACCAAAGGTCGAACAGATAACATCGTCTTTGTTCGCTAGGGCAAGATATTTGGTTTAAAGGCTCGGCAATGGTATGCTGATGAAGTATTTGATTCAATAATCTGATATAAGTGGGAGCAACTGAAATCATTAGACAATAATTACCCTTTGTTTGAAAGAATGTGATTTAATGAGAAAATTTAAATGGGAAGCTTAAAGGCAAAAGTGCTGAGCCAGTTATAATTGCTGATCTGACCAGCTGTGTCCTCATGTCGGGTCGGTTCCTTGTCGTTGTTGCTACTTTTGGGTTGAATAATGATGCAGGATGATAATGGTGATGGTGGTGTCCTCATAATGGGTCGGTTCCTTGTCGTTGTTGCTACTTTTGGGTTGAATAATGATGCAGGATGATAATGATGATGATGATGGTGGTGGTCGAGGTGGTGACAAATCCTGGCATTGTAAAACTCAAAAACATATTAATACTTATTCTCATTGAAAGAAAATTTTACAATATTTAAAAAGCTTTGGAGACGTAAGGGTGCAATGAGTCATCAAAGTATTTATATACATATTTATTTTAGTATTCTGTTGAAGTTTCACACAGTTCATAAAGTGTAGCTTTACAGGGAAAATATTATTTGTCTAATCGAGCTAGCTGCAAACATTTTAAACGTGAGACATTGTTTTTATTTCTATGAAGAACAATAAATCATGGAGTTAGAGAGAGGTTTAATTTAAAATAAAATAAGTTAAAACAACATCATATTGCAAGAAATATTTATGAAAAATATTACTCCCGATAATCCGAAAATGTACGTGTCTTATCATTGTAAATGTCGTTAAGCTTTTCCCAGCTTGCATATAAGTTCAGACAGTAAGAATATTCAATATATTTTGTATAGAATGATACACAATGACTTGCACAGATTGTAATGAAATTTAATAATGGGGCATTGCATCTAATTAACAATCCAGTTAAAGCAATCATTAACTTATTAATTCAAATAAAACATGACATAAAGGATAACCCTGACGTATGCCATATATACCAAAGATAATATAGCCAGATACTTCATGCGAAATATGATTTAATTAATGACTAAATGGTGTGCAATGTAACCCCATCGTTTCTGATGTAGTAGACGATATAACCGGCCTGTCAAGTTCTTTACATTGTTTTGTTCAAACCGAGCGCTACACCATTGTCCAAGTACCTCATTAAGGACTAATTAGCAATAGCAATAATGCTATGTCATTAAAAGGCGTTGAACGTTTACAAACTGATCTGTAAGATTTCACGAATGGGTGGTCTAAACTGGGATTGTAAATCAGTTTAGGGGCGATTCGATCTTCATAAGCCGGTAGTGGTCTCAGTCTACAAAATATAAGGACTGAACGTTCTTTTTTTGTTTTAGCAAAACCTTAAAGAACATGAATTAAATCAACATCGTGTACTATATATTTTGCTTATTATAGATTCTAAATACTTTAAATTAATCAATGAAAACGTTTATATTCTCTTATGAAGTTGTTCCATTATTATGTTTACTTTAGTCATTAGGACGGCTGCTTTGATTAGAACTGGACCGTGGACAAGGCATGCTTTAAATAGTCTGCACTTTCGTTCTCATTGGTGGCATATCGAAGCATGCGGTACCTATTATGCACTTGGCAGGAATAAATTTACGCCAGCAATCAATTATGGGAAGCTATTTTCTAATTCAAAAGCATTTTCAAAGAATTCACTGACATGCTTGACATATGGCCTCGTGTGCGAAACAACGATTGCATAAGTATTGTTAGATATTATCCAGCCATGAAAGAGCATGTAATAATCGTATGTCCAGTGTTTAAAAAGTATCTATAAATACAATTTGTTTACAAATTTATATTTTTACATATGAAAAAGAACACCACAGATGGTTTGTTGATTGTTTTTAGTTCAATAACATACTTGTTTTACAGGTCCATTACATATGATTGATTATTTACTAGAAATATGTTGTGTAATATTGTTATTAACATTATAAATGTATCTAATCAAGTTGTTGTGATATCGGTCGTCTTTAAATATGGTCGTCCTGGAAATCTTTGTATCATGAATGTGGCAAAATATACAATAATAAAATGAACTTAGAATCATAAAACTCCAGTAAAATGTTTTACTGAACCCAATTCTTTACCTATAATCACTAGTGCTAATTTTTTATCACTAAATGTTCAGGTTACATGTACAAAAACTATTCTGTATAACAACTATGGCAGCAACCAACATACTTTGAAAAGTAGCAAGGTAAACATAAAAAAGCCAATATAACAGAAAGAAAAAATACCGTGTACATACTTACAGAGGTCAAAGCATGATATGTTACATACAAATAAAAGTACTAGTTTGATTTGATTAACATTGAGCCGATGAACAGGCCAAAGCAATGAAGATCAACTACTAAGAACAATGATGACCTTTGATCCTCCAACATGGTCAAAAGTTAATGTTTACCATCTTACAATATGGTAATTACATCATAACATATATTTAAGCTTCTTAGTGGGTTGGTCGTTAATAATTCAATTCAATTCAATATTTATTTATTGTCAGAAATAGTAACACAATAACATAAGTTATGTATAGCTTTTGAACGCCATAATTAAAGACGTTCGCAACAATTTCTTTCAATTTCTTTCCAACGACAGATTATTTTTTTAATTTGCACAAACATGCGTCAGTGTATCCTAAAACTAAAACAGTCTTAAAAAATAGGGGTCTCCTTCCTTGTTCAGAATATATTGGGTTATGAATACGGTACCTGTCGAAGCCCTTTTTCAGTTTTTGTGATTAGCAATGTGGAATTATATAAATTATATAATTTTTAAAAAAGGATGGAGATTTTTTAATGCATCTTTTTTTTTAAATGTCTCGTTTGGCAATATACAAGTGCAGTTTAATGATAAAACGCGTTTATCTACCGTTACCATTTAAAAATGACTTTTAATGGACGCTTAATTAGGTTAATTGTTCATTTAATATGCCTTTGAAAACATCAATAAATCCTCAAATATACGAATATCTTTTGTTCCAAACGACAGATGTTGTTAAAAGATCGCATATACATGCGTTATTGTATACTGAAACTAAAACAGTCTTAAATAATAGGGGTAACCGGACTTGTTCCGGAAATATTGGGTTTTGAATACGGTACCTGTCCAAGCCCCTTTTTTCAGTTGGGATTTGTGTCAATATTTTTAGTATAAAGGATAGCTTTTTTTCAAGCAAGGTTATGGTTCTTTTAACTGATATGTTTTTACATGCTTTGTTTGGCAATATACATGTGTATATTGATAATAAAAACGCTTTACCTACATTTATTGCTAAAATAATGAATTTGACTGGACATTTAAGTGTGTCAAATGGGAACTAATAACGTTCTGAACGTTATTTTTATTAAATGCATATTTTGTTCCAAACGACAGATTTTCTTAAAATTTCGCACATACATGTACATGCATCAATGTATACTTATACCAAAACATTAATAAAAAAAGAATGGCTCACCGAACTTTTTTGGGAAATATTGGATTTCAAAAAGGGTACCTGTGTAGCCTTTTTCCTGTTTCGTTTAAACATTGTTTACATAAACAACGTATCAATTGCCAAAATAGAATGGGGACATTTAATGGATTATTTCTGAACTGATTTGTTTGGACATATATTGCATACGTGTGTTTTTGATTATTATTATACATCTAAATGCTTTATGAATTTTTACTATAAAAACAATTTATTTTGAATGGACATTACGAGATTAAATTAGTTAAGAAACAATTGACGGGTCACTGTTGGTTATTGCGGTAATAACCAACGGTTTGGAGTTCCGATGCGTAGGAATTAAACCACGATGGCATCGAACTGCAAACCGTTGGTTATTACCGCAATAACCAACAGTTACCCGTTAATTATTTCGATTCTACGACGATCTAATATAAAATTTGTATTTTTTAAGGTTATGAATGAGAACTATATTGATCTATACTCCGCCCATTTTCTGAGAAGTGCATTCACACGTGCGTTTCAGTGACGTCAATACTTACTTACATAAAACGCATACACCCGTACAGGTAAAAATTAATAGCTATACACTAAGATTTTCGAATTGAATTATCTCCCTTGAATAGAATTAAAGGAAGTTTAAAGTTATTTATATCTCACGTCACTCTTGGCTTCAGATTTTAAAAACTTGTTTACTTTATTTTTTATAATAAAATGATGTTTAAACAAAACAATCACAATATAAACCAGCAACAGAATGAAACGAAACCATTTGCAGTTCACCATTGCGAACATTGGTTTAAATTATACAGAATTTAAGGGGAAGGGGGGGGGGGGGGTACCGGTGAAAGAAAGTCGTTTAGGTAGGATATTTTTGTCAACATTTTAAGTTTTATAAACCTTGATCGTTATTTTGCTATCGCGCGTTTAAGCATGTGCATTTTACGGAACAATTTCTTCAAATTTCCGGAACTATTTTTAAAAGATTAGGCTCCGCCCATAATTTGTTGCAGAATAACCCATGATTGATTTCCTTCTTTATCTATGGCAAACTAGCCGTGTGCCGTGTTAGATTTAATACTATAGGCATAATAAATTAATAATATAGTAAAGAACTACAGATGTTGTATAGGAAACCATTGTTAACTATATGGATGATCATTGATGTTGACCTCATACCAGGGACGCAACTGTTAAGTGTTAAGCGTTTAATTTATTTAAATTTTAGCATTATCAAAGAATCTTCATTAAGCTTTAATATTGAAATCAACAGTAGATATTATCAACAGTTATTATTTATATCGCTATCAATTCCAACGTGTATTATATACTAGTGATATACACATTTTACCAACCAACTTAGCTGGTGAAATTTATTTAAGAAAGCAGATGAGTTAGCCTTTTATGAGATTATCATATGGAGTTTTTTTTCAAATCTTTCGAACGCATCTGATATTTTAATCAAATAGTTATATTTATTTAGATGTACCAAAGTGCTCATCTAAAATTATTGGGTTACTTAAATCCGGCCACCAAACATATATAAAATTAGTTTATTTCAATGTTTAGTGTAACCTCCCAAAATAAGGCTTGCTATTTTTACGACTAACTTTATTATTGAGCAATATGTCTGCGCCCATCTCCAGGCGTGAGAATTAAACTTCGGAATAAAAACGTGTCGTTTATGAATCAGAATAAAGGTAAAAACAACGTTCTACCAAAATCCAATACTGATGTATGTAGTGTACACGTGTAATGTTTATCTTAATTTTGTTTCCGCGAAAAATGTGTAGAATAGGTAATCAATTTGTCAAAATGACTTTGCGTGGAATAAATAGAGCTATTTCGTGGCAGAGTTAAGAGAAAATATGAAGCCTGGAATGTACCAGATTTTAATGCATTAAATGATTTTAATTCAGTGAAAACAAAGAGTGTAGGATTTGTCTCATTATATGATTAATTTGATGTTGAACAAATTTGTTGTTTCATATTCGCAGACACCTAACATTAATAAGATAAATATATTTAATGACTTTTGCTCTGATCAATCAATGTTTTGTGAACTGACAGGGGTGTAGCTAACATTCAAATATTGGAGGGGCGATAGCATAACTTATTAGCGCTGGGCGAATATTGAGCTATTTTTTTCATATGGGCAATATTTGCTGCATCGCATAACCAGGGAAAGACCATTTCTGTGGTGGAAAGTTTTCCGTCTTTGTCTATATTCACGGTCTGTAATCACTGGCACAACCTCTTTGGAGATGCATAAATGCATTGGAAAAAGAGCAAATTATACTTTCGAGGTGGCGCAAATGACAGGAAGTAGTAGGAAAAAGTAAATGGTGATAGAGGGTGAGTTGGATTTATATGTTTTATGACAATTTGAGACATTGTTTTAAAAATCAGACAAAGTAGTGCGATTTGGAATCAATTTTACCTTCCAACAATGTCAGTCTTCACGAAACTCGTAGGTCCTCAGTCAAACACTCTTCGGAATAATTTAAATGTGTTTACTGGTTTACATCATTTATTCATATTGCATTTTATTTGCAATTAAATGTGTACATGTTAAATCAAAATAATTTACAATTATATGTATGCAATATTTACCACTCATATTCAGTCTCGGATAGTCTTCATAACTTGTTATATTTCACACAGTTAAATTTATCAAATATGTTTTAATTTAAGTCTAATTAACACATATGTAGATCTATTTCAGTTTATTCAGTTTCTATTTAAAATCCTATTATTATTTTTATATAGTGCAGGGCTTTCCTTTGACCCGAGCTCCCGTTTTGACGCGTGGGAATTTGAAAATAAGCTTGTTTGACTCGCGAGGTAATTACTTCTTGCGTCACCTTTGACCCGGGGCAATTTCCGGACATGCGTCATACAGTGTAATTCTGGCTGATTATCCCAATCAGTCAAACAGCGATGTCAAAGTTGATAAAACACTCAGCGATTCTTGGTAGGAGGCGGAGTCAATCTTTAAAGTTACCGTGTAGCTCCACCCATTAGTCAGAGTTTTGTCGCTCAGAAAAATCTATATTGACCAATTAAAACGCATAGTTATAGACACTTCCAATGAAATGAACAATCGACCAATGGGCGTAATATACATGTATCCACACTTGAGTTAATGTACATGCATTCGCTAGAGTACGTTTATTTCCGAGCATTAAACGTTTAAAACACAATTTACTCGCCGCTTCCATTGTTGATAATATCCATATTTAGTTTAGTTCCTAAATATTAAGGCATTGTTTTTAATTACTTTCCTTTTTATTTCGGGTAAAATATATTTCTAAAATTTTAAAATTCTGACTTATACCTGAAATATCCAACATTCAATTTTAATGTTCGAGTGTCATAAACACACTTTTTATAGTCGGTGTATTTCATGTAAATCCTTTGTTTTCTAGAAAAGCGCGCGAAAGTTATGCTGACACAGACGACGTCATGTTCCATGCATGGAAAGCGTGCCTGTATCGACCATGTGCTTTACCAAACATATTCATGTCTTCTGGGAATAAAAACATCGTAGTGCAAGAACTTTGAAATCTTTTATTTTTTTATTAAAGTTTTGTCGTGCAAAAATTGTGCGATCTTTAGCATTTGAATAATTATTTTATTGTTAATTTACTTTGTAATTGTGAAATGATATTTGCGGACCGTAACTACATATATTTTTTTTTAGGGAAGGATAGCCTATGTTTTATTGTTGAACATGATATGCGATTTCGTAAAAAATATTCAGTGGTATTTTAAGTGTGTAAAGAATATACTAAAATCGTCATAATAATAATAATAGATCTAATAATACTAATATAACAATAATTAGAAGAAAATTAAATAAATTAAAATGAAAAAAAAAAAATTATTAAAATGAAATAATTAATGATTTAAAATAATAATATTATTAAATTATAAAATAAAAATATTAAATGAATACAAATAATAATAAAAAGAAGGAAAACGAATATTAACTACCCACAACACATCGACTCTTGAAGTTTATATCTGACTCTTGGGGAATTCGATTTTGACTCTAGGAAATCTGACCCCAAGAGTCACTGACTCTTGAAATTCAAAGCCTAAGGAAAGCCCTGTAGTGTCTTGTATATATTTTTACATATTTTATACAATGTAATATTTTAATTGTCCAAAAACAAAATGTAGTTTCTAGTGGTTAAAAAAGGTTTATGAAATAAATGAACAGTAAATAGCAAAAGCTAGCGTCCAAATAATCTTCACCCCACCCACTCTTTTAATCACAAAACTACAAATACGATGCTTTGTGTCGAAAATCTTAATATTTGTTGAACGGCGTTCGCAATTTGTCAAGTTACACCACTTCATATTAATTCTCATAATCAGAATAATGTTCATTTCGCACAAGTAATAATTAAATTGCCTTCTTTTAATTTGTAGTAATTAATTTATTTTTAAATATGTGGGAGTTTAAAAAACGCACATCACAAAACACTTACCTAACGGGATAGTGTAACAAATAACTTGCCCCTTTACTGAGGGCGTGATAAACTTTCTATCGACGGCGCTCATTTACATATTGGAAAAATTTTTACACGTTATTATTGGCTGACTGGTTTGGCTGTAGTAAAACTGACTCCTCCTGTGTCTAGAATATATGGATAACTGATACACCAGTGCAGAAGGGGAGTGTGTTTAAGTGCCGAGTATGCGTTCTTTGTCTTTGATAAACATGCATACGCAAACGGAAATGGTTGCATCCTAGAATCTAACACTGAATCGTATGGCGTCCTTAATGTATTGATACGAGGTTGTCTGTGTTTTTAAATTACAATTGAAATACGAATCGTGTAATTCCGTTAAATTTTAAAATAGATGTTAATATGATCATGTGCTGTTTAACTTTCTATTTGATAGAAAATATTTTAGTCTGACATTTTGGGTCGACGAACTTGAAATTTCTTTCGGACCTTGACACATTTAGTCGGTCAGGTCCGTAGGTCCGACGGAGTTTCGTGAAGACTGCAATGTAGAGAAGTATGAAGTCACAACGCATTTCAAAACGTGAGGACTTTTATAAGTCGTGACATGGTGGAAACTGAACCAGCTAATTGATGAATTTGAACGGGTTAAGACATAATTTACACACAATTTGAGCATTAATGGCATAAAATAATTCCTTTCGACATGTATTATTTGCTGCGTTATCAAAAATGTTGGTTTGAGGTCTATTAAACATATGATTTTGCATTTTTTAGTAAGAGGTGGAGCGAAAGCAATGGAGGTGGTGCTCAGAACAGGAGTTGGAGCCAATGCATATTATACAATTTGAAGAATTGACATATTTTGATTAACGTTTCATTCTACCTTTCGTGATAAGCATTATAATCATATTAACCATTTAAATTGTCACAAATATCACTTCAATAGTATCTTTTTTAGTAAAAGTCTGCAAATTCAAGTAAGGTGTACGACTCTTTTAGGATTTGTAAATGAATAGAAATCGAACACATTTGAACCTTATAAACATCATTCCTACGAAGAGTCATCTAATTTTCCAAACTTTGTGTTGAATATTATACGAAATCTAATAGTTGTATTGAAGTATTGTTTTTATTATTTGTAGCAAGAGTAAAATAAAATGACAATTTATAGAAAGGTTTCCACTGTAACAGCTAGGACACTACTTTCTGATTTGTATTATTTTCCTGGCTCGTCGTTGACAGGTAACATAGCGTATACTTAATCTAAAAACAGGCGTTTTTAACTGAGAAATAATGTCAGTGCTCCAGCTGGGCCTAAATGGCAGTGCGCAGCGCCCGTTCCTATGCCCCCCGCCCTGCCGCCCTCGACTCCGCCCTGCCCTCTTTGATCTCGGCTATGCCGTGTGTACAACCATATACAAGTTTATTGAGCCGTCTTGTCTATATACATGTACTACGCAATGAACCAAAACGGATGCACGCTGCTTCAACTTAATCTCCTAGTACATACCGACCAACAAATTCCGTGGATACATGTATATTACGTCATTTATCTCGCCGTGTCTCTCCTTTGATCAAGTAAAGCGCTCGCTCATTTTGCCGATCTGATCATGACGCATAGACGCCGTCAATTAAAAAGGCTATTGATTTACCATATCGTCACTGGACGTATCCGTACACAAAATTAGTCATGTATATGCAGTTTCTGCATCGAATTAATGCACGCAAGTTTTCCATGTAGTATCCTTGACCTTGCAGAATTTGGCGCAAATTTCTAGCAAAACACGTTTTTATCATTGAGATACATGTCAGAAATATGGTACACACGTGTTCATGTAATGAGAAAATATTACTAAAATCGATCGTGAGTAGTTGAGACATCATTTACGAATTAAACGCTGCAAACCCACTTATCGCCCGCAGATTCTACATTAATGGAAATAAGTTAACACCAGAATATACTATTTTTTAATCTGATCTAAATTATCCATGCATAGAAAACCACAAGCATTTCAATATAAAACACAGCAAATTGCATCATAATTCTGTACTTTCCCATTTACGGCACACAAACACTAAAACATTTTCATGTTTGCTGCTGTCAAATTTTACAGTTTTGATTAGTAACTCGTCGAACGGATGTCGGCTTCACATCAAAGGCGTGATTTGCACTTTGATGCTCAAACATCAACTACTAGTGCAGCTTACTAGTAATTAAAATCAAGTAAAAAGGATTTTGGAATTACTAAGAACAGGAGTAAATGCGGCTGCCAAAGTATGAATTGTAACAATGAATGTTTGAAGAGTTAAATTCAATGTCTAAGGAATTAAATTAAATAGGATTTTAATGGAAATGAAGGTATTTATGAATTTGATATACGCAAAGAGCCGTTAAGAAATTTGGATTCTCACGTTGATTACCAAAGCGGAACATCAAATTAAAATAATTTAATCAAATATATTTTGTTGCCCAGCTACATGTTTATTAACAATTACATATCTCCGTGACCAAATCGTGCTATGTTGGAAAAACGCGTGAACTATTTCTAAACGCTAGCGACGTCATGAAATGCTCGTGGAAAACGTGCGTGTAACGCGCGTACTATTTCCTAACGCCAGCGACGTCATGAAATACTTGTGGAAAGCGTGAGCTGCTGGTTAACGCTATGGTACATGTATATTGACCACAACGTGTCCTGTAACAAGATGACGTTAAAAACTGACGATGTGCCGTAATGTGAATATAAATTTACCTAACAGCGGTAAGCGAGAGTTCGTTCTGGTTCTGACTAAAGCGTTTTAAAATCAATTAATCGGTAAAAAACCCCGGTAAATACGCATTGGAATACGTATCAAAATTCAAATACATAATAAACGTGTTTCTCGTAATTTGATAAATTGTAAATTCATTTGATTATTGTAGTTACCTCATCCACAACTGTATACAACTATCAAAGTATTGTTGAGGGTTCGATTACCAACATAAACAGTCAAACGCTGTATTTTGTAATGAAATGAATGTTTTCCATTTTGTTTAAAAGTATTTAATAAGTTTCCAGTCACATATTTAAGTTTTATATTGAAACGTATAGAACAGTTTAATTATTTTATGAAATGTACATGTTTTCGGACGTTTCATTTCGGACGTATAGTAAATACAACCCAATGCTTTTGATTCTATTTATACTAGCTAAAGTTAAAACTGTCAAATTTTAATGCTATTGATAATATGTGGGTGTTATAATTACATATATTTCTTTTAAATAAATACATTTAAAGTTTCTTATAAAAAACTTAAAATAATTTTGCTTGAAAATAGGATTGTATGTTGTATTAGAAGAATATTAAAGGGATATTCTTTTAAACCATTTATTTTGCTATATATATATTATGAAAATTTTAAATTATATAATAATATAAAAGTAAAATAACTTTATTGCTTAGTACACATAATTTAATTCAATTATTCAAAATAAATATAAAGTGTGAAAAAAAAAATTGAAACAAATTATATAACCTATATTTGTGCTTTTTTTAGCATATGTATTATTATATATCCCTTTGCAAAAATTAACAACGCGTACAAAAGTGCCCTTTTCAGGATTTAGCACCCTGCCCTTTTGAAATCCTGGCTGGAGCACTGAATGTACATCTTCTGTGTTAGAAAAAAAAATAATGACAAATAAAAACAAGAGCAAACTAATAATATGCTCATTTGGTTGATATTGATTTGCTTGTCATCTTAGTATACTGTATACCCGCCAATCCGTCTGTCTGTGTATTAGCTTCCGCCCGTCCCGACATTGCTTTGAGGACATTTGTAGCTCATATTAAGAAATTTTGTCACAGCTGCTTCCTGCGCTATACCCTATATATTACCATGGGTGAAAGTACAGTATTTCGAAAATACTGAAATCGGGTTTTCAAAATACTGAACTTGTAGTTTTGGTATATTTTATGTTGCATTAAAACTTAAAAAAATACTGAAAACAGTATAAATACTGAAAACTTGCACCCATATATTACATATATATATATATATAACTTGTTAGTACAAAGTAAATGGTAACAACCTGTTGGATTATCTTGCAGTGTTTTTTTTTCCCCTTTGGGGAAAGGTGGTGGGGCCCTTCCGATGGGGAATTTTACGTCAAAACTGGATTTTTTTTTATAGAAAAGCATAATTTCATGTTTATACTCTACTTTGTTATAAAACAGTAATCAATTGGTTTGCTACAAAGATTATACACTAACTTGCTTGATGAGAAATTGCTGGGATTGTTTACGAAAATTCCTCTATCTTATTCAATTTTTTTCCGATTTTGGTCTTTTTTTTCAAAATAAAGCTTACATTCTGAGGGGAATTTAAGGTAGATATAGGGGAAAAATATATACCTATTAAGCAGGGGAATGGGGCCGAAATTGGCCCTCAAAAAACACTGTCTTGTATATTTGTCAGTATTGAATATGCATTTCTACTTTACAAATGGGAGTATTTTATGGATAAAAAGAAGGTATATGCAGAGCTCCAGATAACTTTCTAGGGCAATTATTATTGTACTCCCTAATTTAAAACTGAATTCTTAATCAATTCTTGATCAAATCATTTCTTACAATTGAATATGACACACCATTACTTAGTTCTAAATCACTTAACCACAATGTTTGTTGCCATGACATGTGAAGATTTCATACTGTTTTCAGTGTGCAGATAACACTATTTTCTGTACCTATACAGGTATAGTTAATAAGTTACTCAATTCATCAGAACTTATTGAACAGACGCCATATTTTGACTGACTACAATATCTAACCGTTGAGTACTCTTTGCTCAGGTCATCTAAAATGGTTCTAAACGATTGCTCATCATCTTCAGTGACACCAACATTTTATATTATTTTAGTCTGAGACTTTAAACATTTAGAAAACTGCTTTTTTGCTGTTAAAAAGTGTATCCATGTATCAAATTTTTTGCTGACAGTACCACAATGTTTTATGGTAGCTTTTGATTCACCATATCTTTTATATTGGGTAGAACTCTGTTTTGATTACTTATTTCTCGTGGTTATGATTATAAAAAAGAAAGCATTAGCCTAGTTTTCTGGCCACTGACTGGCTTTTGAAGCTTTTCACGCTTCCATGAACTGGTGTTCCCCACAATTTTGATTTTTGTTCCCTATTGCTCAGAACGGTCCACTTCATTTTAGCTCAGGACAAGTTGGTCACGTGGCTGAAGTATAATATATCAACCTAATAAAACGTTCATTTGATTAAACTTTCTATCTTTCCCATTGTATGATAAATGTATTAAAAGTATTGTACTACTATGATATTAACACGCATAACAGTCAGCAAACATCGAGCAAGTGATTATCAACTGTCTACACTATCGCCCGTTTTGAATTTGAAAAGCGCTTATATAATAAGTGACATCATGAATCACAGTGAATTTTGCTATATATCTTGTATTGAGGGCCTAGACGATTCAGTCCTTGTGAGTTTCCGACACTGCGGAAACTTAGTTTACTTACATGTTACGCGCGTTCACGAATTTAGAATTCTTGTTTTCATTTTTTCAATGCGTAACTTTACGCATTTAAATTTAAATCTTTTTTTTTTATTTAAAGGCGCATTAACTAGGGATGGGACCGAATACTTAAATAAATATTCAAATATTCGTTTTAGGTATTCGAATATATTCGAATATTCGTTTTGTAAATACTATTATATACAGCACTCTGTCCAAATATTTACCTATCCGAAATATGTATACTTTGTGTACTTAGTTGTTTTACCTTGTTTCAGTGGTAAATGAGCGATATAACTTAGTGAGTGTTAGGCAAATATAAAGAAATGTAAGATATTGTTAAATGTACTGCTAATTAATTTGTTAATCGTTCCATACACAAATTTCTCATAACATAGAACGTTGCCTGGGTTTTGTTTAATGACCGCGTAAAGTACTTCCAAGCACATGATGGTGGCATTGTTTATTAATCAAGACTCTTGTGTATTATACAGTGTTGATATAATGGAGAATAATTTACAAGTGACGTGTATTAAGATAGACCAGATCATGCTAATTTTGTTAAAGAAATTGATTGGCTGATAATGCATTCATTTTGTTTGGTTTACTTAGAGAGTAATTGTAATTTACTGTAAACAAGTTAACCGTATAGATGTCACTTAAGGACAATAAACAACTATGTACGCCTTGTACAAACTGTGAAACCGTTATCACAACATGGCCCATTTTGTTATTTGTGGATACAATGCATCATATTCACGCCTCCTACAAACCGTTAATTGCGGCCCTTGTAAAGACGTGGCCCCCCTGCCAATTATCAATTGTCGTAAATTGGACATGTTTGGCATGTGTTGTAAAAACGTTACACTGCCCCCGCCCACCTGCTATGCAGGAAATACTGGAATTCATGTTAACTTTGCAATCAAACTGGAAAAAATGATTTTTTAAAAGAATTTTTTTTTCGTTAAATAAATTTGAAAATCGAATATTCGTATTAGTTTTTTTATATTCGAATATTATCCGATATTTGAATATTCTGTCCCATCCCTAGTATTTACGCCTTTACGCACATTATCTGGAGCTCTGGTATACGTGTTGGAAAGATGTATCGTACATTGGCTCCACCTCCTGTTCTGAGCGCCACCTCCATTGCTTTGGCTCCACCTCTTACTAAAAAATGCAAAATCATATGTTTAATAGACCTCAAACCAACATTTTTGATAACGCAGCAAATAATACATGTCGAAAGGAATTATTTTATGCCATTAATGCTCTAATTGTGTGTAAATTATGTCTTAACCCGTTCAAATTCATCAATTAGCTGGTTCAGTTTCCACCATGTCACGACTTATAAAAAGTCCTCACGTTTTGAAATGGGTTGTCTATACAATGACATGTGTAACGTCCGCATGTATAGTAACTACACTATGAAAACATCCCAAATATGGTTATGATGTGTTTATTTGACTTATAGATAAGAACTGTATTTTTTATTGAAATCTAACAGCAGTGTTTTATAAATAAACATGAGGAACCACTTTTGGAATCACATGAGCCTCACAATAATGGACCATGTAAATGTATCAAACCAAGTAGATTGGAGTGGATGTTGTTTTAAGTTCGTCTTTCCAAACGTACGCTTAGAAAAAGAGAAATTTCTTGGTTGATTACTTAATTTAGGAATACTCATTGTTAACATTAAGCAAATTGTCAGCATTGTCAGACAAAATAATAAATGACTATACCAGCTTTTGCTTGATTTTTTTTATTATTTATCCACCAATTTTGAGTCAGTAATAATTTAAATTGATTATTGACCACTGTATTAAAGCAAACAATTAGGATTAAAAAAGAATCATTAAAACCTGCCGTTCATTAGGCCCCCGAAGATTTCCCAAAAGCGAATTTGGCAAAATCGGGGTGTTTTTGTGATGTTCTGGAACCCTTCCGTGTCCTTCCTTAACAGTTCTGGAACCTTCTTGGCACTTCGGGGCCTGATCGGGCTTGAAAAAACTTCGGCATCCAAATTTTGAAACTTTAAAAATTTGGATGCCAAATGTTTTATTTGGGACGGCTTCGGGGTCTTAGGCAAACCATCGGCAACCATTCTGGATGTTCGGGAATCAATCGCCATTGACGCGGCATGCGAGGCTTCGCCACCCCGAGCGGTCCCTGAAGGAAGCTGAATTTATGTTGAACGCTCTCCGAAAAGGACGAGTGGAAGAGTTCTATTTGCGTGTACATGATGAAGCTATGCCAATCATGTAATGAAAGGTGCCAAATTGTCGCTGAAGAAGCCGATTGTCAGCAGAAGGGATGCCGAGCATTAGTCGTGTTTCCTGAACTATAAAAGAGCGACAGCAGAAGTGATGCGTCGATTTGCCGATAGTGTTCCAAGTGACAAAATCGGCATTGTTCTTGTGAATTGAACACTTTTCATGGTGCAAGTCATGAACAAGCTACTCAAGAAGAAGTTTCGCATGAGGTTACTAGTCAGTCAGCATTTGGACATTACAGAAGCTATGATCCTTAGTCTTGGTCTTGAAGGCCATTTCACGTCACGTCTTATAATCCTATTGAAAATGAAGCGAAGTCATCATCATTTTTGTGATTGGTGCCTGTACACGTGGTTGTCATAGCAACGTAAAACAAAGACGCATAACAATATTTGATACACCATTCAATTTGGAAAGAAATATACTATAATAAATAAATCTAAAAATGATTTTTTGGTAATTAATACAGTTTTTGTCTTGGAACGGCTCAAATGTTTCTCTCCATGTAGCGAAACAACAGACTGGATAGTCTATTCTATATTTTGTATCTTTTGTATCTCATTGTCTTCGCAAGCTTTAGGCCAGCAGGAAGGGCATTACAGAACCTTGTTTATTTCTTTTCTGAATGAGGCGTCGGACGCTGGGGTATGTCATCCAAAATTGTTGGCGTGATCCTCAAATACTGTTTTATCCACAATCGATGATGTCTTCTTCTCTGTGTCAGGGGAAATGCCAAGACAAGCATGACATCAAGGGCAATGAGAGTGCATCTAAAGATAAATAGTTGGGCTTGCAACTGATAATCAGATTGTAGTTCGGCGTCGTTAATATACCCCGGACTTCCAATCGGCAACATTTCAGCATTCTGTCGACAACAAATCGGCAACTATTCAGCATGTTCTGCAATGTTACCTCAACCTTTCCGCACTATCGGAAAACATTCGGAAGCCAGTTCCAAACTGTCAGCATTCTTCCGCCTCGCATTCGGTGACTTCGGATTGGTTTCGGGTTTCATACCGCAACCTGTTCTGCCACTTTGCGAATACATGCCAAACAAGCACGGTGGCCAAACTCCGCCCATTTTATTCCGTATGGTTCCCGAACCTAGCACATTTTTTTCGGCAACCCGTACGCAAAGCATCGGGACTGCAGTGGACGGCAGGCTTAATGCTATCAAAACACCGACATAATAATCATAACATTGGACCATAATACAATTAATAGTTTGTAAGTTACTCAGGGCCCCTGATTATGACACCTATCCAAGCCCTTCGACAAATTACTTTGTGCAACTTGTGGTCGCATCCGCATACATACCTCAACACACAGACTTTGGGGCAATGAACCGTATATTGTTTTTACATAACAATGACTAGCCAACATATTGGGGTGGCGGTCAACGCCCCTGCCACCCCATTACTTATGCTCTTGACTGTTTCTACCTCTACATATTTTTGTGAGAAAGTAAAGTACTCTTGACTTTGTAACCTTATCTTTGTAACCTAGATTCCCTACCTTCAAATATTTGTTTTTGCAAACATGTAATAGAGTTTAAAAGATATTGAATGACCAACCCAGAGTGACATCTACAAAAAAGTGACTGTCCTTCCTGGTCAAAATCCTTTAGACAATGGAACTGTGAATTTACCTTGTAAACTATAACATGACGTGCATGTTTAAAGTTAAGAACCAGTGAAGTACGTTGTTCAATTGACAGGATTATATATTTTAAATAAATTAAATGATGAAATATATTTCCTTCATCATGTAAACCAGTTTTCTGTAGTTGCAAGATTTCATGACATGCAAATTCCCAATCTGATGGGTTCTCAAAGCTGTGAAAGAAATTACTGATTCAGCTACAGTCTACTCCAGATGGCTCGAAGTCGCAGGTACTGGCAAGGAAACTTCAAGTTAAACAGAGTGGGAGATTGTGTACTTGTACAGGCAAAAATGTGTATGCCTTATTTCCAATCTTTTATATATTTTATTATTATAAATATTTATTTTAAGTTTGTGAAAGCTGTGAAATCAATTGTTGCGTCCTCCTTATGACTTGACACTGATCGAGCACATCTAATCGATTAACATCTTGAAGCGACCATAGCCGGTTCGTGCCAAGCAAACAATAAAATGTGCGAAAACGGTAACTGAGACTGTGACAAAGTTAGAGACATTGGGAGTTGACTGTAGTTAACACATTAATTAGTTATACAAGATTTTGTCTTTACAGATGGATGAGGACAGTTTCCCCCGTGGTGGCGTTCGAGCAAGAACAACTGAACCAAAAGTAAACAAAGATAAAAAAGCTAAGAAGCATAGCAAGGCAGTTGAGAAAAATTTGTTTGGGGTAAGCATTGTGACTTGTTAACATTATCCTATCGAGACTTTCATTTGACTATTATTTTCAAATGGCAGTCTGTTGATTGCTCGTTAAATTTCAAAAGTTGGTTTATTGTTACAATTACAAATACATTCTAGGCTAGCTCAATTGGTAGTGCGCAGGACTGTCAATCCGGGGTTTGTGAGTTCACTCCTCAGCCCGGCCACATAACTTGTGTGGAGATTGGTGATGAAATAATTTCTACGGCCATTATCCCCGTACCTTTGATTCAAGACTCTAGTAGGACAGTTTTCAGTTACTGGCATAAGCATGTGCACTTAGTACATGTACTGGTAAACCACTTAGATTGGTTAAACTTGACCAGGAAAAGTGTTAGTAGGTAAACTGACTGCCGTTATATGACTAAAATACTGTTAAATATGGTGAAAAATCCAAACAAACAAACAAACAAACAAATAAAATCTTATGTAACTCTGTACTTTACTGTGTACATCTCAGATTTATTTCATATATCATTTTAATAAACAAAATGTATTGAATTTTATACATAGGATCAAAAAATGTCACTCATGTTCCATATTTGTCAAGTCTTCGCTTATTTTATACATGTGTTTATTTAAGAAATAATTTTTGGTTTATCGTTGTTTATCAGCCAATAAACAACGGTTTGGAGTTCTGATGCGTAAGAATTAAACCAACAGGGCGTTAGCCAAACTTCACAGGAATGTTGCTTGAGAGAACTTCTTTCAAAGTTGTTTAAATCTTTCCAGTCCGCTGCACATGTAGGTCACCAGAGCTAAAATTAGATTTAAAAAGTGTAAACTTAAAAAATCTTCTGAAACCGCAGGGCCCAGAGGTTTCATATTTGGTATGTAACATCCTATAGTGGTCCTTTACAAAGATTGTTCAAATTATGCCCCTGGGGTCAAAACGGGCCACGCCCTGGGGGTCACATGGTTTTTATAGAATATATAGCAAAATGACTTTAAAAATCTTCTCTGAAACCACAAGGCCCAGAGGTTTTATATTTGGTATGTAACATCCTATAGTGGTCCTCGACAAAGATTGTTCAAATTGTGCCCATGGGGTCAGAACTGGCCATGCCCTGGAGGTGACATGGTTTATATAGAACATATAGCAAAATGACTTTAAAAATATTTTCCTCTGAAATCGCAAGGCCCTGAGGTTTCATATCTGGTATGTAACATTCTTTAGCGGTCCTTTACCAAGTTTGTTCAAATTATACGGTTGGGGTCAAAACGAGCAATATTACTTAAAAAATCTTCTCCTCTGAAACCACAAGGCCCAGAGGTTTCATATTTGGTATGTAACATCCTATAGTGGTCCCCTACAAAGATTGTTCAATTTATGCCCCTGTGGTCAAAACTGGCCACGCCCCAGGGGTCACATGGTTTATATAAACTTAAATAGCAAAATGTCTTTAAAAATCTTCTCTAAAACCGCAAGACCCAGAGGTTTCATATTTGTTATGTAACATCCTATAGTGGTTCTTTACAAATATTGTTCAAATGATGCCCCTGGGATTTAAACTGGCCACGTCCCAGGGGTCACATGATTTATATAGACTTACTTAGCAAAATGACTTGAAAAATCTTCTCCTCAGAAACCACAAGGCCCAGAGGTTTCTTATTTGGTATGTAACATCATATATTAGTCCTCTACAAAGATTGTTCAAATTATGCCCGTGGGGTCAAATGTGGTCACGCCTCGGGGGTAACATGGTTTATATCAATTTTAATAACAAAATGTTCAAATTATGCCCCATGGGTCAACACTGACCACACCCCAGGGGTCACATGGTTTATATAGACTTAAATAGCAAAATGACTATTAAATTCCTTCTCCTCGGAAACCGCAAGGCTTAGAGGTTTCATATTTGGTATGTAATATCCGTATAGTGGTCCTCTACAAATATTGTTCAAATTATGCCTCTGGGATCAAATCTGGTCACGCCCCGGGGGTCACATGTTTTATATAGACTTAAATAGCAAAATGACTTTAAAAATCTTCTCCACTGTAACGGCAAGGCCCACAGCTTTCCTATATTTGGTACGTAACATTGCATAGTGGTCCTCTCCAAAGATTGTTCAAATTATACCCCTGGGGTCAAATCTGGTGGCACCCCGAGGGATCATATGCTTTATATAGACTTAAATAGCAAAGTTACTTTAAAAATCTTTACCTGAAACCGCAAGGCCCAGTGGTTTGTTCAAGATTGTTCATATTATGCCCCTGGGATTAAAATAAGCCACGCCTCGAGGATGCAAATTCCAATTGGGTCACAAGGTCTCAGGTGAGCGTCCTAAGGCCCTCGGAACTTCTTTTTGGGTTGTTTATGGGTATTTTAACAGCGATAATTTTGTTTTTTGTCAATAGAAAAATTAGCGAGTATTATGTTTGAATATATATTATAGCATTGACTTGATCAACAAAATGTGCACACAATGCATAATGATAATCGTTTGATTGGTAATTTGCAACTAAATTCTTTCAAATACATTCTGATCATATGGTGTTGCTTATTATGATGATGATGATTGATTCTTGACAGGAAGCAGAAGAAAATAAGGACAAGAAGAAAAGAAAAAAGGGGAAAAAAGAGGCAACTGAAGATGTTTCTAAGAAGCCTAAAAAGCAAAGCAAAGACTCTGATGTTGTGGGACATATCAACATCTTGACTCCTCAGATTCTAAGCAAGAAGGTTTGGACCTTGAACACGTTTTAAATAGAAATCTCACATACTTTGTTACATACCGATTGATTGACCTGAAGTTTTGTTCCTCAAAATCGTCGAAAATTTTAAGTAAATTATTGACATCGTGGGTCCAACTTACGATCTCCATATGATATCAGAAGACTGACATGCTAAACTCAATGATTTTTTACATGGTTTTTAGCTTTATGTATGTTTGAAATAATATTATCGAAAAGAATAAAAGCATTCCTATTTCTGAATAATTTTTTTACAGATATAGTGATAGACCTTTTTAGATTTCGCCAATAATAGTTTTCTTGATTGATTAAGTTCCATTCTCAAGTTTTACCCCTGACTAATGTATATATGATTGCCATCTGTATTAAACAGAAATGAGGCATGTCGTTGGAAACCTGGGCTTAATGTATGTGCATAAAGTGTTGTCCCAGATCAGCCTGTGCAGTCCTCAAAGGCTAATCCAGGATGGCACTTTCTGCCTACAGTGGATTTATGTTTAGAAGAAACTTCGTTGAAACAGCAAATACCATAAAAGCGGAAAGTGCTGTCCATGATAAGCATGTGCGGACTGCACAGGCTGATCTGGGACGACACTTTACGCACATGCCTTAAGCCCGGTTTTCCCACGACACGCCTTAAATGTATTACATGTATATTATGTGATGAGTGCCTCTTTCATGTTCATTGCCTCTTTCCTGCTGACATTTTTCAGAGCCTGTACCCGGGCATGCTGTTGCTAGGCAGCGTGAAGTCCATACAGAGTTACTCCCTCACCCTGGCCCTGCCCAATGGCTTATCAGGCACAGTCCCTATCATGCACATCAGTGCCGCGTACACAGAGTCACTGGAGAGATACTCACAGCACCATGAGATGGGCGATGCGGTGGAGGTGAGGTGGAAATTAAATTTGGAAGTTAGAATAAGGCATAAGGCCCCACAATTATGAAAGTTTTCAATGTCAAAAATAGTTTCAAAATAAAATATTGACCAATGAGAATGCTTGTGACATATTATCTTATATTTCCATTGGCTGAATGTTTAAGATTAAGACTAAATTGAGCTGAAGAATGTTCGTAGTAGTGAGGCCACACATACATAAGGCTGTTGAATTACAGTTGAATTGTATACATGATAAAAATTTATTGACCAACATTGAATTAAGTGCCTTTTCATATTGAAGACCAATTTATATGTAGTTTGCATATTCTGAAAATGTACAGTTTGTGGACATATTGCATGCTATTTACTTTGAATTGGACAGCTCGATTTTGTTAGAAAATGTCTAGAAATGCTGATTGTTTAGAGGCAATGCTCATTACTAATTGGAGAAACATTTGCCGAAACTCATTTTCTTTTGCCAGTTTTATAGCCGTTATTGGGTCATATTCCCAATGGCAAAAAGTATCCTTTTTTCCCCAAATCCAGTCCCAAAATTCTCATTTGATGGTTTGACTTTCAGATGTCTGGAAATAAGAGGGGTTAAGTGTAGAAATAAAGACTGTTCCAGTTGTAGTAACTATTTTACTGATTTGTTTTTGTTCATAACATTCTATTTTATGTAGTTTATCTATAATTATTCAAATTTGATTAATCAAACAATTATAGTTTTTCCCATTTTTAGCTCACCTGAGCACGAAGTGCTTGGTGAGCTATTGGTATAGGAGACTTCTCCGGCGGCGGCCGGCGTCTATCGTCTGTCGGCAATGTGCCATGAACAATTTGGACCGTTAACGCGATAAAGACTACATTTTTTATTCAATCTTGACCTAACTTGCAGAGTTTGTGTAAGACCATAAAATCTCCGATGGGATTGTTATTGGGTCAGATCACACCAGTAACACCAGAGTTATTGCCCCTTTTTCATGCCAAAAAAGTGCAAAAGTGCCCTTTTCCAATGTATAGACTTTATTTTCCATCCAATCTTAACCAAACTTTCACAGTTTGTGTATGACCATCAGATCTCAGCAGATGTCAAAAATGGGCCAGATCGTTTTTCAAACACCAGAGTTATTGCCCTTTGTTTATTTAACAAATATACAAAAATGGACATTATTCAGGATAGAGAGAGAGACATTTTTCATCCAATCTTCACCAATCTTGCACAGTTTGTCTATTACCATGAGATTACAGTTGAAGTCGAATATAAGCAAGATCGGACCAGAAACACCAGAGTTATTGCACTTTGTTTGTTAAAAAAATATGCAAAAATGGACATTATACAGGATAGAGACTTCATTTTTCATCCAATCTTTACCAGTCTTGCACAGTTTGTCTATGACCATAAGATTAAAGGTGAAGTCAAATATAAGCAAGATTGGACCAGAAACACGAAAGTTATTGCCCTTTGTTTGTGAAACAAATATGCAAACATGGACATTATTCAGGATAGAGACTTCATTTTTCATCCAATCTTCACCAATCGTGTACAGTTTGTCTAAGAACGTAAGACTACAGGTGAAGTAGAATATAAGCATGATCGGACCAGACACACCAGAGTTATTGCCCCTTGTGTTTGGAAAAAAACATCAACAAATTACCAATGATTGGCTTGTACACACGATTTTTGATTCAATGTTGACAAAACTTACTCAGTTTGCGCATGACCATAAAAATTGATTGATAAAATTTGATTTCCAACAGTTGCAAGACTTGCATGCAGTTATTTGTACATGCAACTTTGATGTCTTCAGAGCCTGCATTAACATCATTTTTTATCATTGGAAAGAAAATTATCAAAGAAAAAACAAAACTTGACCTTATGGTACAGCCATCGCAGTTATCGCATTGCAACTAGTTTTCCAAAACTGTTTGCGAAAAAGACATAAAAATCTACTGTGTTTGCATTTTCCAGAATTGTCAATTACTTAATGAAAAAGGGTCAGGTAAGAATATCGAGAAAAATGATTTGAGAACCATTAGCAAAAAAACGCACATCCACTATCCAACTCATACTTTAGTTAGCCCATTGCACTAACCGATGTTTTAAATCAAAATTGATCCTACCCCGACTGTGTATTGTTCAGATACCTTAATGTTCAAACCTGTCACAACAGTATGGTCTTCATCTGTACCAGTTCTCTGGTGAGCGCTTTGGGCCATCATGGCCCTCTTGTTTCCCAATTGACGCTGTAATTCCCAATTTCATGGGTATAGGTCATACTCCCCAAAAAAGCACTGCCATGTTGTTTTACACATTTATCTTTTATCAAGAAAACTTTAGCTTTGTATTTCATCATAAGGCCAGTGATCTATAAATTTGGTTGGTCTTCAGCAGCGAGATATGAAACATGTGACGCAACTTGTTTATTTTTGTCTTCAGAATGTGAGCACCCTGTCTGAGCTGTTCCGTGTGGGCATGGTGCTGCCCTGCAAGCTACGAGAATATGGCAACACCACAGACACGAAGAAACTCCAGCTGTCGGTCAACCCCCGGGACGTCAACGAGGATGTACAACCTGTCAGCCTGCACCATGGAATGGTAGGGAGATGGAGTGCAGTGATTTTTTAGCTCACCTGAGCACGAAGTTTTCACTAGTCTGCACGCAAATTTAACTTATTTTTCAAAGTTTCTTCAAAGTTTCTTGTTGTCTGCTAATTGTGCCACTTCTGGGGCCATATTTCACTTAAAATCTTATTTTCGGTAGGTAATATTCTTAAAACTACATATAAATTAATGACTCCAATAACAGTTAAGTAAAGTTAAAGAGGGTATGGACGATCTCATCAAATTTTCAAAGACAAATATGAAAATAAAACCTATAAAACAATGACGAATAACAAACTAGAACAAAAGTTCAGAAGAATTGAATTTAGAGCTTTACACCATTAAAATACTTTTCATCTTCTAGTCGAAAACTCATTCATGTACATTAGACATGTACAATTTTGGGGAATCTCCAATATTTGTTGCGCGTTGACTGAAGTTCTGTGCAGATTGTTCATACGAAACATGGACACGTTTTTTGTTTCTCCCACAAACACGATTTAAGGTGTCGGTATCGGCGTAGCACTAGAAATAAATGTGTCATTATCAGGGAGTTCATTAAAAAAAAGACATATGGAATATGGTACAAATATAGGTTTATTTTAACTTCCCTCTATTATATCCGTCCATTCCTTTGTGTTGTTCAGATTATAAGAAAATGAAATGTTGATATTGAAATCGTGCATATCCCCCTTTAAGTAAATAGTAGTGAATGGTAAGTTGATGATAAGTGAACATTTAGCAGAACTTCATGTATACATGGAATAAAATGCTTAAGATAAATGACGATTTTAAGGCTAAGGATACGATTTCACTTAAGATGTTTCTGGAATACTACCCCTGATTTGTGATATTTTGTTGCGTTTGTCACTATGTTATAAGATGCACTGCTTTCTATCTCTATCAATAATAGCAATATGAAAATAGAAGATCCTTGGTTTATAGTTGAGGGGTACACTGCGTGTGAGCAGTATAGAAGACCATGGATATATAGTTGACATAGGTGTTAAAGGGGTATACTGCTTTCTGTTTCGGTGTATCTATGGCAGTTTGAGCAGTATAGAAGATCATGGATATATAGTTGACATAGGTGTTAAAGGGGTATACTGCTTTCTGTTTCAGTGTATCTATGGTATTGTGAGCAGTATAGAAGACCATGGATATATAGTTGACCATACATGCCATAAATTGTTCAGGCCAAAACAGGACATTGAAAAAAAATGGCCGGGACATTTGACATTTGAGCGGGACACCTACACTAGCCTATTTTCACGACATAAAAAAGTTAACGTAATTTACTCACAACGACATTTTTCATTGTTGTGCCTAATGTGTAACATAAATATTTTTATCTATATAGTAATTATAGCATCACGTATGAAAATGCGTATAATAAAATATAATATATATATAAATATAACAAAATCGGAATCCGAAATGCCTATCTGAATTTTACTGTTCACGCGACGTAAACACAAGTTCTATTTATAGTTAAGATGCACATGCATTGTATGTTAACTGTGTTCTGCTAGAAAAGTGCGGGAAAATTATGCCAATATGTACAATGCCACGTCATCCGCATGGAAAGCGTGGGTGTTTTGACCGCGATATAAAAATTTTGTAGCGCAAAGAATTGTGAAATCTTTACTTTTGTATACAACTTTTGTAGCGCGAAACAACAAAATTGGGTATCGGTGTCTCGAATGATGGGCGGTACACATTGTTACTTGGTCTTTTGTCACCATAAACATTTCCTTTACAATAACAAGCAGTTACGCAGTATCGATAATTTTATTGTCGTTCAGATAGGTTAGTATTGATTTATGACATACAGTTGCTGTAAACTACCTCCACGTGTAGCACGTTTTTCACGACCCATTGCTGTAATTTGGCTGCTAATCAGAGCGACAGCCGAGAAAAGACGTTGCCATGGATGGCATGCGCGATATTAGCTGATGACGTAAAACTGTTACACTCTGATGTTGCGCGGGTCGGGTGATTGTTTTTCGCAAAATACAGGTGTCAATGACTAGCAATGTAGGCGCGAAAATCCAGACCAAATCGGACAATAATTACTGCTCCTCTTTGACACTAGGCTGACAGGGCATTGTTGTCATAGGGACCAATTAAGAGATTAACGATGTGAAGTTAATTGTTGACCCAATTAAGCACACTAACACCGATTTTTGTGGTTGACCGGGACAAAATGCATCTGAGAGGGACGCCGAGACAAACCTTGCGAAAGCGGGACAATCCCGGCGAGACCTGGACGTATGGCATGTATGTAGTTGACATTGGTGTTAAAGGGGTACTGTGCTTTCTGTTTCAGTGTATCTAGGGTAGTGCGAGCAGTATAGAAGACCATGGATATGTAGTTGACATTGGTGTTAAAAGGGTACACTGCTTTCTGTTTCAGTGTATCTATGGCAGTTTGAGCGGAATAGAAGACCATGAATATATAGTTGACACTGGTGTGAAAGGGGTGCACTGCTTTCTGTTTCAGTGTGTCTGGCAGTTTGAGCAGAATAGAAGACCATGGATATATAGTTGACATTGGTGTAAAAGGGGTATACTGCTTTCTGTTTCAGGGTATCTATGGTAGTGTGAGCAGTATAGAAACCATGGTTATATAGTTGACACTGGTGTTAAAGGGGTACACTGCTTTCTGTTTCAGTGTATCTATGGTAGTGTGAGCAGTATAGAAGACCATGGTTATATAGTTGACATTGGTGTTAAAGGGGTACACTGCTTTTTGAAGCACAAGCAGGCCAATAGCTTCATACAGCAACACAATCATGGTATGATAAAAACTATAGTCATAATTGTTAAAATGGTTTGATGACAGCTTGTCTTCTTGATTTTCTGATCCATGTTAAATATGAACCATACTATAAGTGTTTTTATGTGTGTTTTTTTATGCCCCCGAAGGGCATATAGTAGTTGCACCGTCCGTCTGTGGGTGGGTGGTTGGGTGCTTGGGTGCCTGCGTGGGTCCATCCGTCCAGACTTCGTTTCCGCTCTGTAACTTTTTAATGCCTGGATGGATTTTAATATAACTTCAGATTATTATTCCCCATGACTAGACGATGTGTCACATACAACTCCCATGCTCGTCGGTTAAAGGTCAAGGTCACAAGTTAAGGTCAAAGGTCATGATTTTTCGTTTCTGCTCCGTAACTTCTAAACGCCTGGATGGATTTTAATATAACTTCAGATTATTATTCCACATGACCAGACAATGTGTCGGGTACAATCCCATGATGGTCGGTCAAAGGTCAAGGTCACAATTCAAGGTCAATTATTGTTGTTTCCACTTCGTAACTTCTAAACGTTTGGAAGGATTTGAATATTACTTCAGATTATTATTTCCCATTACCAGGCAAGGTGTCGTGTACAACTCCCATAGTCCTCAGTCAAAGATCAAGGTCACAATTCAAGGTCAAATGTCAAAGAATTTTCTTTCTGCTCTATAACTTCCAAAAGCCTTGAAGGATTTTAATATTACTTCACTTTTTTTTTTCCATGACCAGAGGATGTGCCACATACCACTTACATGCTCCTCGGTCAAGGTCTGTGGGTCCAAGGTTACACTTAGAAGGTCACATATTAGAATGAACTTTTTGTAGGAAGCATCATTTGTGCCACCATGTAAGGAATGTAATAAGTTGGTGGGAATGAAGATCATTATGACGCAGTGTGTCACAACAACAAGCAGCTGTGTTGCTGAAATGTCAAGATATTTGTCCAGGGCATAATATTGTACTCTGACATTGTTTTGTCATCCTCCGACAAGCATATGCTTCGGGGGCATATGTCGCATCCTGTGAAAGCCTTGTTTAAGTAAACAGTTGTCACTGTATCTAATGCTTTTGAAAGGATTAATTTTAACATATATCCATCTATGTAAAATAATATCGTTGAAATGTTAAAAATTGAAAGAATTGTTAACAGTTGGTCATAAAATTCAACATATGAAGAGATATTGATGTAGGTGAATTAGTGATAGATTATTATTAACAAGATGCTTTATAATGATATTAGGGATTTTATTATTTCCGGTTTTGCCGGTCTGAGACCGATTGGGTTTGAAAAAGACCGATTGAAATGACTGGTAATCGGTCCGACCAGGTTTCTTAAACTTCTCCAGTCACTATAAATGGTTGCTGACAATATTGCATTACATTATAATAGACATGGAACTGAAAATGTATTGGAGTTTAAGGTGTGAAACTGTCCAGATATTAGTTATACTTTATAATATAGATTTTCGAACAACCTTGCATCATTTTCGGATGCACATAATTTGGATACACGATGAGCGTGACCGGCAGACCTCAGGACCGATTGACTTTCTAGAAAAATATTATCTCTGTTGATATTGACTTTAATAAATTATTGACAGTGGGTCACAAACAAAAAGCATTTAAGAATGTATCAGTTTAGATAAAAAATTAACATAAAAAGCCATATGCAAATTAGTTACATTTGTGTAATGTATCAGTTTAGAAGAATAAGTGATGATAGGTTATGTACAAAAGCCAAATGAGAATATTGTATCAGGTAGATTAAACATTGATGGTTATTTTAGGTCAAAATGTAATCTTAGTCAATTCTATCCTGTCTAGGTGAAGGTTTGAGAGTGGGTCAGATAGTAAAGTGTAGCCTGCTGATGAAGGGGGCTAGTGTTGGCACGCAGGCTGGCGGGAACCATGTCATCAATGTCACCATCGATCCTAGTGAAGTGGGCATACAGCAGGTATGACAGCCAGACGTAGCGGATCTGTGATCTAGTGGTAACACACTGGACTCGCAACAAAAGGGTTGCAGGTTTGAGCCCTCGCTACACCCTAACTTACTTAATTGTCTTTCTCATGAGACGTTAAACCGAGGTGCAGTGCACTAGGTGCTTTACACCAGGCACTAGAACACCAAGGGTTGCCTCTAGAACTATCCCCCCCCCCGAACCCCCAACTTAACTAACAACTCTTCTGGGGGCAATTACCATATGGGAGAGAGTCGCGGTGTACTGAATAAAAATTAACCAGACATACGTGATATGGGTAGTCAGAGTATTACAGTGCATATGTATATTTGTGCAACAAGATAGTCGGTCTATCATATTTTTTCAGTACATTTCTGTGCGACAAGAAAAGAGATACAGAAACGCATGGAAGAAAACTATGGTGTAAAAAAGTATTGATTTTAATAAATGAGGGGCGTCGTGGGAAAACCGGACTTAATGCATGTGCGTAAAGTGTCGTTCCGGATAAGCCTGTGCAGTCCGCACAGGCTAATCCGGGACGGCACTTTCCGCTTTTGTGGTATTTTCTGTTTCAAGGAAGTCTCTTCTAAACATAAATTCACTGTAGGCGGAAAGTGCCCTGGATAAGCCTTTTGCGGACTGCACAGGCTAATCGGGGACTACACTTTATACACATGCATTAAGACCGGTTTTCTCACGACGCGCCAAAAATGTATTCTAAAAGATCATACGGTAACTATTTGATATCCATGTTAAATTGGTGATATCAGATACAGGTACTGTATATTGTTGCTGTAAGGTTGTATGTTTAAAAATTTTAAATACCCACCTATTTAAAAAGAAGTACCCTGTATTTTGACTATTTTCTACAGCATTTCTACAACATGAATTAAAAATTTAAATTTAAGTTTTTAATAACTGAAACTAGGTCTGATACATATTTGTATAGCTTGTGTCTTTTATTTTCTTCAGCAGGAGAGTACTGGGCTTGCTTTCTCAGCACTGACTCCTGGAATGAGGGTGACGGCAAAAGTGGAGAAGGTCCGTACATGTGGTGAAACTCTGTCAAGATACCCATGTTCTTGCAATTTGTTTGATAAACATTCATCAGTTATTTGTAGGCTATGGTCGGCAAGAGATACAAAATACAGTTTATCACATGCTATACCTTGTTGTCCATGTAATACAGCCATTACAAATTTTTTTATCTTAAACATGTGTAAGATAACATTTTGAGCGTTTTGATTGGCTACATATTCTTTGATTGACCAATTTCATGACGTTATTTTGGTGAAATGACGTTGTCAACATGAAATGATGTCATGCCAATACACAACTTTTAGGATTTATCAACAGGTTTTGGTAAAACTATAAGTTTTTTTTTCATTTAAAATCATGTGATAAAAAAGATCTGACACTCGTTGTCATTTCATACTATATTTTATTAAACGAGCTCAGGAAATTCGTTAGTAAGCTCGCCAAAGGCTCGCCTACTAACAAAATTCCTGAACTCGTTTAATAAAATATGGTATGAAATGACAACTCGTGTCAGATCCTGTATATCAGTTATTTGTAGCATGTGGTCGGCAAGAGATACAAAATACAGTATCTAGGATTGAAGTTACACATTACGCTCATTCTTTATATAGTGCTATTATTGATATCTTTTCAATAGAAGTTAACTTTCCTTTCCTAATTAGTAAATGAATTAAAATCTGATTAGTTCAGGTGTGATAAAAGGCAAATCAGTCAGTTTAAATTATTTTCATTAAAATAAGAACGAATTTCAATAACATAAAGGGACTTCAGTGTAAGATTTTCTGTAGTAGTTTCATGAATATGGCCTCAGCTCTCCTACATGTTGCAGGTGATCCTAGAGAAAGGCATGGTGCTGAGGTTCGACAAATTGAAGGGGGTGGTGCACAAGTCCCACGTGCGTCAGGACCTACCGAAGTACTCACATAGGCAGGAGGTGAGAACTCAGTATACTATTCAGCTGTTTATTTAGAGGGGTGTGATTCCCCCTTCTTAATAATTTCAGTGGATTTTGTCCTTTTTGCATACCACATTTTATATATAAATAATACGTTATGTACTTAAATTAGCTGGATCTGTGTGGGCGTAAGGAGTTTTTGCCAACCCTTTAAGTGGAATATGTTTGTTCCCTCCCCTCAAACATTCCCTTATTTGCACCCCTGAATTATTATTGTGTTGACTGAAAAGGCGACATATACGGGTTACTTTTGGCGGCGGCGACAGCATAAAGTTTGGTTTTGGGCATGCTTGCTTTAATCGTATTTGAGTTATACCCCTTAAAAAAAAAACTAGTTCAAATAAGACTTGTGCAGACTTGAGAAACTTTTGTGTAGTCATTATGAAACTTCAGGGAATTGTTTGCAGGCATAAAAGTAATGATAAGTTTTAGTTTTCGGCATATTTACTCTTATCTTACTTGAGATATGCTCTGTCAGGCAGAGTTCTAGTATTATTAAAACATGCATTTTATTTCAGTGTGGTGAACAAACAATTAGCTTTGTGTATGAATAGAATGTATGGCATTTGATACGGCATCATTGTGTAACGTAATTTTTCTTTGTTTATGATTTTCTTGATAAATTCGTTAGGTTTCTAAGTACTGGTGCTTTAGTTTTTGCAGATAAGATGTTTTAGAATAGTTTTCAAACATGTGGGGATCTGTGATCCCGTTTACTGGTTGACTGATGTACCTTAAAATGTCCACAGGTGAGTGCAGTGATCCTGGCTATCCACCCGCTACTGAAGACTGTACATCTGTCTCTGCTTCCGCACCTCGTGGAGTATTCCGGGATCCCGACCCGACTGTTTGAGGGTGTCAAGGTCAGTAAGATTCTGCAGGGGGCCGCCGTCCAGCATGTCGACAGGATGAGGGGCGTGTTTCTAACGTGGGAGGACCGTCTGACCTTGTTTGCACAGGTATGGGGCGAAGATTGGAGTTAAAGGTTCAATTCAGGATTTTACAGGTTTTCTTTGTCCAAATTTTACATTTTTGCATTCTATATAAGTAGCGTGTCGTGTGAAAACTGGGCGGACTGCACAGGCTAATCCGGGACGAAACTTTACGCACATGCATTAAGACCAGTTTTCCCAAGACGCCCATCATAATAAGATTTTGGGTAGTTTCAAGTAGTTTACTTGCTTAGATGATTGATACAAAGAAAGAATGTTAATACTATGCACACATTTCTGGCCTGCTTCATTTCAAGCATTAGACTTTGATTTCTTTTTGTTAGCATATTTAGGTTCAAATTGGAATTTGAGCTTTGTTTTTTACTCTTGCAGTCTACAGGTCACCAGTTCATCACATCTTTAAAAAAAATAATATTAATATGAAATTTCAGGACATACTTTGGTACTTTTTATGATTTTGTTTGTACAATACACTAAAAGTATGCATAGTTCTATGCATAGATTGTAAAGAGAATAAAATGCCTGTTTGTTGGTTGTGTAATAAATGAATAATATTTATAATTACATTATATCTGGGCTTCAGGCATTCTGTTTGTGGCTTTCATAATTCTGTTGATGTGTTATATATCAACATGTTCAATTTGATAAAATATTGGAAGCGCGAATAATTAGCTTCATGTCATTTGCTTGTTGAAACATTTATGTTTCTGTTTTCAGTTGTCCAATCTGAGTGATGAGCCAGTGGAAAATGTTGTGGCTGCTTTCAAACCTGGGGACACACACAGGCAAGTTGGAAAATGTCATGAATGCCTTATTTGAGCCTATATTATATAATATGGGACTCACGTTTATTGTAAATGTGAAAGTAATATTAATTTTGTTTGTAAAAGTGGAGCCTGCAGACAATGGCTTGTATGAAATTTCGAACTACTGGGTATTTTATTACACATTTTATAGGCTTCTTTTATGTGCATTTAAGGTAATTGAAAAATGTATGTGTTCTAATTGATGAAATGATACAATATTGCCAGTATTTTTGTTTGGAAACAACAGAGAAGAATTATGACTAGAAAATATATTCTACTTTTGTTAACATCACATCTATGTCTATGTGTATTCTACTTTTGATAACATCACGTCTATGTCTATGTGTATTCTACTTTTGATAACATCACGTCTATGTCTATGTGTATCCTACTTTTGTTAACATCACGTCTATGTCTATGTGTATTCTACTTTTGATAACATCACGTCTATGTCTATGTGTATCCTACTTTTGTTAACATCACATCTATGTCTATGTGTATTCTACTTTTGTTAACATCACATCTATGTCTATGTGTATTCTACTTTTGTTAACATCACATCTATGTCTATGTGTATTCTACTTTTGTTAACATCACATCTATGTCTATGTGTATTCTACTTTTGTTAACATCACATCTATGTCTATGTGTATTCTACTTTTGTTAACATCACATCTATGTCTATGTGTATTCTACTTTTGTTAACATCACATCTATGTCTATGTGTATTCTACTTTTGTTAACATCACATCTATGTCTATGTGTATTCTACTTTTGTTAACATCACATCTATGTCTATGTGTATTTTACTTTTGTTAACATCACATCTATGTCTATGTGTATTCTACTTTTGTTAACATCACATCTATGTCTATGTGTATTCTACTTTTGTTAACATCACATCTATGTCTATGTGTATTTTACTTTTTCAGTGCCAGGGTGCTGGGATTTTTTCCAGTGGAGAATTTAGTGATTGTAACGCTGAAAAAGTAAGTGCATTGAACTGTTTGTATCGAATTCAGGCATGTGCCAATCAATGGCGAAACTTTTTTAAGATGTTAAACTTTTATGCAAGTGCATGCAATCTTCAGCGAACATTAAATAACATTAACATAACATTAACATTAAATGTCTTTAAAGAGGGACTCTATAATTTTGTATTAAAATCTAGTGTCAAGCCATTTATTTGTTAGCTCGACTTTCCGAAGTTGAGTTATTGTCGTTGCTCTGTTGTCTGTGTCAGCATCTGCGTTAGTTAAGTTTTTTTTGGTTAAGTTTTTTTGGTCAAGTTTTTTGTCAGTGTCCATTTCTCAAAAACTATCAGAGGTATCCATTTGAAACTTTCAATACTTGTTCACAATCAAAAGGGTAATTCATTACAACAAGGCAGATCACCCTTTGATTTGTATTTCCAGAATTATCTGTCCTTGTTCGAACTTACAATTTTGAATATTTTGACATGTTTTTGGTTAAATATAAAAATTCTCAATAAATATCAAAGGCATTAAATAAAAACTCTAGATACTTGTTTATGGTGCTGACCGCATTCTGCAGACATGGGGAGGTAACTCTTTCAAGGATTTTGTTGGAGTTATTACCCTTTTTTCACCTTACAACTTTTGCTTTATGTCAAATTTCTCAATACCTGTATGTGGTAGTGACTTGAAACTCAAAGTACTTAATCACAATGATGAATTTATTCTGTAGCCTAGAGGAGGTAACTCTATCGAGGATTTCATTTGAGTAATTGCCCTTTTTTCAACCTTCCTTATTTTCCTAATTTTCGCTTTAGTTCAAAATTCACAGTAACTATAAGAGATATTGACTTGAAACTCAAAATGTAGACAAGATGAGGTAACTATATCAAGGATTTTGGTAGAGTTATTGGCCTTTTTTCAACTTAGAAATTTAGCTTTAGGTCAAATGTCGCAATATCTATAAGAGTTATTGACTAGGGGGGTTTCATCACTAAAACTGGGTCATAGCTCGGACAAATTAACCCAACACAAACCTTTATGCTTGAATTCATTACATAGAGGATGTTTGTTGGTTTCGGTAGAATATAGATTTTAATTCACAAGTGATTATGGAAATTAATATTTTCACGAATGTCGCAGCCACGAGTGAAATATATATTTTCTATGATCACGAGTGAATAAAAATTCCATATTCTACCCAAACCAAGAAATTTTCTTTTTATTTTATGCTTTTCCACCGTTTTTTCTTTTCATTTTAATTACTATCTGGTTTTTATTGGAAAATATCGCGGGTCTCATTTGACAATTTTGAGTCCGGCACGGTTGACGGTCCGTTTCATTTACTATTTTCAATCGGGAACCAGTGTGAAAGAGTGAAAATTATCAGAGTGGTATGTTTTAAACAGTGAATTACCAATTTTATTTCACTGATATTTCCCTAAAAATTACTGGAAAGCATAAAATAAAAATCTGTTATGATGAATATGTTAGTTTCCGTACTGGATAGTTAAATTAATACAAAAATATTCCACTGAAAATACAGTTAAGGTATCAATAAACACAGGAAACACATGCACTGACAATTACAAATATAAACGAGGCGTGACGTGGGAAAACCCGGCTTAATGCATGTGCGTAAAGAGTCGTCCCGGATTAGCCTGTGCAGTCCCTTCAGACTAATTCGGGACGGCACTTTTCGCTTTTATGGTAATTTCTGTTTCAAGGACGTCTCTTCTAAATATTTGACTCCACTGGAGGGGGAAAGTGCTGTCCTGGATTAGCCTGTGCGGACTGCACAGGCTGATCGGGGTCGACACTTTACACGCATACATTAAGCCCGGTTTTCCCACGACACGCCTTAAATATAGGGAAGAAAATACAGTGTGTTATTATTCTTATAGAGTTCATTAGTGTCAGATTAATGTATTCAAGCTATATCACACACCCCTAATGAGGGTTTGGTGGAACACTGATCGAAAAACACTGAGCATTTCGTCACCTAAGGGCAATAACTGAAGCTATATCACACACCCCTAATGAGGGTTTGGTGGAACACTGATAGATAAACACTGAGCATTTCGTCACCTAAGGGCAATAACTGAAGCTATATCACACACCCCTAATGAGGGTTTGGTGGAACACTGATAGATAAACACTGAGCATTTCGTCACCTAAGGGCAATAACTGAAGCTATATCACACACCCCTAATGAGGGTTTGGTGGAACACTGATAGATAAACACTGAGCATTTCGTCACCTAAGGGCAATAACTGAAGCTATATCACACACCCCTAATGAGGGTTTGGTGGAACACTGATAGATAAACACTGAGCATTTCGTCACCTAAGGGCAATAACTGAAGCTATATCACACACCCCTAATGAGGGTTTGGTGGAACACTGATAGATAAACACTGAGCATTTCGTCACCTAAGGGCAATAACTGAAGCTATATCACACACCCCTAATGAGGGTTTGGTGGAACACTGATAGATAAACACTGAGCATTTCGTCACCTAAGGGCAATAACTGAAGATCTGCAATGCAAAATATAAGCAGTTATTGAGTTATTAAGCTAAGGTATTTTGTTTTATTCTGTTTCTACCTGCAACACTGACCTAATAAAGCGGTGCCTGGATAAATGTTTCTATCTCCAGTCAACAGGAAGTGGTAAGGTTTATCCTGCTAGTAGTGTGATCCAACGTGCCAAAGAGCAACATTGTCTAAAAGAATGACGCAGCATAAAAATTAAATACCTTTCTACTCACCCAAGTTTTTCATCGATAAAAACGTCTTATAGTCCAGTTTTACAGAGGTACAAGCTTTCATAATGAGTTAATATTCGCACATGGCATAATTGATAACGATGTTAACGACATCTACCATCCATTCCATTTCAAAACAATTGATGTAAGCGAGTTATTCTTAGTGGATAGCCTTTCTTTGATCGACCAATAAAAGCTAAAGCTTGCCCTACATGTATTTTCATTTTCTAAGCATCACCAGATAAACTCTCCATCCTGGCACCAAACATGTCCTCTCTATGTTTCTGTTTGTCAGGAGCTCCCTGGATGAAAAGTACATGCAGGCATCAGACCTGAAGCCAGGGGAGCTGGTGGAGGTACGTGTGTGTGTGTGTATTGTTTACCGTGTATACCCTGATAAACGCCCCCACCCTAATTACCCCCCCCCCCATTTTTAATAATACTCAAACCTTCCTGTCTGATTAATGCCCTCATGTTGCTATAAACACTTGATGCTATTGCATACCTGTTTTGTATATCTTTGAAAAAATGTTTGCAGAATGAGCTACACTGTCAAATTAGCATGTTTTCCATTTACTGATTTATATAACAGAATGCCAAGAACTGAAGTCTTAATAAATGCCCCCTTGGAAAAATGTAAGGCCCCCCGGGAATATACGGTACGAGGTCCTCCTGCGCCTACACTACATTATGTGTGGATCTGGGCTGGTATTCACAAAGTCCTTGAGGGAGGGAAGTCTTAACTTAAAGGCCTAGCTTAATCATTCTTTATTTGACCCCCCCCCTCCCCCAAACTTGGGGTATTGTACCCCTGTGTATTGGCACCCTGCTGTGGTCACAGTGTTGACACAGTGTGGCGATCCATTTTCAGCTGATATCAGTACACTGCTGCAGAGGAAACCGTGCACTTGGGCATTGCTCAATCTGCTGAAAGAAAAGATTGCAGGTAGTGATAAGATATTTTATGGTGGGCCAATACACAGAGTGGAATACCCCACAGAGATGCCAGACATTCCTTAAACTAGATTTCAGATCAAATTTTCTAGGTGAAAGCCAATAGTTATGTTTGCAAAAGGGTAGAGAACTTAACCCCTAAGCAATATTTACTAGATTAAAACATTTTATTGTAAAAAAGATCTACATGTATACATTAAACAGCCGCAAGAATTTTATACATTGAAGACATTTTGTGAATACGGGCCCTTGGATGTATCCCATCACCATAACTTAGTTAACATTTAAGGCACATCAGAATTAATACTTTTTGGAAAGATATCAGCTATTACCAACTATTGTTTTTTTTACAGATTTTTAAATGAATATAATTTTGGTGTGTTCTTGAGGTGTGAGGAGTACTGTTACAAAATTCACCTGTCCTTGATAGTTACCATCAACCCAACACGCATGCATAAGGTGGAAATTGACCTGGGTCGCTTGGGGGACGCAAAATGTTGTATATCCTGACAAAACTGTTTATGGATTTTTTTAGTTCAGCCAATATATTAAAAATCGAAGTTCTTTCATCATTTATTACAAATAAGAAGATTAAATGATGCAACACGTCCCAATCTAATGGGTACCTGACCCTTTCCCAAAGCAAAATCACTGCTATGTTTCTTTCCACATTTCAGTGTACATTGAAGTCGTTCCAGAAGAATGGTCTTCTAGTCCAGGTGGGCTCGAAGGTGAAGGGTATCGTTCCCAGCATGCACCTGGCTGATGTCACACTCACTAACCCCGAGAAGAAGTTCACTGTGGGACAGAAACTCAAATGCAGGGTATGGGCTTGTGTATTTTAAACTGTTTTTATACAATTCTGAGGCCATTTGTGCATTGTAACCAATTGTGTATTTTATGAAGATTTTAAAGATTCTGAGGTCTGTGTGTGTATCTCTTGAGTGAATGTTATTTTACCATAATAATCACCATTTAGCTTTTAATAATTAGGAGTGTAATGATATCACCTGAAGATATATTTTGCAGTCTACCAGTATATTAATGATATTGTGATATTTTCACTTACTAACATTACTGAATTTCGGGGAGCATATAGTAGCCGCTTTGTCCGTCCGTCCGAATTGTAATTTCACAGCAATTCAGTTTGTCCAGGTGCGAAACAAATTTCCTCGATGATTTTATCCATCATACTCCATGTCCGTCTTTCCTTCTGTTCCTCCGGTACTTGTTTCCGCACGAGATCTCAGGAACTAATGACCAGAATTTGATGAAACTTTATATGCAGCATCCCTATAGGGTGGACATGCGCATATTGTCAGGTCGTTCTGGTCAAATGATGTTTCAGGGAGTTATTTCCCTTTGATTAGAAAAAGGACATTCCATTTCTACGTGAGATCTCAGGAACTAATAACCCGAATTCAATGAAACTTTATATGCAGTTTTCCTACCAAGGGGACCTGCCCATATTGTCAGGTTGTTCCGGTCTGATGATTTTTCAGGGAGTTATTGCCTTTTATATATTAACAATAATACATTTTAATGGAATATTTTCGTTTCCGAGTGAGATCTCAGGAACTAATGACTCGAATTCCTTGAAACTTTATATGCGCATTCCTACCAAGGGACATGCGCATATTGTCGGTCATTCCGGTCTGATGATTTTTCAGGGAATAATTGCCCTTTGATTATTAATTGGCTTATTTGCTTGTCCACACTATAACTTGACCACGGACGGAGGGATCTTAGAATTACTTGGCACAAATGTTTGCTGAAATGAGCTGGTGTGTACCGCTCATGAATCAGGTCCCTAGTTCAAGGTCACATCTAGAGGTCAAGTGCAAAATTGACACTTTGCTTGTCTGTGCTTTAGCTTGCCATGGATTTTAAAAACTACTTGGCACAAATGTTAACCTCAATGAGACAACATAAAGTGCATGTAAACCATTCCATATGTCAAAGGTCAAGGTCACACTTTGAGGTCAAAGGTTAAAATCAGTTTTTTTCTTGTCCTGACTATAAAATGGTCATAGATTGAGCTATTTTCCAATTAAATGGCACAAATGTTTGCCTAATTGAGACGGCATGTAACAAGCATGAATTAGATCTGTAGGTCAAAGGTCAAGGTCATACTTAAAGGGCAAAAGTTGAAATTGGCCTTTTGCTTGTCTGGACTTTAAATTTCTTGAATGCATTTTAAGACTTTACACGAATGTTAGCCTCAACATGACAACATGTCTCCGTATGAATCAGGTTCTTAGGCTTCAGGTCAAGGCCACATTTAGAGGGCAAGGCGGCATCGGGGAGTATCATCGTCTCGGCCGATATTCTTGTTCTAACACGTAATTAATGGCCAATCATTCAGTTATTTTTCAATGCATTGTTTTTGGAATAAACGACTTTATGATCGATCGTTAAACGCAACATGACATACAGACGTTGATAATTGTTATTAATTTCTGCGTAATTTCCACTTTCTGAGATATAATAAAAAAACCAAGCAGTACAAATTCATTTAATTGGAATCAACTTATATAAACTGTTTAATTTAGGTTCCCGCGTGAAGCAATGCGTTGTATATAACTTTAGACCACAGCTGTCGCCAGCCGACCAATCAGATGTGTGTACGTTATTACCATTTTTCGGTACATTTTGACCAAGAAAAACATTGTACGTTTTGGTCTTGGTACGTTTTGACCGTAACTCGAAGAAAAGGTGTTTACCATATACAAAAGCACCTTTCCTGTACCTATATCTGAGCTGTAATATTAAATCCCTATCAGTTCTTGTTCTACACATCATGTCTTAGACCAAGCCACAGTAAATGACCAATTTTATGACCTCATTTTTGTCCTCCAGGTGCTGATGGTCAACAAGAAGCGGTCAATGGTGTACCTGACCCATAAGAAGTCGTTGCTGGCCAGTAAGTACCCGCTGGTGACTGACCTCTCCCAGGTTAAGGTCGGCATGGAGCTGGAAGGGTTCATCTCCAGCATCAAGGACTTCGGCTGCTTTGTAACCTTCTACAACAATGTGCAGGTATATTAGTTACTGCAGTTGAGGCGTGTCCTGGGAAAACCTGGCTTAATGCACATGCGTAAAGTGTTGTCCCAGATCAGCCTGTGCAGTCCGGACAGGTTAATGGGGGACGACACTTTCCGCTTTTATGGTATTTTCTGTTTTGAGGAAGTCTCTTCTAAACATTTATCCACTGTAGGCGGAAAGTGTTCTCATTTTGTTAAATATACATTTCAGTAATGTTATCAAAACAGAGATTGCAGTATAATTTGAATGGCAGTAATAAAGAATTAAAGCAGTACTTGTGTAATAGGAATGCTTTATTCACTTGATGCTGTATCCTAATCTCTTTTCAATGTTCCGATACTTGATGGTTATTTGGATATCCGGTTATCCAAATACTCACAAGCATCCAATAGCATATATTCCACATAAAAATGTCACCATCAGATTGCTATTGGAATGTTCCCCTGGTCCTTCTGTTTTGTTAAAAACAATACTATTTATTGTTTATTTACGGGTGAAATTGGGGCCAAAATAAGGTCTTATTTCCCCAGCTGTTGAATATATATCCCCCCAATGTATAAAATTATTTCCCCTTTGAAGAGTAGAGTAGTTTCATGGCCCTTCAGTTTTGATATTCAAATAATTTGACTAATGTTTTCTCTGCTCCTATACCAGGGCCTTGCCCCCACCCCCCTGTTAAGCACTGAGAAGATAGCGTATCCAGAGAAGGTGTTCTTCCCAGGCCAGATCGTGCGCTGCAAGGTGGTCAGTGTTGACCAGGCTAACTGCAAACTCAAGCTCTCATTTGTGGTAGGCTGTGTTAATGTTCAATAGGGCTTTAACAATACAACACAAACTTTTTTGCAATATTTAACTTACTCACACTTTTCCTGGTCAAGCTTAGCCGACCTAAGCGGTTTACCAGTACTAAGTGCACATACTTATGCCAGAATATTTGTTTACTTGTTTCAATGGATTTTTCGCCGTGTTTAACAGTATTTCAGACATATCACGGCAGTCAGTTAACCTACTCCTACTTTTCCTGGGCAAGATTAGCCGATCTAAGCGGTTTACCAGTACTAAGTGCACATACCTATGCCAGTAACTGACAACTGCCCTACTTGAATCAGAGGTAGGGGGAGAATGGCCGTAAAAATCATTTCATGACCAATTCCCATACAAGTTATGTGGCCGGGCTGGGGTTCAAACTCACGATCCCCGGATTGACAGTCCAGCGCTCTACCAACTGAGCTAGCTGGGCCCGGCTATATTTCACTATATTAGAATACTAGTATATTGACAGAAACAAAATGAATGTTGAAAAAGAATGCATACTATTTAAACTCTTGGACAAATAGAGAAATTCATATTCTATCATACAGGAATTATTTTGTGTTGTAGCTCTAAGGAAAATCAAAATGTCCATGTCTGTGGTATGCCATTTTAATGCAACCATTGTACTGTATAGTCTATTAGTAGGCTTGTTAGTAATTTCAAATGGACTTCAATTGTATTGGTCATGGGAGGCACTAACAAGGTGATGCATGTTAAACTAGAAATTTAAAGATGAATGTTGAGATTATAAACATTTAAAATAATACATTATAAGCTAAACACTTACACACATTTTTAAGAAAAAAAGCGATTTGAACATTTTGAAGTTCGGTTTTGGTGTTTATATGTTCAACACTACGAAACTAGCCGAAGTTGCTCGTGTTTTGTGTAGAGTATTGTGCAGCTCGCAGAATGTTAACGGGGAATAGTCGGATTTAATCCGCGTCGCCAAGGTATTCGGCAGTAAATAAAGCAAAGGTTTGTAAACAGTTTTACTTGATGGAACAGTGTTTTTGCGTTAAACAGTATCTAGTAAATCAAATGTTTCTGACATACGTTATATACAAACGTAAACCCATGCTAAGACAGACATTAATAAAACCGTTTCATTGTAGAGTCGGAATTTGGCCTCTTACAAATTGTGTGAGGCTTTAATTTGATTGGTTAGGATCTTATGGCAATATATTGCCATGAAAACAAGCGTATTGCAATGTAATACAGAAAAACATGTATTGCAATTATACAATACTGTATATTGGTATCTTACAGCTTCAGTGATTTAATTGTGCAAACACACTTTGATACTTGAATGGTACATCATGGTAAATCAGCTACAATTAGTGTTTGCCGAATGATTTGCTTTTGTATAATCTCTTATTTGAAATTGCATAATTTCTCAATAAGGAATCAAAAGTTACATAATTCATTAAAGGTTGTGGTGAAGTTGTTGGAAATCTCTCATTCTAAAACTATATTTAAACTATGCTAGCAGTTAAAAAAAGTGTCAATAGCCTGACCATATATTTTCAGGCATGTAATGTGATAAGAAGGCATTGCTTGTTTTTGCCATTGCTTGTCATTGGATGGAAATGCAGCCTGTTGTATTTTACAGTTGGAAGGCAAGAAGGCGTTTGGTGGGCAAGATACTTTCACAGAGTTCAAGATTGGACAGGTAACATAGTGTATTGAAACCACAAATGAATTATAAGTATCAGCACTATTAAACATATGAGGCGTGTCATGGGTAATGTATGTGCGTTAAGTGTCATCCCGGATTAGCCTGTGCAGTCGGTACAGGCTAATCCAGGATGGCACTTTCCACCTACAGTGGATATATGTTTAGAAAAGACTTCCTTGAAACAAAAAATACCATAAAAGTGGAAAGTGCCGTCCTGGATTAGCCTGTGCGGGCTTCACAGGCTAATCCGGGACGACACTTTACGCACATGCATTAAGACCGGTTTTCTCACGACGCGCCACATACGTACTTTCCTTCGTAACAGTATGTCAGTTATTTAGATCTAATTCAAATGCAGTTTGTTATATATTCGTAAGTTTTATTTATAAGATAAATCAGTCATTTAAATTATGCGCTTCTAAACATTTATAGCTGAAAGATCAGATCAGTATCACATCATGTCAGACAGCCTTTCTACATAATGTCAGACAGCCTTTCTACATCATGTCAGACAGCCTTTCTACATCATGTCAGACAGCCTTTCTACATCATGTCAGACAGCCTTTCTACATCATGTCAGACAGCCTTTCTACTAGTAAAAGACATGTTTGTTAGTTAGCATAATCTAAATTGATTCTTTACATTTTTTCGCCACAAACAGATGTGTGGTTACCTAAATGAGATGGAGAACATTGCATAATTATGACAAAGACGATTGGGTCGACCTTAATAAATGGTTTGTTTGGCATGACACTGCCTAATCACGAAAATAGTCCTACCCCAAAAACAATTCAACAAGCAACAAATTAAAATATTTTTGTTATGTTTGTGTCCTTTCTTAGCTTAAATGGCAATGTTTATTTTGACTTGAAAATGTTCAAATGAACTCTTAATACTTGTTTTAATAACAAAATCTGTATCCGAGTTTTTCAATTTTAAGACATTTATAAATTAATAAAACATCAGTATTGCAAGTACATAGGAATAATTTTCACATGGTAAGCGATAACTATATATTCAGTTTAGAACATTGATAGAAAAATAAATTAAAAATACCCTACCTACCTACCCACCTCTAAAATTCTGGATAGGGTTACGCCAAACAATATATTAAGGACGGACTTGCGTAGAATGTTTTAAATCGTTTTCTCCACACAAAAAAACAAAACATTATTGTTTGCACTTTTCAGTGTGTGCAGTGTACAATAACCAACAAGAACAATACAGGGGTAGACGTTGAGCTGGAAGGCTCGAAGAAAAAGGCCTTTATTCCCAGGATGCATCTGTCTGACTTTGTCGACCTGTGCAATGCATTGTGGGAGAAACACAAAGTCGGGGACGTCATTGAGCAAGCCATGTTCTGGAATATAACCAAGACACCTGTATCCTTGGCTTTAAATATGTTGTACATTTTTTGACGTGAGGTCAAATAATTGTTTATTCTGTAACTTTTAACTATATAATTTTGGCAGTTTATACAATTTCACTTTTCACTGTGTCTAAAGAAAGGTTTAAATCAAATTACTTGTAAATAATTAGGTTCAACTGTATAGGCTTACGTGTATTGTTTACAACCAATACTTTATTATTTTCTTATAGTTCTTTCACGTTTGGGTTGAATAATTAGCTTTTTTTTTGAATTTATACTTTTAATTTAACTTAATTACTATTTGCAGTAAATTTCATTTCTTGTATTCTAGCCATATGCTATTTAAAAGAATGCAGAGTAAACAAATGCATACTTGTGCAGTGACATAATCTATCTGTATTGTGAAATAGAGAATATTTGTTGATTTCGGTGTAAGATCGCATATTATTTCACGAGTGTCATAGAAAATGATATCTTCACCAGTGGCACAGCCACGATTGAAAATTTCTGTTTTCTGTGATCACAATAACTTTCCACTTTTTTGACATTTTAAGAGGGTTTAAATGAAAAATTTCTCAGGACTCCAAACGTCATGGCATCAAAATGATGTCATTTCACAATTTTCAGTTTGGCATCGTTGATGGTACTTTTAATTTACTGTATTAAATCAGGAACCAGTGTGAAACAGTGAAAATTACCAGAGTGAATTACCAATTTTATTTCACTGATATTTCCCTATAAATCACAAATCAATACTGGTTAACAGTATGTCATATTATCATTAGCAAGTTGATATTGAAACATATTTTTCATCTACGTGTACTACGTGACAAAGAAGATATACAGGAAATAAATGTTTACGTGACAATTGGCAGACGTATTTCCTTACATCTTCTGAAGATATTAACCTGCAAGCAGAGTTTGCTATCGGCAGCCAAGGAGGGGCAGTTGGAGAAATCTTTCGGAGATATCGAGCCAGGGATGATGTTGCCAGGGGTAGTGAAGAACGTTCAGCCGTACGGCGTGTTCGTAGAGTTCGCCAGTGGCTTATTTGGGCTGGTCCCTAATCAGGTATGACTCCAATTATGCACCAGCAGGCGACCATTTCTAACTGTTTAAGCTTGACTTTTCGAAAACTAGGTGAGCTTTCCTACTTGCCCTGGCGTCGACATCGGCGTCCACGTCTGATTTTGGTTGAAGTTTATATTTAAAATTCTTGTAACTTGAAAACTTCATAAGTTATTCACTTGAAACTTGGAATGTACCTTTGTCATTCCAACATCACATGCAACAGTCCTCATAGTTTTGTTTTGTAATTTAACAGAGTTATGCCCCTTTTTCGCATAGATTTTCTGGTTAAAGTTTATATTTAAAATGTTTATAACTTCAAAACTACACAAGGTATTCTCTTGAAACTTGGAATAAATTGATAAAATAATTGCCAAAACGTAGCTCCTTCATTTCAACAAATTTATGCCCCTTCCACTTTCCAAAATATGTTCCAACTGAAATACTTCTAATAGTTGAGCGCCCTGTCCTCTGACAGCTCATGTTGGGAAAAGTACCTGGAGTAAAATTGGGAATTTCTCCATGTAAAATTTTTCAAATTGAGAAAGCATGTACATGTATATATTGATGTCAGTATCAATTTTCGTTGAAAACTTGATGCAGTTGCAGTTAATTCTAAATGTCATTGACATTTTATATATTTTTGTTCTTATAATATTTCTTAATGTAATTTTCTTCACAGTTGTTATGAATGTCGAACCAAATTCTGTAACAGAAGGGAATTTATTTTAGAATTAGGAAAAAGCAGCCATATTTTGAATTGGGGATGGGTGAGATATTCTGACGCTTAAGGCTTATGGAAAAATGAGGCGTGTCGTGGGAAAACCTAGCTTAATGCATGTGCGTAAAGTTTCGTACCTGATCAGCCTGTGCAATCTTTTAGTAAAGATTGAACAGATTAGACTTAACTTTCATAGTCAAAGTAAAATAACCTTTTATTTACGTCTTAACTTTCCATTAAAAACAAGTCAAAGTCAAATAACCTTTTATTACGTCTTAACTTTCGTTAAAAAAAAGTCAAAGTCAAATAACCTTTTATTTACCACTCAACTCTCCATTTAAAAAAGTCGAAGTCAAATAACCTTTTATTTTCCACTCAACTCTCCATTTAAAAAAGTCAAAGTCAAATAACCTTTTGTTTACCACTCAATTCATGCATCACATGGACACATGAGGATTACACAGTAAATACTATCGTACATTTGCCATCAAGCTCCCGAAATTCAATAGAACAATTTGTCTTCTTTATAGTATGGTACGGACAAGCGTCTTCAGGATCTCGCCGTGGTGTATCGTCAAGGTCAGACGGTCGTTGCCAAGGTCGTGGAGGTCAACAAGGACAAGGGGCGTTTCCTGGCGTCGCTACGTATGCAGGACTGTTACCATGGCAACACGGAGATCGGTCTTCAGATCACATCAGCATATTTACATGATAGGCAACAACTGCTGGCTATAGAGGCAAAGTCAGAAGGTGTGTGAAATTGAGTATCTGTTTTGTTATGTAATGCTGCTTAAATTCCATTGTTTTACATTAATTTTCATTAAAAACATGTTTTTATTGATAAAATTAAAATACAATACTACAGTTTTGAAACTAGAAATCTAAAACAATTTTTAGGATTCTTTTTAATAAGGGCTGTTTCAGGAAATCCAGGAAAAAAGGTGATTCGGGGGTGGTGAACGCCAGTCCAAAAATGGGGTACCACCAACACAATTATTTTTTTTTTCAACCCCCAACGAACAGAATTGGAAAAAGTCAGATACCCCCCAGCCCCACATTAATATTACTATTAGGCTTGACACCCACCACCAATAAAACTAAAATTCCTCCACACCGCTGCTTTTTTTTTTTTTTTTTGACGGGGGTTGTCGCCCCACACCCCTGCTTTATATTTCTTTTTCATCAACATGGCAAGGAGAGACATGTATGCAAAATTGTGCACCTTACCGGCGCAAACATCACCAATTGTCGGGCCGGCTAGCTCAGTTGATAGAGCGCTGGACTACAAATCTGAGGATCGCGGGTTCGATTCCCAGCCCGGCCACATAACTTGTGTGGGGATTGGTCATGAAATTATTTCTATGGCCAATCGCCCCCTACCTCTGATTCAAGTAGGGCAGTTGTCAGTTACTGACATAAGTATGTGCACTCAGTACTGGTAAACCAGCTTACCCAGGAAAAGTGTGAGTAGGTTAACTGACCGCCGTTATATGACTGAAATACTGTTGAATACGGCGAAAAATCCAAATAAACAAACAAACAAACAAACATCACCAATTAGCAACTTTGTACAGGAAAAATAATTACAATATGATGTCAGTTGTACAGATTTATTTACCTGTAAAAGTGCCTATTAGAGCACGCCCATTTTTATCCTAAAATTCGGCTATGAAAATTTGGTGCGCGTTATACACGGTAACAATCATTTTCAGCCATGTTTTTTTGTTGAACATTTTAGTTATATTTTCTTTACATTTGTTTTATATTTCATTCATATTTTTTTATTAACAAGATATTGCATTCTAATTACCTTGCAATCATATTTCCAATTTGAACAAACAATATAATCTGTTAAAAACACAGTCATTGATAATAACACCTGTTACATCTGAGAAGAGTGAAAGCGCGACGTCATCAATTAGCCAGGCCTCTAAATCTGCAAGCCATTAGCAACAGCCATAGCAACGGTGTCGGTTTGGCTTCAAAAAGTCTTTGATGTGACCGAGCTGGGGCCATTGTCTAGCGGTTTGTAGCACTGAGCGGGTAACACGATAAGCATGAGGTCAGTAAAAAAAGCATTGATTAATACTACTGTACCTGACCAATGCAAGCTCTGTCCATAGAGCATCATGAATAAGCGTTCTAGAGGAAATGTCAAGGGTGTCAAAAAAATCAGACAGTTGTTTTATTGCATTGAATAACTTGGAGATTTAAATGGGAGGGACGAAATATACATGTATTGGAATTAAAATATAGATTGTGTTACGGCGTAAAACTTATTGAATATTATTTTAAATATTTGCATTCAATTTTATTAATATGTGTTTCGCGCACAAGGTTATTATGTATGCGTATATGAAATTTACATTGATTACGTTCTTATGAAAGTAAATTTAGTACAATAGAACAACAACAAAAAAACGTAGACAAAATTTGATAAAATAACATCAACGGACATTAACAAACAACAGCTTTAAATTGTTTCCAGTTTTTTCCCCTCAGATTTTGCTTCAAAAATGGGGTGCGCGCAATAAATGGTCTTTCACGGCAATCAAGCCATGAAAAAAGCATGCATGGTTTCTTACCCAATAATTATCGTACCACATAAAATAATTTGTACTCAATACACTTCGTAATAAGCCCCGACTGTCGGCTGTTTTATTTGTTTTAGTTCGAAAAGATTGGTGTGTGTGACAAAATTACCCTCTAACAACACAATTAGAATTGCAAAAATACCCCTAGCCAATACAAGTGTATCCCTCTATCAGTCCCCACCCACCAAATTTTAATACTTTGGTGTTCCGCTCCCCAGTCACCTTTTTTCCTGGAACAGCCCTAAAAAGTCTGGAGAAATGTTGTATACATGTATAATCGGACAACTTTATCTGACACTTGTGAACTCTATTCGTATAATTTACCACTAGAATTTTTTCCTATGATTATTTAAATTTGGCTTTGTTTGTGCTTATTGACACTGTATCTGTTAGCATAAGTCAATATATTTATTGATATTTATCAAATAAACATGATTTCTGTATAGAAACAAATATTGTTTTTTAATCATTTTATAATGTCTTCGTGCATAAATTTCAGCAAGAGGTTAATTTTTCCCAGCAGCGCTTTGTCTCCTTATATAACATGGTCTGGTAAAAGGACCCATTCCCAATACCAAAAATGGTAGATTTTTCCCAATTGGAATGGAAAAAAATCCCAAAATCTGACGTGACAAAAATCTTAATTACATGGGAAATGTTAATTTATAAAAACCAATACCAAGTTCAACCAATATTTAACACCAGTTTTAAGTCATTTGTTAATTAAATTACTCTTTTAAATTCTTCCCAATAAACAAGAAGCAAAAGCAAAAATTGCTGCAAAATAGTACATGTGAGAGAACATAACCACTCACGCGTTAAGTATTACTGATTTGTAACCTTATTGAGTTGTTGTTACTTTAAGCTCTTCATAACAAAGTTATTCCGCTACCACTTTTTTCTGGCGCGCTGCATTGTTTCTGCGCAAATTTGTTGATTGGAAAACCTTTTGAAGCCATGTTTGTCCATAATCTTATTTCACTGTACCGGGACACAGCATCTAGTTTTTTTGATGGTTTTTTATCGTTATAAACCTGGCTAGTCAAATTAATTGTCATATCTGTTCCTTTTGTTACAGCTTTTCACGATATTTAACCATCGAAAAAACTAGTTGCTGTGTCCTGGTACAGTACACATAGGAGAACTTCATATTTCAGGTATCAGGGGCATCCTTGCCAGTACCTCCCTGGGCAGTGTTCACATGGCAACCATTGACCAGGTCACCGATATTGGGGTCATAGGTCATCTGGAATCTGGGGTCAAGGTTGTGGCAATCAAAGAAAACATGAAAGGTGAATTTAGTATAGAAATTTGCATTGAAATGATAATTTGTATTCAGTATATTATATTTTGGGAATATTTTTGTTAGGTAAAAACATAATTCAATTTGTGCCTACATGTAAATTAAAATTTTACAAGATTGTTTATGTTTATCCTAATAACTGTCAATTAATTGTGCTGTAATAAACTTAACCATTTAGAAAGAATGTAGGTATTTTTTCCTGCACTGTGGATTTCATTTAATAATTCTAAATGATTTTGGTTGTCAGGTGCAGAGATTTCTGTGGGTGACATGTTGCACTGCACTGTGCTGTATATTGATCTCAACAAGCAGTGTCTAGAAGTGGCCTTCACCCCACAGGTGGTCAAGAACGTTGTCAAGAGATACCAGGCCAAGAAACACACCGAACAGGTCAATACAGTGGCTGGGGTTTAGTAGTTGTACTAGTAGTGGTTTATGCAGTCAAGTATAGTCAATGAAGGTGCCAGCATATGGTATTTCTAGTTTGCTTTTGCTAAATGACAGCAATCTTTATATCTTTCTTAAACATACCCAGTGTTCATCACTGATGTACTAAGAGTTTCCTGAACTGTTCAAACATTTCTGTATGTTTTATGTTTGCACCAAATGAAATACACCTACATGTTTTTATGGCATGGTATAATAAGAAGTAGTAAATAAAAATACCAGTGTGCACTTTGGGTAGCTTTTGTTGTAAAATTAGTTTTTCGCTACTGTTTATTGTCGTTCAACACAACAATGCAGGTTTTGTTATTTCTTGTATTTCCTGTTGAACAATGTGCAAGTTGGGTTTCACTTAGTCCCAACATCAACGTCCTCGTGTTATTTCTAGGCCAAGGTTGGTCAGTCCGTGAAGTCCAGCGTGCTAGTGGTCAAGGACGATTATGTGCTGGTCAGCCTGAAGGGTCATTGTCGTGGTCAGTTGGCGTACCTGCCGGCCAGGAGGGTAAGAATAGCCACATCATCTCCTATCTCTATGTACATGTATATGTCCTATAACAACTTAGTGTTTACATCATGTAAAATGCAAACTATTTCAGTACCATTTTGCATGACAATTAGCCCGGTTTTAACTGTTTAATACCTTCCATATATAGTCATATGTCATGAATTAACCTCTCCGGCAAAAACGTAAACCAAAATTGCAGATAACTATGTCCCTGATTAACAATTTGTACAGCTTAATTTTTTTTACCAAATCTATGTTTTTCGGACAGATTTCAAACATTTTTTTTCTCTCTAAATATTCAGGCACTAACAATTTTTCTTTTAGTGTTGAAAAAAAATTAAAATTTTAAAATTATATTATGCATGGTACATGTTTATACCAATGAGGGGTCTTTTGGGTAATATTGTCACGTAAATTGACAAAGCTAAATACATGTACAATCTAAATAAATATACAGTATTACATTATCATATGAAAACACAAACAAGTTGGCTTCTTCGCTAGACTATATGACTACTATTGCTCTATATACACAACCAAGATGTACTGAGCAGATGCCGATCATATTTGTATGCATGGATATCACTGTGGCGCGTCGTGCGAAAACCGGTCTTAATGCATGTGCGTAAAGTGTCGTCCCGGATTAGCCTGTGCAGGCCGCACAGGCTAATCCAGGACGGCACTTTCCGGTTGTATGGTATTTTTTGTTTCAAGGAAGTCTCTTCTAAACATAAATCCACTGGAAAGTGCCGTCCTGGATTAGCCTGTGCGGACTGCACAGGCTAATCCGGGATGACACTTTACGCACATGCATTAAATACGGTTTTATCACGACGCGCCACCACTAGATACTATGAGTTTTGTATGTGTTATATGTTAAGCGAATAGTTCTGTTGTTTCCAGCACTGGAACGATGTCCTCGAGAAACACCAGTTTGAGGCAGGCCAGGAAAACAGTGTAGTCATTAAAAGGTATAGATAGGTCTCAAGTATTTAACTTATTTTTTCTAACAAGAAAATAAAGTTACCATGCCTACTCAGGTCAATTTTGAAGAAACACCATTGATAGAATATGAATGTTATTAGAAGACATCTTAGTGCAGTTCTAGCTTTCTGATTGGCTAGACACATTTTCAATAAAATCTTGCTGATGGGTCAATTATCAAATGTCTCTGAGTTGATATCCTATCATCCCTATTTGGCTTATTATACCCCTATCAAAGATGACAGGGTTATTGGTCTGTCTGTGGGTAGACCTCACCCATTTATGCTCTCTTAGTCCAACAGTTTTCATCCGTACTTCACAAAAATTGATGACAATGTTTGAGGGCATAATATCACCGGCCAAGTTTGATAATCAGCGTAATTGCTCAAGGAACTGCAGAGTTATGGCCCTGCTAAAAAAGTATATCTTTTTCCCTATATTTGCCTTAAAATTCCCCTCAGAATGTAAGGTTTATTTTGAAAAAAAAATTGACCAAAATCGGACAAAAATTGACTAAGATAGAGGCATTTTCGTAAACAATCCCAGCAATTTTTCATCAAACCAAGTAAGTACATAATCTTAAGTTATCATTTGTAGCAAAGCAATTGATTAATGTTTTATAACAAAGTTTAAAATAGACATGTAATAATGCTTTTCTAAAAAAAGAAAATTCTCCTTTTGCCGTAAAATTCCCCATCTGAAGGGCCCCGCCACCTTTCCCCCATAGGTGAAAAAAAACACTGCCCTTTCTGGCTTTCAATGGATGATATGTTGTTGTGTCTACTTCAGTATCGAAGGCGACGTGATACTGGCCATGCTGAAGATTCACGAGGATCGGGAACGCGAGGACGAGGACAAGATATCCCACATCCCCACCCACAACCTGACACTGGGGCAGGTCTGCATGGCCAAGTGAGTGATATGTTCAGTTTAGACATATTTATCAAGATATCCTGCATCCCCAACCACAACCTGAGACTGGGGCAGGTCTGCATGGCCAAGTGAGTGATATGTTCAGTTTAGACATATTTATCTAGATATCCCACATCCCCACCAGCAATCTAAAACTGGGGCAGGTCTGCATGGCCAAGTGAGTGATATGTTAGCGTTACCAGAAACCACCATAGCCTATAGCAGTGGTTACAAAAATGTTGGAAATTATTGGCATTTTCATGGGAAACTATTTCAGGTATTTTTTTTTCAAAATTTATAATTTTGACTTCTATTAGTTGTCATTAATAAATAAAAGTTAGTAACTAAGTTTTATTTATTACTGACAACCTAGGAGAGTGGTTGTCTGTCAAAGGTCAGGGTCACAATTGAAGGTCATTATCTGTGTCAAAGCAGTATGTGGGGGGTTTTAATCGCCTTAAGTGACATCCTTAGTTAATGTTTATGTTGAAGCCAGTTTTATACATTGATTTGAGGTGTGTCATGGGAAACCAGGGCTTAATGCATTTGCGTAAAGTGTCGTCCTGGATTAGCCTGTGCATTTGCGTAAAGTGTCGTCCTGGATTAGCCTGTGCAGTCCGCATAGGCTAATCCACGACGGCACTTTTCGCCTTTATGGTATGTTTTGTTTCAAGTAAGTCTCTTTTTAACATAAATCCAACGTAGGCAGAAAGTGTTGTCCCAGATTAGCCTGTGCTAATAATTGTATAGTATGAGTCTATTATGTATAATTGTATAGTATGAGTCTATTATGTATAATTGTATAGTATGAGTCTATTATGTATAATTGTATAGTATGAGTCTATAATGTATAATTGTATATTATGAGTCTATTATGTATAATTGTATGTATGAGTCTATTATGTATAATTGTATAGTATGAGTCTATTATGTATAACTGTATAGTATGAGTCTATTATGTATAATTGTATAGTATGAGTCTATTACAGTGGATTCCACTTAATTGAATATCGGATAATTGAATATTTCGCTTAATTGAATAAAGATTGAAAACACCAAACCGTTTGCATTCATTCCCATTGTAAAAACACCGCCTAATCTGATAGAAAATATGGTGTCCTCCGGTTAATTGAATAGCCAATTATCAGTTGTAGGCATATAGTCCGCTCGATAATCTCATAATCTCCGAGCATATGTATCATATCGCAAGTTTTGACAGTCACGCTTCTATGACCGCCTTTGTTATCATTTCACACCACGCATGAATGCAGCGTCTGTTGAATGTCACGTGACTAATAGGTGTAATTTGCTGGTCAAGTACAGCGCATACACATCTAGAAAGCAATGTAGCCTGTTAGTGATTATTACAAGTGAATTATTTTTCAAATGCACCGTATAATGGATAACAAACATCTATGAACGCTTTTCTGCATATTTCTTAGCATTCTAAAGTATGAAACATTTTGTTACGTAACAGGTTTGACATTATATCATCAAAATGGATTAAATAAGATCATAACATATCTGATTAACATTGAAATAATTGAAATATGACTGATTCTGCATATATGAATACTCCGGTTATTTGAATATTCGGACGTGACAAATGAGCTATTCATTTAAGCGGAATCTACTGTATGTATAATTGTATATTATGAGTCTATTATGTATAATTGTATAGTATGAGTCTATTATGTATAATTGTATAGTATGAGTCTATTATGTATAATTGTATAGTATGAGTCTATTATGTATAATTGTATAGTATGAGTCTATTATGTATAATTGTACAGTATGCATCGATTATGTATAATTGTATAGTATGAGTCTACTATGTATAACTGTATAGTATGAGTCTATTATGTATAACTGTATAGCATGAGTCTATTATGTATAACTGTGTAGTATGAGTCTATTATGTATAACTGTATAGCATGAGTCTATTATGTATAATTGTATAGTATGAGTCTATTATGTATAATTGTATAGTATGAGTCTATTATGTATAATTGTACAGTATGAGTCTATTATGTATAATTGTACAGTATGAGTCTATTATGTATAATTGTACAGTATGAGTCTATTATGTATAATTGTATAGTATGAGTCTACTATGTATAAATGTATAATATGAGTCTATTATGGTGGAGTATTGCTATATCTGTCTTGTTTTGATCCACCAGGATCCGGAAGATATATCCAGACCAAGTTTACATCAACATCGGCGGTACACATGGACGGGTCCACAGAACTGAGATGGTGGACTCCATAATAAATGTAGGAAGCCTCACATCATCTCTGCAGTGTGTTGTATCAACAGAAGTATAATGTATACGCTTTAAAAATAATCCTTTATGAAATGACCATTAAGAACACAGGTAACGTATAAACATGTTCCATATAAAACAGTGTATTAAACATGGTTTATATGTATTAAAAACAACAATCTTGATTGAACATTTATTCAAAAGAGTGTTTTTATTTTGTTCTTGTTCTAAATTTTGGAACTTTTGTTATATAATTTATACTAAAATTAATCAAAGTCTACTTGTGTGGACAGAAATTAAGTACCCAATAAACATTATTCCTGTTCAGCAAGTGTTTCAAAGATTGAAATACAATTTGAACTACATTACGGCTCCAGTGTCGTGGGAAAACCGGACTTAATGCATGTGCGGAAAATGTCGTCCCACGACGCGTCTCATATGAAGACTAAGATTGAGCTTAAGAAAATTAGTGGTCATGGGGCCTGGGTCCATATTCCAGAAACATCTTAAGTTCACCTTAAAATATGTTCTCTTAAGTTCCATTTTTTATAAGTAAATATTTTAAAATGCATTTGAGGTGTGTCATGGGAAAACCGGTCTTAATGCATGTGCGTAAAGTGTCGTCCCAGATTAGCCTGTGCAGTCCGCACAGGCTAATCCAGGACGGCACTTTCCGCCTACAGTGGATTTATGTTTAGAAGAGACTTCCTTTAAACAGACAGTACCATTAAAGCGGAAAGTGCCATCCTGGATTAGCCTGTGCGGACTTCACAGGCTAATCCGGGACGACACTTAACGCACATTCATTAAGACGGGTTTTCCCACGACGCGCCTCATATAAATTTATAAGTACATTTACAGTCAGCTAAATAATAGTTCATAATAACTTGATAATTAGTGACCATTAAGCAGAATTTCATGTATACATGGAATAAAATGCTAAAGAAAAATGACGATTTTAAGGCTAAGGATAAGATTTCACTTAAGATTATTCTGAGATACGGCCCCAGGACAGTAATTTGAACCATGTGAATTAACTGTTCTTCGATAACTCCTGTTTCTATCTGACTTTCAGGGCACCAGCCCCGTGGACCCCCTGCGCATAGGTCAGGAGATACGGGTCAGGGTCATAGGTTTCCGGGACGCCAAGACCTTCAAGTGAGTAACCATGGTAACGTTGGTCGATGAAATACTGTGAAAGCATAAGCTTCTTATATACAGAAGCAGAATCTGATATTATTAAGGTTGCATTATACTACAAAAACTGTATTGCATTATATTGCAGAATGACAACAAACATTGCGATGTCTTACTATAGTGCAATATAAAGTAAAACAAGAAGTGACAGCAATACGTGATATCCAAGTTCATCCAATATAACACTCGTTACAGTATTTAATTTATTTCATTTCTTTCTTAATTGTTCCTAATTAGCAAGACTTCATGATGTGAAATTCCCAATTCGATAGAAAGCAGATGGAAAGCAGACCCATTTCTAAAGCTGTGAAAAAATCACTGGGCCTTATATATGAGTCGTGTCATAATGCACGTGCGTAAAGTGTCGTCTTGGATCAGCCTGTGCAGTCGACACAGGCTAATCTGGGACGACACTAGGCTTTTATGGTATTTTCTGTTTTAAGGAAGTTCTTCCAAACATAAATCCACTGTAGACGGAAAGTGTCGTCCCTGATTAGCCTGTGCGGACTGCACAGGCTGATCTGGGACGACACTTGACGCACGTACATTAAGACCGGTTTTCCCACAAAACGCCTCAGATATATTATTAAGTGAGATCTCTCGATTATATCCCAGATATTTGCCCATCTCCCACCCTCACCTCCGGCATGCTATGCCCGAGTGTACAATGAGGCCCAGCACCCTAGAGCTGGACTCTCTGCCCGAGGACTATGACTGCACCAAGACCACCTTGAATGTGGGAGACCGTGTGGTGGCCTTCATAACCAAGGTAATGTGCGCAGAGGGGTTGGTTAAGTCAGTGAATTGAAGTCAGTGTATAGTTGAGCGAGTCTTTGTAATACAGAAATTTCAGGGAGTTGACAAGTGCTCCTTGGCCAACCCATAAATAAAGTGTGTAACTGCAAGAGTTCCTGTGTAAAGACCAAAAGCTTTAGCTGTAAACTTGACGTCACCTACCTCAGGCTAATATTCATTAAAGCAGTGCGTTATAAAAAATAATATATTCATGAAATTAGGGATAATAACGTTATTTAATGTCTGTGGAGAAAGCACTAGTAATCCGAGCAGTCATTGGAGGAAAAAAATAAAACTAATAATAACAATAATAACAATAATAATAATATACAAGGTGTAGATTCAAATGTTTTATCTTCCCACAGTTGACATCTCAGTGTGTGCATGCCCAGATCAACCAGCACATCACAGGCAAGGTTCACACTCTCTACCTGTCGGAGGATATACAGGTATGACAAGTGGATACTTATTCTGTAGCTCACGCAAGAACAAAACTGTAATGGCCAATTAAGGGGGCTATGACTAAACAGCAGAAGCCCGCAAAACCCATGGAAATCTCAAACTAGCAGAAACACAAGAAATCTCAAGGAAATATATTAATGGTCCTCTGCTGAGTTTTGGTTTTCCATTAACATTTTGCAGAAGGTGCCCATGTTCCATTAACATTTTGCATAAGGTGCCCATGTTCCATTAACATTTTGCAGAAGGTGCCCATGTTCCATTAACATATTGCAGAAGGTGCCCATGTTCCATTAACATTTTGCAGAAGGTGCCCATGTTCCATTAACATTTTGCAGAAGGTGCCCATGTTCCATTAACATTTTGCAGAAGGTGCCCATGTTCCATTAACATTTTGCAGAAGGTGCCCATGTTCCATTAACATTTTGCAGAAGGTGCCCATGTTCCATAAAAAATTTAAAAAATGAACATTATAATTCTTAATTTTAAGAAGGTTTTTTCCGAGGGTTTTCGTAGGTTTCCACTGTTTAGTTATACTGCAGTTAAGCTACCGCTATGTGATTTAAACTTTTGGATTAAGTTATTTACCTTACCTAAACACTAACAATTTTGCATCAAGAGTTTAGTCTGTATAAATTGTTATAGCCAACATTAAAAAAAATAAATATATATTATCAAAGTTAACATGTTGGATTAATTAGACATTTAAGTTTTGAGCAACTTATTCTTTATAAATTGTGTTATGATTTATTTTTAAAATGTTCGATAAATGAAGTTTTTGTATACCCTTATTGCCATTTAAAGTTAATGGGCTGTAAGCTATTGACAAAATCATACATGTATATTCACAATTCTTCTCATGTGAACATTTAAGTGCTGTGACTAACTGACTCGTGTTTCTGTATAGATGCTCCGATCGCTAGAACAGTACTTCAAGGTCGGCCGTGGTTACAACGCCACGGTGATAGGCCTGGAGAACAAGCACCTGGCAACACTATCTTTCTGTAGTAAGTTGGGTCTTCATGGTGTTTGTAGTTCTTCAGTTAGATGCATTTGACGATCAGAGTGAGTAAACAGTCCTGTAGGATGAGATATAATGTTATATTTTTTCTTTAGATGGTAAACAGCTATCCAAAAAAGTCACGATTGAAAAACAAAAACAGAAATAAGAAAATCAAAGTAGATCTACAACATCCTTTGAAAAACAACATCAAAATAATATGAGGCGTGTTAATGCACGTAAATAAAGTGTCATCCCGCATCAGCCTGGTCAGTCCACACAGGCTAATCGATGACAAAACTTTCCGCTTCTATGGTATTTTCTGTTTCGAGCAAGTCTCTTCTAAACATAAATCCACTGTTGGCGGAAAGTGCCGTCCTAGATAAGCCTGTGCGGACTGCACAGGCTTAAAGGGAATGATACTTTACGCACATGCATTAAGTCCAGTTTTTCCACAACATGCCTCATATGTTGTTAAGGCCATTTTGTTACATTAAGTTCATAGTATTTTTCATGAAACTTGAAACAGTAAACTATTAAATATCTTTTCTTGGGGCTATTTTCGTAAAACTTCCTTATTACTCGTATGCATGTAATTCTAATGTGATAAAAAAGTCAAGTCTTGTTGACTATAATGTTCTCTGAAAAACAAACAACATATAGTAGATCTGAATGTATTGCGTTTAATCACTATTTTAAAACCTATCCAGAGAAAAATCCTGTGGTTCGGCAGGGAAAGATAACTACCGGCGTAATTACGGCAGTAAATCCCGGGACAGGACTGGTACTACAGTTAGCAGACGGAATACACGGAACAGTTGACCTCACAGATATCCTCAATGATTATGTCGACAGTCCGACTGCCTCGTTCAGTCTAGGGGAGATAATTACAGGCTATGTGCTGGAGTTTTATATAATAGCAAAGAGAGCAGTTGTCTCCCTTAGACATTCCAGGTATTACCATTGGAGAATGGCATTAATGATTAGAGAATTAAAATTTATTGTCTTATTTTTCTATTTTTCATGTTTTTTTTAGCTCACTTGAGTACAAATGCTCAGTACAGAAACATTTAGTAAACACATTTTGTCTATAAGAGGTAAAAGCAAAAGTAAGCCTATGAGCTCAATAATAAATATGACACCTGATGAGTGATGTTTGCTCATTATGGCACTTGTGTCGATTCACTTTTATTCGAACAGGGACATAACTGTTACAATCGTATGATCCCTGTTATTGCCAGTACTCAGGTAAGCATTTTGGGCCATCATAGTCCTCTTGATTTAATTATCTCTGCGTTTTAATCAACTGACCTTGCAATGAGTATGATTTGATGAACACTTGTCTAAGTAACAGCATATGAACACTATGTATGACATATTTCCAATACTATTTAATATTTCCACCATGTGAAATGGCCATGTGTTGTTCAGGGCGGACGCTTCTAAACCTAAGGACCCTCGCATCTCCAGTATTTCTGAGCTGGCCCATGGCAAGGTTTTACGAGGCTATGTCAACAAGGTCTCCAACCAAGGGTTACATGTCAGGTAAATAGAGGCTACACAGTACTGATATTAGTGCCATATTAAGACTTAATCACTTAATGAAAGTTTATACAAAAGTCACTTAATGAAAGTTTATACAATATTGAGGTATTCAACATGTCAAAGTGAAAAATGGTTGTTTACAAAACTTCAGTAAATATGCAAATTGTTCTTATCCTCTACATTACTTTGACAGATTCCATTCCTCAGTGGTTTTGTTTTTTATTTTATTTTAAGGTCATTGTTACTAAAATAGAATAACTTTCCGCTCAATAACGAGAGAATTAAAATATTGTAATGAAACTTCATACATGGATACCTCACACTCGCACTTAGTACAGTTTAACCACAGATTTATGACAGGTGCTTATTTGCAGCATTTGTAACTCGTAATGTATTCGATGTTTTCAGTCTGGGCCACGGACTATGGGGCCTAGTGACCCCAGACCATGTGATTGTGGGACGAGAGGTGGATAATCTCCATGACTACTTCACCGTCGGTCAGGTGGTCACCACCATGGTCACCAGGTAGGCATGACAACCAGTCCCCTCGACTACGAAAGATCCAAATCTCAAACTAAGAAGTAACTTGAAATATTGACCAATGAAATTCAGTGCTTATGTGTACGTCAACCACAGTTTCATTGGTCAATATGTTAAGGCCAATTTTGAGATTCAGATCTTCGTAGTTGTGAGACCAGTAGCAATAGATTGGTGTGGTCACAATACTGATAGATACACATTAGATGCTGTATTCATGAAACGTCTTTAATAAATGTTTCCTCTTATTCTTATTTCTGTAACGTTCCTTAATTGTAACATTCCACGTAGAAACAGTGCATCACAAAGTAACATTTTGAAATGACATCAGTATTAAGAAGCATTTTGAGACATACCAATTTCGCACATGTGTTTTTGGTAGACACATACAATATATAAAGATTTTCCACTTCATATAGTAAAAATAAAATATCAAGATGATGAACAAGATTAAGAACATGGTGATGAAATTGATGATGATGAGATGATGATGATGATAACAATGACAACAATGATGATGGATGATGACTGATGATGATGATGATGGATGATGGATGGTGATGACAATGATGTCAACGATGATGAAGACGATGATGACAATGACGACAACGATGATGATGGATGATGATGAAGATGATGATGACTATGACGTCAACGATGATGAAGATGATGATGACAATGATTACGATGATGATGATGACAATGATGATGATGAAGAAGAAGAAGATGATGATGATGACAATGACGACAATGATGATGATGACAACGATGATGATGATGATGACAATAACGACAATGATGATGATGATGACAATGACGACGACGATGATGATGATGATGATGGCAAGCAACACCAAAAGCATTCATTTGACAATCAATAAATTATGTCTGATTTCAGAGTTTTGCATTACTTCGATCTTTTAGTAGTAATCAAGTGCATTTGCATGTTTCAGTGTAGACCAAGAGAAAGCAAAGATCCAGCTGTCAATGTACGAAAAGGACACGCATGTTCCAGTGACTTTGAAAACAGCAGCGAGGAAACGAAACATCTCCATCTCTTCAGATGTGGATTTGGACGAAAAGAAAAATACAAAGAGACCAAGAAGAATGTCTTCCGGTGATGAAATTGTAAAAGAAACGAAAACAAAGAAAGACGAAAGAAAAATGAAGAAAGGTTCTGATGTTGATGTTGAGATGGAGCCTGAAAAAAGTGGTGAAGCGGATGACATTGCTGAGAAAGTTAAACATAAGAACGAGAAAACTAAGAAAAAAGATAAATCTAAAGGTAAAAGTGATAAAAACCATTCACAGGAGGAGACTGATGACAAAGAGAACAGTGAAACTAAAGTTGTTTCACCAGAGATCGGTGTTAAAGTCAAAGAAAAAGGTAAAAAGCGTACTAGTGAACAACATACAGAGGTAAAAGAAAGTTCAAAATCATCTAAGAAGAAACATAACAAATCTATTACGGAAACTAATGAAATTGCTGATGATACAAAGAAGAAAGTTAAAAAGGGTAGTGAAGCTATGGAGGAAGACTCTGACAGTGGAATAGAGGTCAGAGTTGTGTCTACAACTCAAGAGAAGGTCAGTACTTGTTTGGCTCCAAGATACAGCTTTAGAACTTTATGTCTCATGATTCATAAATCATTTAGATTTTTGAAATTATTTTTTTTGGAATAATACAAAATACAGTTATGTTGGTAAGATGTCATTGAACATGTAATTCAAGCTTTGGCAATGATGTTTAATATTTCATTTTATAGAAAAGGTGCATTTCAAGAGTAGGTCTCAGAAGTTATGTGTTGAAGTGACTACAAATTTAACAAGAAATGGCTAAAGCATAAGTGGTGTTAACAGTGAAAATATATACTATGTATATATATTTTCTATATAAAAAGACATTACCCTTCAACAACATTATACTGTGTTCCGATAGAGTCGCGGCACTAACGATTTGTTAAATAATCAAGAAGGAAAGATAACACTTACAACTTTTAATAAACGATTATAAGCTGTAAAAATATCTAACACACATAAGACAATCAACAAATAAACAATTATTTCATTCGGAATCCTGCAAAACACCAAACCACACAACACTGTTTATAAGTTAAATTTGACAACTTGCACGACGGTAATCAGTAACAAGGGAAGTACAGTCCTTTCCAATTTTGAAAAAAATAAATAGTGTAAAGTATTACCGGAAAGAAAATAATTTGTGTACAAAACCCACGGGGAACTACTTCTAATACTTTGGCACAGACGACAGAGTAAAAACAATATCTTATTACTTCAATGAAATCGATGAGACTCTAAGCAGAAATGCATTATACAAGCAAGTTTTAGGAAAACAAATTATACTTAGCAATTATTCTCTGCATTTTTTTATAGTTTTCATGATAAGAAGCCGAGTCTAGAAAAAGTGTGGGGTTTTGTTTACACAGAAATGTCCGCCAGATGACGTTTATCGTTTACCGCGACTCCGTCCGTACCGTGACTCTATCCGAATAGAGTATATAATTATGACCCCCATCGAAGATGGCGGGCTATATTGGTTTACTTATGTCGGTCTGTCGGTCGGTTGGTCGGTCAGTATACCCTTCAACAACATTATAATTATGACCCTCATCGAAGATGGCGGGCTATATTGGTTTGCTAATATCGGTCTGTCTGTCGGTTGGTCGGTCGGTAGACCACTTTTGTTTCCGCTTTCTAAGTTCAACAGTGTTGATCTGATCTTCACTAAACTTCATGAAAATGTTTTTAGGTGTAATATCTAGGTCAAGTTTGATAATCAAATCGCCCCAGGGATTGTGGAGATATTGCCTTTGAATTATCTGTAGTTGGCATTTTTAGCGGTTTCCACTCTCTAAGTTCAACAGTTTTCATCCGATCTTCACCAAACTTCATGAAAATGTTTGTTATAATAATATCTCGGCTAAGTTTAATCATTAGCCAAATCGCCCCAGGAATTGTGGAGTTATGGCCATGGAAATATCTAAAATTGGGCTTTTTAGCGTTTCTGTTTTCTTAGTCCAACAGTTTATAGCCGATCTTCACCAAACTTGGTGAAAATTTTTAAATTTTTGTGGGTATATTATCCGGTTAAGTTTGATAATCAATCAAATCGTCCCAGTAACTGTGGAATTATGGTCCTTGATTATCTAAGATTAGCCTTTTTAGCTCGACTATTCAAAGAATAGGTGAGCTATCCTACTACCCCCGGCGTCGGCGTCCGCATCTGAATTGTTTAAAGTTTTTCTTCAAAAGTCTTGTAACTTCAAAACTACATAAGTTATTCACTTGAAACTTGGTATATACCTTTGTCATCAACTCCAGTATCAGGGACAATATTCCCCATAACTCTGTTTTGTATTTTGACAGAGTTATGCCCCTTTTTCACTTAGATTTTCTGGTTAAAGTTTATATTCAAAAGTTTTGTAACTTCAAAACTACATAAGTTATTCACTTGAAACTTGGAAATAACCTTTACTTTACTTTACTTGGAAATAACCAAAACTCTGTTTTGTATTTTGACAGAGTTATGCACACTTTTTACATAGATTTTGTGGTTAAAGTTTTTGTTCCAAAAATGTATAAACTATGCAAGGCTTCACTTTAAAGTTGTGTATTTTACCAAATTTATGCCCCTTCCACTATCCAAAATATGTACCAACTGAAATACTTCGAATAGTCGAGCGCACTGTCCTCTGACAGCTCTTGTTAGCTATTTTAATCTAGAGGGAGCATAACTGTTTTACCAACAGCTCTTGTTAAAATATAAAGTAAATGTATGATAATCATCACATAGAGACTAAAAACAAACAATAAATCTACTCTAAATCTGTTTTCAAAGTTGTGATGCTCGTTACAGTTAAACACCTAAATTGCTAAGTATGACTGCTATGTTTCAGAGAGTGATGGATGTAGAGGACAAGTTTTCTTGGGATTCTGACTTCAAGTTGCCCGTCCTGGGGCAAGGGGAGATAAGTGATGATGAATCTGATAATGAAACGCAGGTAAGAGTTAGGTTCCATGGGTCTAAATGGGTGAGATTGGCAAGAGTTTCAGTATATTCGTTAGTGAACTGAAAATGTGTGTATAGTAAATTCTCGCGTGTAGGACGCCCCAGCGTATAAGATGCACCTAAAAATTCAGCTCGTAGGTTGTGGAAAAAAATTATGCGATTAAAAGGCTTCTAAATGCTAAGTAACGCATCAAAATCTTAAATTTCGCGTCCATTGTTTATTAACACCAAAAATATTTTTGTCGTGAAAATCGCTATATACAAACGTGGATTCATTACACTAAATGTATTTTCCCTGTATTAAGAGGTGTTGAGAAGTCTCAGTGACAACACCTTTAATTACACCATAAGCGCTAATTGTTTGTTTGACAAACACGGACAGTTCTGCAAGTATCGTCAATGACGGTGTCCATGGTTATTGTTTGCAGAGTAATACAAAAGGTTGAAGTAGTTTGTCAAATGGTGTTTACACTATGGTTCGTTTGACCCTGGTTCTTATTTCTTATGCATTCTGTATTATTGCACATATATTTTAATTTCGTAATATTAAGAAATAAAATATAAAACACACAAACTTAGAACTTTATACTATATTTTTAATTGATCCCAATATAAAACATCACGAAACATATCGGGTACGAATATTTGCTTATCCATTTTTACACGTCTTAGTGACGTCGATCGAGCATCTATTCAAAATGGCGGCCAAAATACTACGGATGATATTTATAATTGAAACGCTAGGAGTTTTTGCTTATATCCATGTATGAGACGCACTGAAAAAATGATAAAAATTTCGGATGAAAAAAAGTGCGGCTTATACGCAAGAAATTCCGGTAACTGTTGACAGTTACAGTAGATTTGTTTGTGAACTGAAATAGGGTATTATTGACACTAAACTCCAGTTCACAGTTATAAGGAACACATTTACAATTTTGATGTCGCTGCAATATTATACCGAAATCCCCAGAAACAGGAAGTTTCTTTTATGTTCAATTGATACTACCTTATGTGCATGAAATAAACACATGCTATCAAATGGATTGTGAGGTTTTGTCTACAGGCATCAATCATGCATATTTCTAAATAAAGATACCTTCGTTACCTGTCGCCATTTGTTTTCGCTTAATCAGATTTTTTAGGAAGAATAGTACGGTTCAGTATAAACTGTTATAATACATGTTACAACTGAAATTGCATTTTATGTTGTAAGTGACCTCATTATTGAAATGTTGGTAGTTTAAAAATGTAGGTCATGTATTGTCGCAAAAAACTTGTTACCTACGTTACCAGTGACTTTGTGCATCCACAAAACATAGACTATTAGTATAGTGTGGACACTTGTGTTTGAAAAAAGTCCATAAATATAGAGTAATTAATGGGTGTATAGTATAAGAACCTCTTTAATTTTTCTTCTGCAATGTTAGCCAATCATTTTTTATGTTGGGATGTTACCTATAAACTCAATACATACGTTACATGGTTAAGAACAAAATACAATTTAAGAAATTATTCTTTTTTAAAGTCACAATTCCCGTCATATTTCTAGGTTGCAAAAGCTGTCAAAAATATGCGTTTATTGTTTACAGGTAGCCTATATTTATATCGTCTTGCCATACCTACGTTACCGATACCTATGTTACAGCTTCAATCCACATTTCGTAAAAGTATCGTATTTATGAGCTATAACGTCATCATTTTGGCATTACGCCATCAAGTCCACGAAGTACTTGTGGTAAACATTATAAAACAAATAATGGAGCGCTATGTTTTTATGACCGATGAAAACGCAGATTTTGACCCAGTAACTAAAAGTTAGAATAAAGAGTTTCGTTATCGTTATAACAATATTTTGTTAAGCTTATTATTTATACATGCTACTAAGGTTACGTATTGTGTAGATGCAATCAGTATGAATATTGAACAGCTTATAAATGCGAAGCATGCCTTATAAGAAATGATACCTACGTTACATCATAGTCAAGTGGGTATCAACATATTTGGGGATATCTTAGACCAACACCTAGCTTAGATTCTTTTTAAATAGATCTAATTTAATACCACAACACTCTGCAAGATTGTTATTAAAACACACATTTATATTGATTGTTACAATTGGTAAGCAGGGGTGTAAAATATCACTCGCCCGCTCGCATTGGCGACTTAAATTTTGCTCTGGGCGAATACGATATCCGAAATACTCGCCTGGTCGGGCAACCGCATTTTAAGATCAGTCAGGGCTTGGATTTTGTAACAGGTGCTTGTCTGGTAGCCACGTGATTAGACTGTGTCGCCGTTTAATACTATTATAAATAAATGCGTTGATGTTTCTAACCGTAACCAGTCAACTTGTGTGCGCGTGGGGGTAATATTTACATCGACACTGTTTATTTCCTGCAAAATGTCTTAAGTTAACAATGGCAATATAATATACATGGATTATAGAATACTGTAACCAAAACTAAGGACGACCACAAAATTAGTAAGGGCGACCTGACTTTGTCAGCTGGTAGCCCTGCAGGGCTAGTGGCTTTTAACAAATTTTTACACCCCTGGGTAAGGTTGATCTATCCATATATAATGTATTATGTGGACACAGATCTTGCAATTATAAAGAAAATATTTTTGAACAACTGGAAACTGGGCAACATTTGCATAATAAACCAACTAATTTCATATTTTAAAAATTGTATAAAATTATCAACATAGGGTATATTAAACAAATTCTGTTGCTAAATACATTATCGAAATAGTAACGTAGGTATCATGTTTAACTCGCTCTTTAGATGGTTCAATCAGAAGAGCAAAAGGTATATGGAAGACCAATATTGTAGTGTAACATTCATGTAGAAGGCCAACTTTAAGATTCTGTGAGGCGCGTCGTGGGAAAATCGGGCACAATGCATGTGCGTTAAGTGTCATCCCGGATTAGCCTGTGCAGTCCGCACTGGCTAATTCAGGACGGCACTTTCCGTCTTTACAGTATCTTCTTCTTAAAGGAAGTCTCTTCTAAACATAAATCCGCTGAAGGCGGAAAGTGCCATCCTGGATTAGCCTGTGCAGACTGCACAGGCTAATCTGGGACGACACTTTACGCACATGCATTAAGCCCAGTTTTCACACAACGCGCCTCCTTTAGTGTGTCCAACAGAGGACATTCTTTGGTTGTAACATGATGATATAATGATGAAGTTGAAACAGCCTCAGCAGTCATGAAGAGACTCAATCGAAAGGTTAAACTTGTGACCATGAGAAGTATATCATCAGTGGTTAAGAGTAATTTAAACATATAGATGAATTTGTTTCACCTTAGTTCTAATGACCAAGTTATATTAAAATCCTAGATAAATTGTATTGTAATTGCATTTGAAAAAAATGAACATGTTTTAATAGGATACCTACGTTACGTATGTCACCATAATTATGTATTATATTCTGTTTGCATATTTGCTTGAAACTTATATCAATATTAACATTACTTGTTCAATCTGTAAAAATGTGGAATGTTCAATGTTTTCCGAATGCTACCATTTGTACAAAACACCATTAAAATGTAATGACATTGATACTTACGTTACCAAATAACATTTTATAATTACGACATAGGACTTGCTTATGATGTTAATATAGCAAATAGAGGTAATAAATTGTTTGATTTATTGTGTGGGTGTGTTAAATGATTTTATTTCTCTTTCCCTTTTAGTGTTTGAGCTGTTACTTTGGTCACTGATGTTTGATACCTACGTTACGTTATTATGCTGAAAACACTGCATACAACAAATAAAATAATTCTTAAATATGCTAAATCATAATAATTGTATAGCATATGCCTGTGGAGTATTTCAAATTTAAGTAAAAACTATAATTTCATAATTAAATGGTGAAATAAGAATAATTCAAAATACAAAATGTATAATATAAATTAATATATGCATTATCAGTATATATGTATATCAAATAAGTAAGGCGCATCGTGAGAAAACCAGTCTTAATGCATGTGCGTAAAGTGTCGTCCCGGATTAGCCTGTGCAGTCCACACAGGCTAATCCAGGACGGCACTTTCCGCTTGTATGGTTTTTTCTGTTTCAAGGAAGTCTCTTCTAAACATAAATCCACTGTAGGCGGAAAGTGCTGTCCTGGAATAGCCTGTGCGGACTGCACAGTCTAATCCGGGACGACACTTTATGCACATGCATTAAGACCGGTTTTCCCACAACACGCGTCAAATATGCATGCTATGCGCTTAGAATGTTGAATTTTAAGTATAAAACGCAGTAGTTTTATACTATGATACGTTATATGTCATTATATGTTTAAATAATCAAGAATAAGTAAATTAATTTGAAATGAAGAGTAATAAACATAAACACATGCTATTCGGTAACATAGATATTTTTTTATTTTTACATGGTTTCATTAGACAATGGTAACTTTTTTATAAAATGTTTGATGCTAAAATTGTACCAAACAGTCCTAAAATTATCAACTTTTAAGAAAATGAAGTTAAAATGTGTGTATGCCACAGTTTATAAAATGCCATCCTCAAGTCTTCCTTATTGTTGAGAAACAGCGTTAAATTGTATGTTACAGTGTACTTGGAAGTGAACTGAAAAAGTTTATGATTAATACAAGTTACATTAGATTTGTTATTCTAACACGATACGTACAGATTTTTGTATTTTATAGACAAAGAACAAAATTGACCATTGTTAAACTGCCAATAAACAACCCCCAAAAATTGTTCCGAAACTGTAATATATAGTTTGCATTGTACATGCTGAAAATGTTGTCAGGTCATGTTAGAATCGAAATAATTTTCACATTATCGTTGTTTATCGACTACTAAACACTGATTTGTCATTCTGATGTATAGGGCCCTCGTGGTTTAATTCATATGCATCAGAACTCCAAATCGTTGATTATTAGCCGATAAACAACTCTTAATCAAATGGAAAGATTAATATTAATAATTGTTGAGTTTATAATTGATGAGTTACAGTAGATTTTTTACAGTAGCTGATAAACTACTCTAAATAAACAATTATTTCTTAAGTAAATTGAAAAAGATTAACGTTAATAATTGGTAGGTTTATAATTGATATGAGTTACAGTAGATTTCTTACAGTAGCTCTTTAGCTCACCTGAGCACAAAGTGCTCATGGTGAGCTTTTGTGATCGCCCGTTGTCCGTCGTGCGTGTGTGCATGCGTCGTCAACTTTTCATTCAAACAACATCTCCTCCTAAACCGCTTGGCAGATTTTCACCAAACTTCACAGGAATGATCCTTGGGTAGACCTCTTTCAAAGTTGTTCAAATCTTTCCGGTCCGCTGCATATGTAGGTCACCAGAGCTAGATGTAAAAATTGAACACTTTAAAAATCTTCTCCTATGAAACCGCAAGGCTCAGAGCTTTCATATTTGATATGTGGCATCCTCTAGTGGTCCTATATTAAGATTGTTCAAATGATGCCCATGGGGTCAAAACTGGCCTCGCCCCAGGGGCCACTTGGTTAATATAGACTTATATAGCAAAATCACTTTAAAAATCTTCTCCTCTGAAACTGCAAGGCCTAGAGGTTTCATATTTGGTATGTAACATTGTATAGTGGTCCTCTACAAAGATTGTTCAAATTATGCCCCTGGGGTCAAAACTGGCCACACCCCAGGGGTCACATTGTTTATATAGACTTAAATAGCAAAATGACTTTTAAAATCTTCTCCTCTGAAACTGCAAGGCCCAGAGGTTTCATATTTGGTATGTAAAATTGTATAGTGGTCCTCTACAAAGATTGTTCAAATGATGCCCCTGGGGTCGAAACTGGCCACACCGCAGATAGCAAAATGACTTTAAAAATCTTCTCCTCTGAAACCGCGAGGCCCAGAGGTTTCATATTTGGTATGTAACATTGTATAGTGGTCCTCTACAAAGAATGTTCAAATGATGCCCCTGGGGTCAAAACTGGCCACACTCCGGGGGTCACATGGTTTATACAGACTTAAATAGCCAAATGACTTTAAAAATCTTCTCCTCTGAAACTGCAAGGCCTAGAGGTTTCATATTCGGTTGGTAACATGGTATAATGGTCCTCTACAAAGATTGTTCGAATGAAGACCCTGGCTTCAAAATTGGCCACATCTCGGGGGTCACATGGTTTATATAGACTTAAATAGCAAAATGACTTTAAAAATCTTCTCCTCTGAAACTGCAAGGCCCAGAGGTTTCATATTTGGTATGTAACATTGTATAGTGGTCCTCTACAAAGAATGTTCAAATGATGCCCCTGGGGTCAAAACTGGCCACACTCCGGGGGTCACATGGTTTATACAGACTTAAATAGCCAAATGACTTTAAAAATCTTCTCCTCTGAAACTGCAAGGCCTAGAGGTTTCATATTCGGTTGGTAACATGGTATAATGGTCCTCTACAAAGATTGTTCGAATGAAGACCCTGGCTTCAAAATTGGCCACATCTCGGGGGTCACATGGTTTATATAGACTTAAATAGCAAAATGACTTTAAAAATCTTCTCCTCTGAAACTGCAAGGCCCAGAGGTTTTATATTTGGTATGTTACATTGTATAGTGGTCCTCTACAAAGTTTTTCAAATTATGCCCCTGGGGTCAAAACTGGCCACACCCCGGGGGTCACATTGTTTATACAGCAGCACTATAATTTCAATAAGCCTCTAACACTCAAAATTCAATCCAGCAGACAACATTCCAACCAGGTGTATACAGTGTGCTATTTTTAGATCTTATCAAACCAGCTAGCCAGTTACACAGTGTTGTGAGGGTGCTTTAGGTCACAATACACTAAATAAATAAGTCATGTAGGGCTGTACTCTCTAAATAAATCAACAAGTTTAACTGGAAGACATGTTTTTAGGTTTAGACACTTGTTTTGATATTCTTTTTTGGAGATGTTGGTAGGGTAACAGTCTTCGAAATTCGCACTCGCCCGTTCGCAAATGCGAGTGAAAATAAAATCGGGCGAACGAAAAAATCCATAATTATCGCCCGCCTGGCGAATAAAATATTATGGCCAGAAATTAGAGATTAAAATCAAATAATCTCATAAATACTCAATCTACGTAGAAAATGTCAACAACACCGTAAAGCGTTCGTTTACAACCGTATTTTCGATTGGATTACATTAGAAAACATCTTCGCGCACCTAGTCGTGACACATCCAATCGAATCCTATCGTTGAATTCCGACTTACCGGAGAGTAACGATTGTCTTAGCAGTTTGTCAGATATAAGCAAAACGGAAATGTCCGAGTAGGTACGAATTATATTTCGTATACAGATGCCTGGCGAAAATTATGATTTGTGACCTTTATGAAGTAATCGATTAAAATATGCTGAGCTCCAATCGCTATTTCAATCAGGTACCCCACGTCCGCTTTCCAATATCAACAACAAGTTATGGAATCTCTGAAATATGTTAAGGGTGCCAGACCTGGAAAACCCATTAATTTAATGAAACGAAAAGCAGATAATGAAAAGCAAGAGGCGAAAAAGAAGTATGAAAAGTCCAGGTTCAGATTGTAACAGAAATGTGAATGTACTAGTTTTGTAATGATAAATATAATGAACTGTTGTTGCAACTTGTGTTTTTCATTAATATAAGTTCGGGCTAGTAAAAATTGTTTCGGGCTAGTTAAAATTGTAAGGTAACAAGCCCGACTGGCTAGTAATTTAAAAATGCGAATTTCGAAGACTGGGGTTAAGCATTGGTATGCACAAATAAATCACTGAGATGTTTTAAGATTGGAGACTTGCAGTATGACACTTGCGCTGAGGCGGGTTACATTCAACTAGAAAGTAGCCGCTAAAATGATGGTGATAAAACAGTCAACTGTGTTTAGTGTCGAGTTCTTTCTTACATAATGCATGACATACCCTTTTTATTGCTTAAATCAATTCAGCTTAGAATGCTCTTTAAGAAAAGGTATGGTTATGAGGGTCTCTATGTGCAAAATGTTGCATTTATTTTTGGTCAAAGTTATCGCTTTTACATTAAATTACATAAGGATTGGAATTAGTATATTGTAACCTTTACAGTATCGTTGGAGATGACCATTAAAATGCATAGAAAATGTTACCCACCAGCAGCATGGTTAAATCATGTTGTTGTGTAAGTAAATTAGCTGGATGTAATGTTTAGGCGATGTGTAAGAAATGTAGTCCATCAGTCTTAGTATATAAGACCATCTTATATAATACATTTTAACTTTAGATCTACTGCATTGAATTTGTTTACAGGCGAAGGGTATATTTCTAATTTAATAATGAAATGCCAAATATGAAGTGATAGCATTAGATCTATATCTAGTCTGAATTAGGTGGAACTGCACAATGTTTTGTCAGACAAAATGATGGAGCAATCGAGTCTGTAGCTCTGACACTGCAGTCTGTTTCACCAGCATGTACAGAAACACGTAGCATAGAGCCTAAAGTCTAGTCATCTACTTTAAACCTTTCATTTGTACAGTTTCATTAAATGTGTGCAGCACACAAAAAACTACTCACAGATCATGTCTCTCCAACAAAGTTCTTAATGCTTTGTTGGCAGCCTCCACCCAAGGACCTCTTCTCAGAAGAACAACTTTTTAGTACCAGATATTGGACATGAACACTATGCCTCATCCACATGTAGGTGGACATGTGGCACCAGCAGAAACCATGAAGGATAGCTTTCTAAATGTATGTACAGAGCTTGCACTAAAATGAAAAGTTTGTATTGGATACAAGTGTTGGATAGTGGAAGACCTGAACATTTCAGACATGAAATGAAGTATACAATAAAGCTTTGTTTAAGGTCATTGCTGATAATTTTGTGATAATATGCCAATAAGTGAATTGAAAGAGGTATACATTTAGGTAAACCGTGTCATTATCTATTTCCAGGTTACATTACTTTTGCAACTTATGTTGTGTTTCCTTGATACAATTTTAGTGTGTGAAAAAAAGCTATATCAAAAGGCTGTTTATTGTTGTGCTTCTGTTAGCTCTGAAGTACTGTAGATTTTAATTAAGTACACATTAAAAGTTTTTAAAAATCTAACGTCGAAGGGGGTACCCCCCCCCACCCTTCCACCCCCACCCCCAACCGCGGTTATTTGCCCCAGTGCCTTAGCAAAGTCCAGGGGAAAGGCTTAAATAGTAAAATGACTTTAAAAATCTTCTCGTCTGAAACCGCAAGGCCCAGAGGTTTCATATTTGGTATGTAACATTGTATAGTGGTCCTCTACAAAGATTATTCAATTAATGCCCCTGGGGTCAAAACTGTCCACACCCAGGGGCTCACATGGTCAATATAAACGTAAATAGCAAAATGACTTGAAAAAAAACTTCTCATCTGAAACCACAAGGCCCAGAGGTTTCATATTTGGTTGGAAACATTGTATAGTGGTCTTCTATAAAGATTGTTCAAATGATGCCCCTGGGGTCCAAACTGGGCACACCCCAGGGGTCACATGGTTTATCTAGACTTAAATAGCAAAATGACTTTAAAAATTTTCTCCTCTGAAACTGTAAGGCCCAGACGTTTCATATTTGGTATTTTACATTGTAAAGTGGTCCTCTACAAAGACTGTTCAAATGATGCCCCTAGGGTCAAAACTGGCCACACCCCAAGGCTCACATGGTTGATATGGACTTAAATAGCAAAATGACTTTAAAAATCTTCTCCTCTGAAACTGCAAGGCCCAGAGGTTTTATATTTGGTATGTAACATTGCATAGTAGCCCTCTACAAAGATTGTTCAAATGATGCCCCTAGGGTCAAAACTGACCACGCCCCGAGGGTCACATTGTTTATATATTGACTTAAATAACAAGATGACTTTTAAAATCTCCTCTTAAACTGCAAGGCCCAGTGGTTTAGTATTTGGTATGTAACATTGTATAGTGGTCCTCTACAAAGATTGTTCAAATTATGCCCCTAGGGTCAAAGCTGGCCACACCCCAGGGGTCACATGGTTTATATAGACTTAAAGGGACTTGTTCATAGATTTTCGCATTTGTTGAAGTATGCCATTAAATGTCTTAAATTGAGAGATTTAAGCATCAGAACTAAAAAGCTCAAGTATAATAACTAGAAAAACATAAGGGGAAAAAAGGAAAAGAACAAAAATGGTCTCACCAGGGTTCGAACTCGGGACTTCCGGATTAAAAGGCCACCACCTTAACCTCTCGGCCATTCCGACTTCTATTTGTTACTCTGCATTATTTACATTATGTAAGTGTTCCACGTGTATTCAAATATTTCAACGAAAACAACGGAAACACGCCAAATTATTCCATCGTTTAGCGTTACAAACGCTTTATAATTTTATCAATTTCAACTAACGATTACTCATAAACGGAACGGTTTTTACAGTATATTTCTAGGTCCGTAGTGTTATTTTGCTCCCTTGTTTCACTGTTCATTTATTTTTGGAATCGGTGACAAAAAGTTGAAAAATTTTCAATTCGTCATTCTGTGAACAGGTCCCTTTTAATAGCTAAATGACTTTGAAAATCTTATTCTCTGAAACCGCAAGACCCAGAGGTTTGGTATTTGGTTTGTAACATTGTATAGGGGTCCTCTACAAAGATTGTTCAAATGATGCCCCTGGGGTCAAAACTGGACACACCCCGGGGGTCACATTGTTTATATAGACTTAAATAGCAAAATAACTTCAAAAATCTTCTCCTCTGAAACTGCAAGGCCCAGTGGTTTTATTTAACATTATATAGTGATCCTCTACAAAGATTGTTCAAATGAGGCCCCTGGGTCCAAAACTGGCGGAGAGGGGGTGGGGGGTCACATTGTTTGTAAAGACTTAAATAACAATTGACTTTAAAATCTTCTCCTCTGAAACTGTGAGGCCCAGTAGTTTTGTATTTGGTATGTAACATCGTATATTGGTCCTCTACAAAGATTGTTCAAATGATGCCCCTGGGATCAAAACTGGCCACGCCCCGGGGGTTACATTGTTTATATAGACGTGAATAACAAAATGACTTCAAAAATCTTCTCCTCTGAAACTGCAAGGCCCAGTGGTTTAGTATTTGGTATGTAACCTTGTATGGTGGTCCTCTACAAAGATTCTTCAAATGATGCCCTGGGGTCAAAACTGGCCACGCCCGGGGGTCACATGGTTTATATAGACTTAACAGCAATATTACTTTAATAATCTTCTCCTCTGAAACCCGCAAGGCCCCAAGGTTGCATATTTTGGGTGTAACATTGTAAAGTGATCCTCTACAAAGATTATTTAAATTATGCCCCTGGGATCAAACCTGGTCACGCCCAAGGGTCACAAAGTTTCTTTAGACTTGTATGGAAAGTGGACTTTAAAAATCTTCTCCTCTGAAACTGCAAGGCCCAGAGGTTTCATATTTTGTATGTAACATTGTATAGTGGTCCTCTACAAAGATGCCCCAGGGGTAAAAGTGACCATGCCCCAGGGGTCGTATGGTTAATAGCAAATGACTAGCAAGGCCCAGAGGTTTTGTATTTGGTATGTAACATTGTAAATTGATCCTCTACAAGGATTTTCAAATTATGACCCTGGGGTCAAACCTGGCCAAGCCCTGTGTGGTCTTCTACAAAGAATGTTCAAACTATGCCCCTTGGGTTAAGAGAGGCCACATCCCGGGGGTCACATGGTTTATATAGACTTAAATGACAGAATTACTTCAAAAAGTTGCTTCTCTGAAACCTTAATGCCCAGAGGTTTTGTAATTGTTATGTAACATATTATATTGGTCCTCTACAAAGATTGTTAAAGTTATGCCACTGGGGTCAAACCTAGCCACGCCCCAGGGGTCACATGGTTTGTATAGACTTAATTATATGGCAAGTGGACTTTACAAATCTGCTCGAAACAGCAAGGCCCAGAGGTTTCGTATTTTGTATGTAACATTGTATAGTGGTCCTCTACAAAAATTGTTTAAATGATGCCCCTTGGTTAAAAGAAGCCACACCCTGGGGAGTCACATGGTTTCTATAGACTTATATGGAAAGTGGGTTTTGAAAATCTCCTCCTGAAACCCCAAGGCACAGAGGTTTCATATTTGGCATGAAAATTGTATAGTGTTGAAATATATTGCTCAAATTATGCCCCAGGAGTAGAAAGTTGCCACGCCCTGTGGGTCAAATGGTTTATATAGACTATAAAAATCTTCTCCTGAAACTGCAAGGCCCAGTTCGTTATACTCTGGTAAGTGGTTTAGTGCCATTTGGCTCTCTTGTTATAAGCCATTATGATGCCTAAAACTCAGATGAGCGACCTAGGGCCGTCATGGCCCTCTTGTTTTTTTTATAGATTTGTTAGAAAATCAGTACAATTGACAAAGCAGAAAATCTGTACAATTTGTAAGTTACAGTAGATTTTTAGTGATCAGTAAATCTGTATTATTGGTAAGAATTGCATTATATCACGGTGTTAAAACGAATCGGTAACCTCTCCGTTAAAATAACCCGAAATGTACCCTCTATGTTAGAAATAATCTCTGAGAACTACAAGTAGGTCCTTTCTTTTCGATATAATAGCTTACTGTCGCCAAAAAACTGAGATATTTTGGTTTCACGGAACATTGTGGACATAATACTGATATTTCAGAAAGGAATGCACTATTACATGATCTGTTTCCTAGAAAGAGTGAAAACTGTTGTTAACGTTGGTTGCCGTTTGCCTATTTCAGCGAAATGTTCCATCGTTATTCCCTTTGTTTCATTAAAACCTTACATTTCTGAGTTTGGCTTAGCTTAAAATGATTCCCCGAGGTGTGTTTATTGTAATTCATAACTTTATAAGCGAACAACTGGTTTAAATATCCTAGTTTTTGGCAGCAGTCAGTATTGGAAGGTACCTGTAACCGCTCCGTATTTGTGTTTATGTTTTACTCATTTTATGCTGTTTCGTGTATAATAAACAGTATTTGTCATTTTTGAGGATTTTTTCTTTAAAAAATATGGACTAAAAGTACACTCAACATGCACTGCTGGAACACAGTACACATTCAGGTACTTATTTCCGAGGTAAAATATGGGTGTTTCTCAAGAACTTGTTTTCTTTCAATTTAGTTCACATTTGCATTTGTTCAAACCTCTACATTGCCGTTACATACCTGAAACATGCTAATGTTCCATGAACAATGTATTTTCAATCAACTTAACTCATAATTGCCGTATTTGCATGTTTTGTATACTAGCATACATCAAAACCGTCTTGATTTAACGGAGGGTGCATTTTGGGCTATTTTTAACAGACGTCACCGAATTCATCTTAACACCGTGTATATTAATATTGTAAAGAATTCCATTGTAATGTTTTTTTGTGGTCGAAAAAATGACTTAGTAAAAACAAAGGAAGTAATTTATATGTGCAGCCTTTCATTGTCAATAAAGGGAAGTATTCATTTAAGATTTTTCTTGATATGTGCGCTTCATTCACAGCAACTGAATAATATAGTGATGTTTTTACTAATATATCCATATGTTTTGTTCAAAGTGAATGTTTTTATCGGCTTTCTTTAGAATGAAAATAATTTTATTTAAACATAGAATTTTCAATAACTTATGCGTGCTTGTTATAAGACGTAATTTGATTGGTTGAATTTTGACTAACCATGTTTTTGTATGGTTTCTTAAATTACGTGTATGGATGACGGGAATAATGTTATAGTGTGTCAAATCAATACTTAAATTTGTCACAGCATATTAATGTGTTTCAGTGTAAGATTTTATTTTATTTCACGAGTTCATAAGCTACAACTGGTATGCTCTGTTTTATTTTAGATTTTCTTGAAAATAATATGTATAATGAAAAATATAGAATTTTCTAATTTCTCTGTTCCAACAGTGAAAAAATTTAATTTTATTTCCACCAATTATCACCAATAAAATTCTATATTTCACTAAAATGCATTTAATACAGATGACTGATTTAATTTGGACACATTTAAATGTTGTGCCAGGTTTGGGAATGATTTAAAAGGGACTGAACTCCAGATGGTCCAATTGTAAAAATGAATGGAAATTGTCAAAAATACGTGGTTTCTTACATAATCGTGTAGGACACATTAAAAAATTAGACACATACGTTTTTATTTACCTGAAAAACTATGATTTTACATAGTTTCATCCTTTTTTGTCGTCCTAAAATTGTTAGCGTCAGCATACGCTATAACCCCATCAAGTAATTTAAAAATAGTGCTGTTTATATTTAGGATAATCATGTGACAGTTTAGTTTTGTCAAGTCGCACATGCGCACAATTGAGCCTCTGTATTTTTTAATCGGGAATACCGGGTTCAAGGAAAGTGCGAGCTTATTCCACTTCTATTTGTTTATGAAATATACAGTTAAAGACAGGATTTGATTGTGTTCTATTCAAATAGTTATGGTTTTTTGCATGTTTTACCATTTAGGCATAACAACAAAAAGTTCAGTATCTTAAATAGTAGTAAGGTCATTCCATTTTTTTCGTGTGTGTTAAATGTATCAAGTTCATTTGTTGAGGTTTTTAATTTGTGTACATTACATTAGTTTCTGTGACCGAAGAAGAATGTAATTTCAAGTAAAAATGTGTTTATATGATCAACGAAAGTGCATTGGAGGTCATATTGGAGTAGGCAAATTATTTAGGATAGGAAGAAACTTGGTGCAGACTGTATTTTAAATGACATTTTGTTTACATTTTAAGTATGGGTTAGTAAATGGTTATTTTCAAAATTAAATTTTTTCAGCCACAGGTTAAGAAAACAAGAGAAGAGATTCGCAAAGAGAAGATTGAAGAGGAGAAAAAACTGTACCAGGTAAAATGATTATGTATTTTATTGTGTTGTTAAGCTCTGGTCACACTGTCACGATTTTGTCTCTGATAACCCATTATTGTGACAGTGTCCCGATTGTGTATTTCTACGTATACCTACGGTTGTTGTAGGACTAGTCTACGAATATCAATGACACTTGTAGGTTTCTGCAACCGATTCACAACGGTTTTTACCAAGATATGATGCGATCTATTACGGTTGTAATACACAAGCGTCAGGTATACACTTCGGTAAAGGCGATTGTTAACGTTTGTCCTAAGATTGTAGTAAGGTTCATCACGATAAACCTATGAGCAGCCAATAACTCTCACGCTTCACTACGCTTCAAGGCGATTTGGACCTCACGAAGCCTCGTGCATAGTCTTGACACCAACGTAGGCAAACGTAGTGAGTGCATAGTAACATCGGAATAAACCTAACAGGCAATGCGACCCAATCGTCGCATTGTCGTGGTCCATCGTGTATATTCGTGAGTAGTCATGATAGTTGTCGCTAAAGATCCTACTGGAATCGTAACTGAACCGTAGGGCAAGTGTAGAAATCCGTACCATATACGTAGCAAAACGTACTACAGTCTTGTAATACATATGTCATAAAATCAGTCACAATTAATTATGATTGTAATACATATGTCATACAATCGGTCACAATTAATTATGATTAAACACGAAAGGCCACGAATGACTCTACGATGACTGTAAGAATAAGCCAGATTGAGATACAATGGCACTAGGAATGTCCTACGTTTTGGAAAACTCGTGGCGGCGCTACGATAAGCCACGAATGTTTTGAACATGTTCACAACTGTCCTTATGTTCCTGATCGATAACGATCCCCCAAGATTCTTCAAGATTCACACAGATGCCAGTACGTATGTGTTCACGCTTTACCACGCTTCACCAAGATTTTGTAATCGTGGCCAATTGTAGCAACAATCATGACCGTTACCGGGGCTTTATGCACCTATCAATGTTTTCCCCCAGGGGGGGGGGACGGCGAGCATATACGGGACTTTAGACTGAAAGCGATTCCCAACAGGCGGGAATCTGACATTCCGAATGATTCCGGTCCTGGGGTAATAGACTTTGTTCGGATTTAGATCCCGGTAATACAGGCCCCTGGGCCATTTAATAGACATATACCTACTGAGGTGATTTAGACAAATATGCTTCACTCTAGATTGGGGAATTAGAGCCCCAAAAATGAAATTTGTCAAATTCCCCTGGGTCAGCCCGCCGCTCCCCCCCCCCCCGGGGGAAAATATTGATAGGTGCATTATAAGCGATGATAACATTGTGTCCAAGTAGTTTCTTAGTCGTACATTTTATAGAGTCAGAATGGTTTCCACAATATTCCACCTGAAATATCTTAATAGTTAATAGCAAATTTAGTTTGTACTTAATAAAATGGTTTCGTTTGAAAACTTACAAATCAATACAATGCATCAAGGTATAGTACTAAAATTCAATCCGCTCAAGTTCACAAACACTTAATAATGTTGGGGATAGGGTTCACATCATAGGAAATGTTCTGCATCAAAAGTGATTTGGTATAGGTAAAGAAAGATCCAACCACGAAGGTAAATTTCAGAGAAAAGTTCATGATTTTAAAGAAATCTTGATTTTAAAGAAATGTTACTAGGGAATGATGATTATATTCAGCCGCAGCTGTGTAAATTAAAAAAGCCCCACTATATTAGTTTACACATGATTGACATTCGTAAAAATGCCTATTGTAGTACGAGATGCAGGTTTTAGAAGGGGATCGCCAACCGGAGACGTCAGACGACTTTGACCGCCTTGTCCTGCAGTCCCCAGACAGCTCGCTGGTCTGGCTGCGCTACATGGCCTTCCACCTTGAGTCCACAGAGATAGACAAGGCTCGCACTGTGGCTGAGCGCGCGCTAAAGACCATCTCATTTAGGTAGGTGTTGTTAACAATGGTAATTGTTATATCTATAAAAATAGCCGCTCTCCCATTGGTCCGAACAGCCATCAGTGACTGAATATAAAAGTGATGTCGCATGGCCAAACTCATGTCGTATGGGCTAAAATTAGATCTGTGGATTTCCCAAAATTTGTACCCGGATTGCACATAAAAATTCACAATTCACACACATCATCAGGAACCAGAACTCTTACATAAATTCATGTTATATGATCTAAAATTAGATTTGTGGAATATCTCTTTTGGTTCCCGAATGTGCATGAAAAACTGTACAAGTAACAGTGAAACCAGCAAAGCGTTCTTTTCTGTTTACATACAACAATGACGTCATTTTGTTGATTTTGTGATGTCATTTTATGTGTTTTGTTTGATTTAGTAGGTTATTTTTCTAATTAGTCAATGTAGTGAGATAAATACAATAACAGATCAGCGTTGGATTATAATAAGTTTATCTGCTTGGTGATTTTGCTAGTAAAACTTTTTATAGATTATAAAACAAAACATTTATTGACTAGATGAGATTATAAAACTAGATGGCCATTAGACATGGTCTGGTGTTGCCTGGGTGAAACTCATTTTTCGCCCAGAAAACATCAGACCATGTCCAATGGCCATCTAGTCAATAATTGTAAATTGTCTACAGTGATGATAAACTAGGTGGACATTATAACTTGAAAAAGTACTGCACTGACAATTTGTAGCCTTTTATCTCATAAGTTTAGGATTCTTAATGACGAAGACATTGTCAGTTGTCACACAATGTTAAACATGCCATTTGCAGATTTGAATTTACGATAAGTTTATGCACATTATTAAATGACATGAAGGAAATTCAATTTAAGTAGGACCAGATTTTACTTCTGTACATACAATGTATAAAAAACCTTTACGGAAAATACGAAGCTTCAGTTATGCTATTACAGAGATCCAGATAAGACGGGTATTTGTGTAAATACCCTTTAAAATATTGCAAATACTCTTTAGAAATTGTAAGTAGGGGGTACTAGTACCCTTTAGAAAATTCAAGTGGGGGTACTGGTCAACATTGAAAATATTGCCAAAAACTTTGTTTCTTGATGTATCTAATTAAATACTGCTAGTACTTTACAATATTTAAATTGCATGCTTTTAATGCCGGGCCGGCTAGCTCAGGTGGTAGAGCGCTGGACTACAAATCCGAGCATCGCTGGCTCGATTCCCAGCCCGGCCACATAACTTGTGTGGGGATTGGTCATGAAATTATTTCTACAGCCATTCTCCCCCTTCCTCTGATTCAAGTAGGGCAGTTGTCAGTTACTGGCATAAGTATGTGCACTTAGTACTGGTAAACCAGCTTACCCAGGAAAAGTGTGAGTCGGTTAACTGACCGCCGTTTTATGACTGAAATACTGTTGAATACGGCGAAAAATCCAAACAACAAACAAACAAACATGCTTTTATATACTTCAGACTGAATAACATGGGATTGAAATACCCTTTTAGGCACACTCCTATCTGAAGCTCTGAAAAAACCCTTTTTGATTGTGTGGTAAAATACCCATTTGTAAAGGGGTCAGGGGTACAGTACCCTTCAGTATCAAACCTTACCTGGAGCCGGGCCCGGCTAGCTCAGTTAGTAGACCGCTGGACTGTCTATTCAGGGATCGTGAGTTCCCCAGCCGGGCAACATAACTTGTCATGAAATTATTTCAACGGCCATTCTCCCCATTCCTCGGATTCAAGTAGGGCAGTTGTCAGTTACTGGCATAGGTTTGTGTACTTAGTATTGGTAAACCGATTGGCTTGCCCAGGAAAAGTGTGGGTAGGTTAACTGACTGCCGTGATATGACTGAAATACGGTAAAAAATGGTGAAAAATCCAAACAAACAAACCCTTACTTGGAGCTATGTTATTAAATGTGTCATGTTTCCATGCAGGGAGGAGCAGGAAAAACTGAACGTGTGGGTGGCGTACCTGAACCTAGAGAATATGTACGGCACCACGGAGTCCGTGCGTGCCGTGCTGGCCCGCGCCGTGCAGCACAACGACCCCGTGGCAGTCAACATGCAGATGGTTAACATCTACGTCACATCCGGCAAGATTGAGGTACGCTTTGCAGCTCAGTGTGCGCTGAGGCTTTATAGGAACTTTGAACATTTTTATTAGAGTGGAAATAAAGCTAGAATATGTTTTTCTTTTGATATATCAATTGTTCTTAACTGTGTGAGAATTTATGTGGTTGTTTCTGAGTTCATCATTTCAAATAAATATATCAAGCAATTAATAAACCGAAAACGGAATTTGATATGAATGACATCCTTATGAAGTTGGTCAAGCTTTATATAAATCACTAATGAAATGTAACTGGTAAAAATGTTTGTGTCCAATTAAAACTTTACCCAAATGAGGCGAAACCGGGCTTAATGCACATGCGTAAAGTGTCATCCCGGATCAGCCTGTGCAGTCCGCACAAGCTAATCCAGGGCAGCACTTTCTGCCTACAGTGGATTTATGTTTAGAAGAGACTTCCTTGAAACAGAAAACACCATAAAACTTTAAGGAAGTCTCTTCTAAACATAAATCCACTAGATGTTGACCATCTGCATGTCCACAGGCTAATCCGGGACAACACTTTACACACATGCATTAAGCCAGGTTATCTCACGACATACCTCAATTATTGCTATGTTATGTTGGACAGACAAGTGTGAAATTGTAAAAAACCAAACCATATAAAACAAAAAATTCTTAGCTTACAAATAGAGACCGAAAAAATCTTGAGTGTTTTAAACACGGCATGCCTGTTCCATATTTAATACATAGAAAACAGCAAACAAGTCCGTTCAATTGTTGTACATTACATTGAAAGACATAATAGTAATTATATCCATTAAGGACCCATAGTTTGTTGAGATTGGAATGTTTTGTGTAAGACGCCAGTAACAGTATGTACGAGTCATAGTGTATTGGCTATGGTGCCAGCCTTGCAACAGTGAGATCGTTAGTTTGATCCCTAATTTAAGAGCATTTGATAAAATCTTTGTCAAAAAAACAGCAAGGTCAAAGTGGTGTAGTGGATATGGTGTCCGCCTTGCGACTGGAAGGTCCCGGGTTTGATGACTATTCAGGGAGCGTTCTCAAATCTTCCAAAATACACCAAGTACTGGTTCTTCCCAGGAAATGGACTCTTAGTGTGTCTCTATAAGCCTAAGGCTTTCGATGCAATCCAGCTAAAATAAATAGGTTTAAACTAAGACAGGTTCTAACCAGGATACAGACTCCAAAGTAGCTCAATAAGCCTCTTGCTTTCGACACAATCGAGCTACAATAAACAGGTTAAAACTGGTACTAGTTGTCTCCCTTGCAGGACGCAGAGCACCTGTTAAATAGCAGCACTAAGTCATGTTATTTGGATAAAAAACCAGACATGTGTCCGTAGGACACGGATGCCCCCACATTCCGCTGGTTGTCTGTTAGACTTTTTGAGTTACGCGCAACACAAAAATCGGACGGACGCAACGGGACGGATAAGTGCAAATCTATATGCCCCCCCTTCTAAAGTGGGGGCCTAATAATGGGCCAGTTGCACACAAAAACCCAACAGATTTGTGATATTGATCCATGTAGGTGATAAAGGGGAGGGGAGACAACTCTCTATAGCTGCATATAGGAGTTTGTACTATATCTAAATCATACTTTCTTTTATTTGGTCTGTATATACTTCATCATAAAGTTTAAATGGTAATATGATTATACGTTCCATTTATAGTTTTATGGTGATTAACTATGGGAAATGTCCCTTAGAGGTAAATAAATTATCAGATGCCAGTTGTCCACCTTGCAGGATGCGGAGCACCTGTTCAGCAGCATCGTGAAGAAGCACAGCGGCAACAAGCACGTGTGGCTGAAATTCGGGGAGTTCTACTTCCAGCAGGGACGTCCGGAGTCGGCACGGAAACTCATGCAACGGGCACTGAAATGTCTCGAGATCAGGGACCGTGAGTGTCGCAAATAATTTATTATTTTGAGTTGTTTCTTGGCTAAACAATTTGGAGTTTTGATGCGTAGAAATTAAACCCGAGTATGTGTGATCAGTAACTTTGTGTCTGGTCCAGTGGCCTTTCGCGCAAAAACCTCTGGAATATTTTATTAGTAGTAGTCGGTGAATATTATACTACAATGTACATTTTTGTGTATAGGTTTCTTGATTTTAACCCACATCATTGCTGATTTTATAGATGTGGACATCATCACCAAGTTTGCCCAGTTGGAGTTCAAGCTAGGGGAGCCAGAGAGGGGTAAGACGATGTTTGAGAACACACTGAACACCTACCCCAAGCGTACTGACCTCTGGTCCGTCTACATTGACATGGTCACTAAGCTGGGGCAGTATGAGGATGCCAGGTAGGTGCCAGTATTATTTTCAGATTTGGGAATGGTTGTTAGATTTTTAGTTGCAAAATTATGCTAAATGGGGCAAAAATATGAAACTCAATCATTATTTAAGCTAGTGAAAAGGATCCTTCTATAAGACCGGACCAAAAGAAAAGGGCAAAGCAGTAGTGTTCTTTAAGGTTCATTCACAGCTTCTTGTGTTGCAGACTTGACTTTCTATCTTTGGGAAACCATAATTATGAAGATTTATAATGCATTAATACAATTGGAATTGAATCCATTGATCACAACAGTGATTTAAATACTTAAGTGATCACACTTTTTGTATCTTTAGCATGGCTCAAATATACCTCCGAAAACCATTATATTAACAAAATTAAATTATTATATACAAATTAGGAGCTTGTACAAGCGGGCAGTGGGACAGCCGATGGCGGTGCGGAAAATGAAGTTCTTCTACAAAAAGTACCTACAGTTTGAGGAGAAATGCGGCACAGCATCGCATGTGAACGACGTGAAACAGAGGGCGCTAGATTATGTGGAGGGGCTGAAAGAGGGGACCTGAATGTGTAGAGAGGATCCAAGCGTATTGAGGGGATCCTTAATGTGTAGAGGGGATCTAAATGTGTTTGGGGATCCTTAATGTGTAGAGGGGATCCTTAAGCCAGGTAACAACAACCATTTTATTTGAAATGAAGTGTGTCTTGCATGCTTAATTTGTGGTTTTGAAAACTGTTAATGTATAGTTTAAGTAATAATCATCTGTCAAACTATTTTTTAGGCCTGAATAGGGCCCCAGTGTTCAGCATGCTTGTATTTCAGTTTTGAAAACTATAAATGTATTGTTTAAGGAATAAAGTATCGGTGAAGACAGGTTTTATGGTATGAATTGGTTGGAAATCTATGTACATTTCTAAATTGTTTGCTGGTGTGATTGATGTATTAACAATATATATGACAATAAATTTACCTTTCTGACGACTTGTTTCTCACTGTTGTCTAAATGTTGCGTGAACTAAAACGTTTCCAGATGGGAAAACGTGGTGGAATTGTCTTTATCCTTATTTACATAATTTTCTAAAAATAAACTACAAAAAAACTACTGGGTACAAGGAATGGTACTTTGCAGGAGATGGAAGAGTGGCATCAGTTTATGTGGTTGTTGTTAGTGTTAGTGTTGAATAAAGACGAGTTTATTTAGTGAGAGGCTTAGAAAACCTGGACCACACGTCTTGGAGAGTGGTCAACATGTTCGTGCAAAGCAAATAAACTTATCTTAATTCAACACTTATCTAGTACTCTGTTTATCCCATCATTTTGTTTATTGAAAAAACATGCATATATCCCACAGTGTGAAAATACAGCTTAGTTCACCCCACCGGGCGTTATTTCGTCAATATCAGTGTGATGATGGGACAAAAAACTGTATTCGTTTTAAGGTGAGGGTCCGTATACATAATAGGACTGTGGCCATTACATCGGGTCATCAACCATTGAAGTAATTGGAAAAAACATTTCATTCGTTCAAAAAAGTGCTACCTTTACTGATTTTTAAATCAACTCGGTTGCATAATAGGTTTAGAGGTACTTTGAGAATTTTTAATGAGCATGAACATTTTTAATGAACTTGTTTTTTGTAAACAGAATAACAATGATGTACCTAAACGGAATAACAATGATGTACCCAAAAGCATATACACCAAGAAAAAGCTGTTACAAACAACATATTTTTAATCATCATTAAAACAGTTTTAATACAAAGACATTAGAAATGTTTAACAATGCGACATAATTTTGAATGCCTATGAAACAAAGCTATAATTGAGAGATCAATTCTCCCGGTGAACAATGGATTAAAACAATTAGGGCAATCTAACCTCTTCCATATAGAATGGTCAAAAATTAAAGATTCTATTTGTGTTGCAATATGTTATATATGTTAATAAATATGACGTTTATTAACAGTTTATTTGGAGGATCAGCATTTTAAAACAGTAGCCAAAACTTTTCACATGCAGGGCATATACCGCCTAAGACGCTTATGGCGGGCTAAAAGATGACTGTTTTTATTGTTTATTCAGAAATTGGCCACATTTAGCTTTTGTGTCGCTTTTATTCTATTTATTCATCTTTACAGTTATTCAGCGTCCTCTGTTATTTGTAGATTACAATTATCCGGTCACACACTGAGTCCAATTCCAAGTATTTTTGCCCTGTGACCAATTCCTTACACTCAGTTGTTTGGACCATCAACCACAACACAGTCCATGAGTTTGGACCATCAACCACAACACAGTCAATGAGTTTGGACCATCAACCACAACACAGTCAATGAGTTCATTCTGTCGGGGGCCTGTGTTCACCAACCCATTTTGAGACTTACGAATAAAGAACAGACTTGGGCTAAAGAATAAATCAGTGTTTTTTTCACCTTACAAGGGGAAAGGTGGCGGGGCCCTTCAGATGGGGAATTTTACGGCAAAATGGGATTTGTTTTTTCGAAAAGCATTATTAGATGTTTACATTCTAATTTGTTATAAAACATTAATAAATTGCTTGCTACAAATGATAACTTAGATTATCCACTTACTTGGTTTGATGAAAAATTGCTGGAATTGTTTACCAAAATGCCTCTATCTTAGTCAATTTTTGTCCAATTTTTTTTTTAATAATGCTTACATTATGAGGGGAATTTTAAGGCAAATATAGGGGAAAAATATATACTTTTTTAGCAGGGCAATGGGGCCAAATTTTGGCCCCAAATTGGCCCTAAAAAAAAAATGAAAATACTTGTGAGTTTGCAAATATTCCGAATACAGCTGTTACTTTTGTCACTAATAAATCACTCTAAGTAAAGAATGCGAAAATTACCTTTGTTGAATACAAAGAAAGATTCAAATTAACAGCTTTTTACGAGTAGAACAGTTTTAAGAATATTCTTTATTCTTACGTTCTATGTCTAAGAATGTGTTGGTGAATACAGGCCCTAGTACCATCCAATTCCATCATACACAGAGCACAGGCAACCTGCTATCAGTATGCCACTATCCTTTCACAGGCAACCTGCTATCAGTATGCCACTATCCTTTCAGTAATCGCAAACATAACGCATTTTGAACAATGCACCAGTCCTGTCTGTTTGCCGAGTTTCAGACATTCCCAAGTGTTTGAAAAAAGGTCCTGACTGGTTACTTACGAGTCTGTTCTGTGAAAAATCGAAGGTAGCTGGACCAAATGTCCTTTAAAATATGCACGAATGCAATTGAATTAGTGAGATTTATTATAGATGTTTGTTTCTGTAACAAAACTACTGTCTATGCAGTTCCAATAATATAACGTCGTCCCATGAGAGCCAGAAAGTGCCCTCAGCATAGGTAAAAAGAATGCAGATATCCTCTTCTGGCTTTGGATATGCTCCATTTTTCAGTTGTATGAAAGTAGATAATGTCCTGTAAAGCTTACACATCCACAGTACACTTTGGCATGTCTGCGGCACTGATAATTCACTGTGCTTCCTGGCATGGACTCAGTAGTCCGCGCTGCTGGCGGCCAGGTAGTCCCTGCGCCCGATGCCCGCCACCTGCTTGTTCTGGAGGGCCTCCAGTTTGGGGCAGTCTGCGATACGATGACCCAGACCTGCACAGTACGAGCAACCGGCCTCACCTGAAAATACATTTGGTATATTAAAGGCTCATTATAATAATGTGCACTAAAGTTGACGAAAATAGTTTTAAACTTGTGGTTTGGCTATTTTTACAAAAGGAACACGATGAAGTAAGACAATTTTAATTGATGTCCCTAATTAGACTAGATGTGTCACAGACACGGATGCCCCTATGGTGAATGTTTGGACACAGACAAAGAGCATGTTGCCAACACTACACAAATTTATTTTCACATAATTATATATTCTGTAGTGGAAGAATAGACAAAGGGCCACAATTCTGCCAAATCTGATTGCAGCCAAAATTCTTTCCTTTATGATCACCTAAATGTTAAGGTTATTCAGCTGTGAAAGTTTGAGCAAATCCACCCAGCAGTTAAAGAGTAGTCGAGTCCGCAACATTTCGGGACATATTAACAGAAATTCGTACGGATGGACAAGTGCAACACTTAATGCCTCCCACTTTGTTGGGGCATAAAAATGAAAGTAATGTGTCTATATGTTGGTATCAACTGAGGCACACAAAGAATAGGGTGTAATGTAGAATCAGCCACATTACAGGAAAGTCTCAATCTAAAGTGACCTAGAAAGAGGTAAGTGTAAGGTTAATTTGTGCGAGCTTTAACAGAAATCCAAACATCGCAATGAAACCCAACTCTATTCCAGCCGCCAGCCTACCTCCGATGTTGAGATATTTCTCGTTCTCCGGCTCCTTGGCGGCCAGGAATGGCGGCACTTTCTGCTTGGCCTCGATCAGCAGGTGCTTCAGGTCCAGTAACACAGTCTCGTCTGAAACATGAACAGGCTACTTATAAGAAGACTTACTGTTACAGTAACGGGCAGAAAAAATTAAACAAATTTGTAATCCCGCACATCAAGGCCGGTGGTGAAACTACAAGCAGTTTCAATAAAATGTACGTGTCATTTTATGAGCTGATTTTTGTTGGAAAAAATACCACTGAAAATCACAATTTTCAAAAAAACTACATAGACTGACATTTTTAACAAGAGATGTTTGTAAAACATGTAAGCCCCCCGACTTGCAAAGTTGTGAATATGTGCAATTGTTAAGAATTTTTTTTAATATGCAATCCCAAGCGAGGTCTCAATATATGCTATCTATGTATGAAGTTTCATTAAAATATCTCGATTCGTTCTCAAGTTATTGAGCGGAAACCGTTTTCCTATTTTTAGTAATGGTGACCTTAACCCCAGCCACCCCATATGAAATCCCAAGAGAGGTCTCAATATAAGGTATCTATGTATGAAGTTTCAATAAAATATCTGGATGCGTTCTCAAGTTATTGACCTGAAACTGTTTTTCTATTTTTATCAACGGTGACCTTGACCCCACCCACCCCATATGCAATCCCAAGCGAGGTCTCGATATAAGGTATATATGTATGAAGTTTCATTAAAATATCTTGATGCGTTCACAAGTTATTGTGCTGAAACCCTTTTTTCTATTTTTAGTAACCTTGACCCCACCCACCCCATATGCAATCCCAAGCGAGGTCTGAATATAAGGTATCTATGTATGAAGTTTCATTAAAAAGTATCTCGATGCGTTCTTCAGTTATTCAGCGGAGACCGTTTTTCTATTTTTAGTAATGGTGAACTTGACCTTGACCCCACCCACCCCATATGCAATCCCAAGCGAGGTCTCAATATAAGGTATCTATGTATGTAGTTTCATTAAAATATCTCGATGCGTTCTCAAGTTATTCAGCGGAAACCATTTTTCTATTTTTAGTAACCGTGACCTTGACCCCACCCCATATGCAATCCCAAGCGAGGTCTCGATGTAAGGTATCTATGTATAAAGTTTCATTAAAATATCTCAATGCGTTCTCAAGTTATTGAGCGGAAACCGTTTATCTATTTTTAGTAACCTTGACCTTGACCCCACCCACCCCATATGCAATCCCAAGCAAGGTCTCAATATAAGGTATATATGTATGAAGTTTCATTCAAATATCTCAATGCGTTCTCAAGTTATTGAGCGAAAACCGTTTTTCTATTTTTAGTAATGGTGACCTTGACCCCACCCACCCATATGCAATCCCAAGCGAGGTCTGGATGTAAGGTATCTATGTATCAAGTTTCATTAAAATATCTCTATGCGTTCTCAAGTTATGGAGGAGAAACCATTTTTCTATTTTTAGCAACAGTGACCTTGACCTTTGACCTGTTAACCTCAAAATTTATAGGGTTCTTCCTTTCCTTCCAAGTAACCAGCGTACCAACTTTTCATGATCGTAGGTCAAAGCGTTCTCAAGATATCATGCGGAAACGAAATGGTCTACGGACCGACTGACCGCGGACAGGTGCAAAGCAAGATACCCCGACTTCTTCGAGGGGGGCATAATTAGAAAGCAAACACTACATATTTGTTTAAGATTAGAGTACAGGGTCCGTATTCTGAAACTTTCTAAGAATTTTTGCTAAGAATTTTCTATACCTTAATTTTTTAGCCAAGATATGTATTTTCTTGGTTTTATCTAAGAAATGTCTTATTACATTAGAAACATTCTATGTATAAAATGGAATTACTGAGTTGAAAATGAAAACAAAAGACATTGGGTCTAATAAATGGATATTCAGGTTATGACTTTTAACATTAAAATGGCAATAAATAATTGAAGTTTATAAATTTTCTAAATATTTTCATCATTCTTTTGAAATTAAAGATTTTTCTTAGTTTTTCTCAAAGTATCATAAAAGTATTTTAGAAATAATCTAAGAATAGCTGTTTTTGTCTTTAAATGTTAGAAAGCTTTGCACCAGTCTTAAAAGTTTAGATTTTTCTAAAACAATAATTAAATGATGTTTTTGTCACCCTTACTGGAAAACCTTCCAACATGTTACATCAATTGGTGTACATACCCTTGTATGTCATTCAAATGATTTGTATTCATTATTGCGCAAACCTTCATTAATGTGTTACTTTGTGGTCTCTAAATTCCAAAACTAATTGTTACTTAATAAACTAAAATATAAAATCTAATATCAAGTTAAAACTACTTTTTGACAATATGTTAATCTGTGCATACATTCCATTAAATGGTTTCATTGTAATATTTTTCATAATTTAAATATGCATAAAATTATTAGATTTAATGTTTGTGGTATATTTGTTTGCCAATTTAATTATTCATCACCCTTTTTCTTAAACAAGTATTTTATATTCTTAGACAAGTGTTCTCTAAGAATTCTTTGTGAAACTATCTAAGATAAAATCAAAAAAAATAATGTTCTTAGCTAAAGTTAAGAAAACTCTTAGAAAATTTCTGAAAACAGACCAACTACACATAACAAACACACTCTTTTGTCTAAGAAAAATCTATTTTTAGGACGAAAACTTGTATTCTTAGATTTTTGTAAGATTGTTTACAATAATTTGAGAAAAACTAAGAAATTCTCATATTTTCAGAAAATAATGATTAAATCTTAGACAAATTATGAAATCTTAGAGAATAATTTGTCTTAGAAAGGTTCAGAATACCAGCCCAGGTTTCTGTCAGCACAAATTAGTGTGACATTTACTGAATACTTCTTCCCAGACCTCCAAACCATGTATAACATTAACTTTCAACCAATTTAATTGTCTGGCTAAAATGCTATCCTCATTATGCTTCAATCTTAATTTTCATTCATGTCTATAATATTTTTTTTCATGGCAATACCAAATTTTCTGCAATAGACAATAGCACACTCACCCACTCCATTGTTGACAAACGTCGTGGCTATTCCCGTCTTCCCACACCGACCTGTACGTCCAATTCTGTGCACTGAAAGCCAGGGCAAATAACTGCTACATCAGAAATTCTTGCAGTTCTTAATAACATTCACCAACCAGTAAATCAAATGTTTATAAAATACATTCATTCATATAAATCTATAAACGTTATTTACATTATGCATTCAACAACTGCACTTTCATACAGCTATAGCGATAACTGATTGTTTGTTTGGATTTTTCACCGTATTCAACAGTATTTCAGTCATATAACGGCGGTCAGTTAACCTACTCACACTTTTCCTGGGTAAGCTGGTTTACCAGTACTAAGTGCACATACTTATGCCAGTAACTGACAACTGCCCTACTTGAATCAGAGGTAGGGGAGAATGGCCGTAGAAATAATTTCATGACCAATCCCCACACAAGTTATGTGGCCGGGCTGGGAATCGAACCCGCAATCCTCGGATTTGTAGTCCAGCGCTCTACCAACTGAGCTAGCCGGCCCATATAGCAATAACTTACAAATGAATCATAATTCTTAATTGGGCCGGGTATTCCACAAACTTATCACAAAGCTAAACATTCGTATACTGGTACACTCTCACTGGAAAACTGTGTTAGTATTTTCATCTTTAAGAGTTCATATAAGATAAGAGCTGTTTGTAAAACAGGTATGCTCCCGTCTAGTATAAAAGCAATCTTAAAAATATCAGGTTTGGTGAAGACCAGATAAAAACTGTTGCACATAGAGAGCGGAAAATGCTAAAAAGGCCATTATAGAAAAATAAGGGCCATAACTCTGCAGTTTATTCAAAAATAAGGGCCATAACTCTACAGTTTCTTCAATAATTTGGTTGACCATTACACTTGGCTAAGATATTATGGTGCCAAACATTGTGTTTGGTGAAGATCAGATGAATACTGTTGAACTTAGAGCACGGAAACTAAAGTGGTCTACCGACCGATCAACATCAGCAAACCAATATACCCCGCCATCTTCGATGGGGGTCATAATCAGTTGAGACATTCAGGAAGTGTATACCGAATGTCCTGTAAATCTAGCTTCTCCACCACTGATATTACTAAAAGTACACCATTTAATCTGGAACCATATATATGTAAGAGATACTGAAATTTGTTTCAATACAGTGAACTATGCCCTCTGGCAATCAGTAGTGGATCACATGCTTTAGCTGGGATACAGAGGACGTAAACACACTACCCAAGCCGTTTTACATAGCTTCTATTCACAGTGAAAACTCAGTGATTTGCTCCTTATTTAACAGGATGTGGTAAATAGAGTCATTCCCAACCACAAACATGTAGATTTTGTCCCGATCAGAATGACTAATCCAACATATGAATGATAAATACTAAATGCAAAGGAAATGTGAATTTAAGATGTTAATTATAAAATAATTTGTGTGTTCGTGGATAAAGGCTTCACAAATAGTGAGTTCAACCATTTGTTTACGTCATTTATTAATTAAATTACCTTCGCTAAATTTTCCCAATTAGCATTTTAAGATTGTATGAAATTCCTAATCTGATGGTTTCTGGATCAATTCCCAAAGGTGTGAACAAAAAAATTTGCTGAAACTAGATTAAAATATAAAAGACTCTGTCAACTTGTCTCACAACACTTGATAATTCAACAAACTTCTGCTATGGTTTTCTATGTCCTCGGGCATGCCATAGTTCACAGGCTTAAGTCAAGATAAAAAGGAAGTTAAAATACTATAAATGACTGTTGCCTAGCTTCTTTACACAGTGAAAAATAGAAAGGTCTATTCAACACACTCCTACCATAGTTTTCTATGTCCTCTGGCATGTCATAGTTGATCACATGTTTGACGTCCGGGAAGTCCAGACCTTTGGACGCGACGTCGGTTGCCACGAGAACATCTTTGTCCCCCTTGCGGAACTGCTCTATAGACTGGGTCCTCTCCTCCTGGTCTGAGAAAATACAGACGCTAGTATTTCTTCAAATTATCGAGATTTTTAGCAAAGAGATGTGCCATCATCAGTTTAGTATTTCTTCAAATTATCGAGATTTTTAGCGAAGAGTTGTGCCATCATCAGTTCATCATGTTCTCCAATCGCTTATTTGAACTTTTGTCAAACTCTGAATATTTTATTATTAATATTATCCATACAACCAATAACATGTTTCATACAAACATGAAATTTACAAAATTGCTAACTTGTTAGGTTCTCAGGTGTTGTACTGGACCCAAAGTCCCAATCCTGAAAATTAGCCGGGGTCCAGGGGTAGCAAGCCCCCGCAGGGTCTAGGGGTGGAACCCCAAGTGGGGGGATCAGGGGGGCGAAGCCCCCCGAAAGAAAATAGTTTAAAGCATTTCTGGGACCTGACAAGTGCATGCCTGCTATGTTTATAGTTGTTTAATATTGAAGTAAATGCACAAAAGGCTTGGCCAGGCTGTTTCGTCTTCTTAATGTACTGCTTCATAACATCATCCTCAAGCCAATCCCACCGCCATTTGTTTCTGACAGTGCTGCCTATGTCCCAAACATTGTCTTTTGGAGTAGCAAACTCCATTGTCTAAAACAAACAACATATAAAAGTTAAATACATGTATGTATTTAATGGATGACCCAAAAATATTTTGATCATACATGGATGAAACTTATTGTAAAGATAACAATATTGCTTTACAATTGCAAAATGTGCTCTTGAAACTGCAGTATATTCGTAGATTGTATCACTTTGCTGTATGCTGCTGTTTTTTTTCTTCGTTTGTAGCGAAAATGTAGTGGGTGGGGAAAATAGTTAATTTTAAATATTGTAGATATACAAATACTCCTTTTACGCGTAAAATTAATTCATTTAACGCAGCTTAATTATACGAAAAAATAAACAGTAATGTCGCTAATAAAAGAAAACATACCGTATATTACTATAGTGTTTGGAACTATTAGTATTTCGATTTTTCCTTTTTTTCTTATTCGTTGTTGTTGTGCCTTTTCCCATCAACCCAGTTTTAATCGAATCGGATGTTTCCGAATACAGTATAGACTGTTTTCACGCTTAGCAAGCGTGCGCGGTGGACATATTGGAGGTATTCCTTCCTCTGTATACAACACAAACAGTCACCGATTTCAGATAAATTCAACAAAATAGCTAATTATCGTCCTATAATTGGCGGCCACAATTGTTCAAATAGAGAGAAATACGGGTCAATCATACAGAATACCAGATATAATAACTACAAGTGTAAAAAAAATCGTGCATTGTTGGAATAAAAAAGCTTGCATGGCTGTCAGTGTCAATCTCCATCTCCTGAGTGGCAAACGTTTAAAGAACATTGGAATATGTTCTGACCACATTAGCTAAAGTATGTTGACAGTTATGATAAATAATATGTAGTTATTAATCGAAGTGTCATTGTCAATCTGTGAATGTGGGTGATAATTTCAGGACAGTGTGTCCCTATTTAAAAATTTACCTTAATACATATTTAACTACATTCTTCACAATCACAGAATATTTGGATGTTTTCCACTAGCATAACAAATAGCAGTTTAAATGGTGATAGTTAAATCTTGTTATTTATGCAGTTTGCTTAATTATTAATCTATTGTGTTATTTTATTTTCTAGAAAAGATGTCGAAATTACTCGCCTGGGACCATCCAGACGCTCGCTTTTGATAAATAGGAGAATAGACCGACAGATGGAAAAACAATCTAGCCACCACTTTGTTTAATATTGAATAACAAATTTCAGATGTTTGTGTGATGTTATTGATAATGATTGTGTGATCATAAATAAATTGTTTGAATTGATTTTTTTTATATATATAAATATGGTATTGATTTGAGCATGATCTTATAATTTGGTAAATGTAATGATATTATTGCTAAACAAAGACAAATTAACTATTTTGTCACTGCTTAATGAGGGTAAATAAAATTGATAACACATAATAAAAGTGTCTACTTTTTATTGCTATTCCAGAAAAGAAAATATAGACACAATGACATGCAGTCTAAAGTGATCAACTATTTTATTTAGAAACGCTACAAATAAAAATAAAAATACAGGTTGATAACAATACAAAAACTAATGCATCAAAAACGTGGCATCTTTCTTTGTACTCTGCATTCTTGAGGTTTTGGGGTTACTGAATCTGAAATTTTGTTAATAATATAATTCACATTAAAATAAATAATGCCAATATTTCATTGTTTCGTTAGGTATTAATAATATACTACACATTAAAATAATTAATACCAATAATTAGAGAAATCTTACTTTTATAGAAAATGTAAATAACAACATTGGAGATCTGAAAGTTAAACAAAATAAAATATTCCAAAATGCATTAATAAATTTAATTACAGCAAGACGTTATCATTAAAGTTTAATGGTGGCCAACACCGAAAACATAAAAGCAGCTACAAGTGTACACGTTTCGCCACAACCTTGCAGTCGCAGTGCCCATCTTCTCTGCGATGAACCTCGTCGTGAAAACGGTCTATTCCATGAAACGAGGTATGTCATTGGCTACTAGGCGATTACGAATGTCCACGACGGAAATTCAGGTGTTTTCGTCATTGGCAAACTATTTACAGCCGGTTTTTGTCGACTTTCGTACGCAACGTATGTTTCGTTTCAACCGCAATTCGCCCCATACCCCCCTAAAAAAAGCTATTCGGATTTATATCGTTCTCAGAAATGGGAGGCCCAGAATCCGAATACACCCACCTTTGCCCCCATGAATGGCTACTGCCTCCACCCCTTTCAAGAACAGGTATTTTGTAACTTGATAAGTTCTACAAGTTCTACCCACCTTTGCCCGCATGAATGGCTACTGCCTCCACCAAGAGCAGTTACTCTGTAACTTGACAAGTCCTACAAGTTCTACCCACCTTTGCCGCCATGAATGGCTACTGCCTCCACCCCCTTCAAGAGCAGATACTCGTGTATGGCATCCACATCCTGCTTCTTCTCAGCAAACACCAACACCTGGCAGCCAGGTAAGAAATACAGTCATCCAAACTTTTATAGGTAAAACAATGGTCATAACAAAAATTTCAAAATGCATTATTTTTTATAAAGCTCAAATTTATTTCATCAATAAACTTATTTTGGACTGATACAAAGTGTCAAGAAGTTTTTATGTTGATTTCCTTAGGACTGTTTAACTATCAACATAAAGTTTCCATAACTATATCTTTTTATAGAGCTACTATAATACCGTTGCAAACAAAAACAAAGAAATTGTGTGATCCAGCAATCTTGAGAAAAACAATGATCATACATCCAATGTCTAGCATATGTTTCCTACAATAGTTTTATTATACCTCTTTATCAGAAACAACAATAAAACATAAAAAAAACTCAGGCACTCAGACTACTCCGGGTATAAAATGGTGCAAAACATTTTGGGTATAAACTGTCATTTATATATTGTCTTATTGATGATCTTTTTTAAAATAGTGACCAATATGTCTATACTGAATTTTGATGGAAAACTGCATTTTTAGCTAATATCCTAGTAGAAGATGCACCCCAAAAAATGATATGAAATTTGGATGAAAAAATAAGGTGCAGGTTATACATGTACGTGATAGTTAAGGTACATACTGGTGGCGATGTTTTCTGCAGACATTCCAGGATATAGACAATCTTGGCTTCCTGTTTCACATACTCCACTTCCTGTATGACGTCCAGACTGGCCGCGCCCGCACGACCCACGTTTACGGTGATTGGCTTGACCAGAGCACTTCTAGCGAAGTTCTGAATCTTCTTGGGCATAGTGGCTGAGAACAGGAGGGTTTGCCTCTGACCCTGCAATGGAGAGTGGGCATAGTGGCTGAGAACTGGAGGAATCTGACCCTGCAATGGTGAGTGGGCATAGTGGCTGAGAACATGAGGGTTTGCCTCTGACCCTGCAATGGAGTGGGCATAGTGGCTGAGAACTGGAGGGTTTGCTTCTGACCCTGCAATGGAGAGTGGGCATAGTGGCTGAAAACTGGAGGGTTTGCCTCTGACTCTGCAATGGAGAGTAGGCATAGTGGAGGAGAACAGGAGGGTTTGCCTCTGACCCTGCAATGGAGACTAGAATTAGTCTGGCAGCCCATTGGGGAATGGCAGAACTAGAATTAGTCTAGCATCCCAGCAATTGGTCCCATTCCATTTTAAATAATGTATTCTCCCCTATGAATATTAGTGAAAATGTTGTGTTTTTTTAATATATTTACAGCTGAAAAGTAATTTTATGAATAGTCATACAATTAAATGATGTTAACTACAAAAGCAAATACTGTTAACTTACTTTTAATTTTGAACACAATGACAACAATAGTTTTCGAATCTATTCATCAAATCACCTTAGAAATCTTCATGCTATACTATGAACCAGATTGTTGCAGAGACTTTTTGAACGAGAGCTATTTGTAAAACAGTTATGCCCCGCTAGGTTACAATAGCTAGGTTACAAAGGCTAATTTTAGATAATCAAGGGCCATAACTCCACAGTTACTCAGACGATTTGGTTGATCATCGAACTTAACCAAGATAATATGCGCACAAAGATTTTGGTGAAGATCGGCTATGAACTGTTGGATGTACAGGACGGAAACGGCTAAAAAGGCAAATTTTAGATTATTCAAGGGCCGTAACCCCTTAATTCCTGGGATGATTTGGCTGATAATCGAACTTGACCAGGATATTATTATTACAAACATTTTCATGATGTTTGGTGAAGATCGGATGAAAACTGTTGGACTTAGAGAGCGGAAACGGCTAAAAAGGCCAATTTCAGATAATTCAAGGACAATAACTCCAGATTTCCTTGGGCATGATTATTGAACTTGACCTAGATATAATTATTAAGAATATTTTCATGGATTTTAGTAAAGATCGGATGAAAAATGATAATTCAACGGCCATAAGTCCACAATTCCTGGGGTAATTTGTCTGATTATCAAACTTGACCTAAATATTAGTGTAAAACCATTATTATTCGTCGGACACTAATTTTTGTGGATTTTCGTGGGTCAGCTCATTCACGAATTCAAATGTACGACGAACGTTTATGTCCGAAGTCTTATATCTGAAATTATTAGTATCTGCACTACTGTGACGTCAGACTAAAGGGGTGCAACTACTTTTGACCCATGTTTGGGTGATTGTGTTACCTCCCTTGATAATTATTTACTGTGAATACTGACATGATGTTAAATTTTACTTAACTATGTTTGAAAAAATAAATAATTGTATGTTTCCTTCTTGAAAGAACAGATAATACTGACAGAATAATGGAAAGGTACAGATTGCTCAATTGTCACTCACGTATCGATATTCGCAGTTTGTCACATTTAATGCGCTTAACGGCTTTGTGTCAAACTGCCATTAATAGGACCCACTGTTTTATTACAATTATACAAGCCACTATGGGTACCACTATTAATTGGACTGTTTATTGCGATACTGGTATATTGCACCTATGTTTAATCCCACTAATTGGTATGGTGTTGTTACATTAAGGACCATGTTATCGCGAGATTGAGACGATTAGGTACGGACAATGCGGGTAATTGACACGTTGTTGTTTTAGCGGATGTCAACTGAGCGCAAGGGTTGTTAGAATAAACAAAAAGCACATAGATACAGTAATTTTTTTAGGTTTTTCGCAAAAAATCGAAATCCACAAATTTAAGATCCAACGAATATGCCCGATTTTACAAATCCATGAAATTTCATGTCAACGAAATTAAATAAATCCACAGTATGCCAACAAACATTTTTATGAAGTTTGGTGAAGTTCAGATGAAAACTGTTTAACATAGAGAGCGGAAACAAAAGTGGTCTACCAACAGACAGATAATGGACAGACCGACCGACATTACCAAACCAATATACCCGCCATCTTCGATAATGGGCATAAAAATAAACTTCAGTCACAAGGACATAAAGCTACTGACTACAAAATGTTTATGAAATGCATAAACCAACTTCTGTTTAAACCTATATATTTTAGCTCAATTGTACTGAAAACCCGAGTCTTCTTGAGACACTTTTGAGTCTGTTTCCTGGGTAGAACCAGTACTTGGCATGATTTTAAGAAAGATCATTCGAATGCTCCCCGAGTAGGGATTGAATCCACAACCTCCCGATTGCAAGGCGGACACAATTTGAGGCATGTCGTGGGAAAACCGGGCTTAATGCATGTGCGTAAAATGTCGTCCCGGATCAGCCTGTGCAGTCCGTACAGGCTAAAATGGGACAGCACTTTCCGCTTTTATGGTATTTTCTGTTTCAAGGAAGTCTCTTCTTACCATAAATTGACTGCAGGCGGACAGTGTCGTCCCGGATTAGCATGTGCCGACTGCACAGGCTGATCTAGGACGACAGTTTACGCACATACATTAAGCCCAGTTTTCCCACGACATGCCTCATATATTTTAGACAATATCCAAGTTGCAACTTATATAACCAGCCAACTTCTGAAATGAATATATAATTTCTTATTATCAGAAACAAGTTAAAAAGCCAACTCAAGTAAAATTTACCTTAAAATATGAGTTAAAACTCACCTTAAAATATGAGAAGATTGTTCTGACATCCTCTTCGAAGCCCATGTCGATCATTCTGTCTGCCTCATCTAGCACCAGATAGCGGCAGATATCAAGGACAAACATCTTCTTCTCCAGCATTAACATCAGTCTGCCCGGGGTAGCAACCATAATGTGCACGCCTCTGGAAGTTGATGTGTGGAATATAGAATGGAACTGAGCAAAATGTGTCTTGAAAATTACAATACACTGAATACAGCATAGAATTGAGTCAACATGTGCACTAAGAATTAGTGGTTTGTAACCAACGTAAATGAAGATCTGTATTTGACGATGCTCCACATGTGTACCAAAAATTATTTGAATAGAGCAATCTCGGGTATTATCTAGACCATTAAGACGTGAAATTGATTTCGTCTTTCAGTGTCGGCATTACCCGCTAAGAAAATTAATAACGTAGTGTGTAGCCGTTTTGACTTGACAATTTTACTAACGAATGGGAAAATCGTTGTCGACCATGTCATTTTATTTGACGGATTATCTGTTCAGTCTGGCGGGTAATATCGACACGTTTCGGGTAATATCGACACCTTACATCAGTTCAAGTATACAAGCACATTTACACCATACTGTGCGTATTTTGTCGCTCAACTTTTATTTAGAATTTTATTTAATGTATGTTTATATTCGACTCACCTCTAAACTAATGTGTACATCCATCTGTACTGGAGACAAATCGTCTATGCACAGTTTCCGTTCTATTTTTAAAAGGACTCATGCATTTTGATGAAGACTAAGAAAGCCACATTTGTTGATGACCTATATATCTTGACCAAGCCAACAAATCATGTTGTCATAACACCTAACAGTTTGCAAAGCAAAATGCAAACCAGCGCCCAAACTTGTTTGATAATATTAAGGTAGCTTGTTTTTGGACGTGAACTCTACTAAAAGATCGCCATAAATTTGAGTGCCAGATTCTAGGAAGCAATCATTACCATTCGTGTAAGCATGCGTTTGTAAAACAAATATTTTATACTCGGTAATAAACGCACTATTTCACAAATGATTTCTGCACCAATGTGTCAATAAAATCTATTTTACTACAGCCAGCCAGTCATCCAATGAGAACGCTTGAAATTACCAAAATGCAAATGAACGTCGATAGACGTTTATCACGCTGTCAATCAAATTTTAATTGGTATAGGAGCAAGTAATTTGCAACACGTGTTGGTTATGCGCTTGTTAGTAGCGCGTTTTTAACACCTGCTTCCTAAATGAACATCTACAGATATGATAGTGCAAGAGATGTATGCAGATAAACACGAGACACCACTTGACCCATTAGCTGGTGTCGATATTACCCGACGATGCATAATGTTGTCGGTTAATATCGACACCCTATAAAGGAATGTTTAAAAAATGACTGAACTCATTTAAAAAGAGTTCATTGAGAAAAAGCAACTAATTCCACCTTAGATTGTCACTAAAAGACTAATGCAAATTCCCTATGAGCCGTAAATCTTTCCGAAATAACCCTCGTTACATAATCCTATACCGCACTAAATATTCGTGAACAATATAATATTCAAAAACATGATGACGTATGTATTTGTAAACAGAAAGCCGTTATATCGACCAATCTAACTCGATGATATCATAGGAATGTATACATCACATTTTATGACAAAATCAGTCAGTTAAAGAATGAAATTAGAATATAATGAGATCTTTAGTGAAAAGGGTGTCGATATTAGACGACTGTCGAAATTACCCAACATTACTCTATGTCAAGCCATTCTTGCGTTATCGTCCAGAAACCATGTTTTTAGGGAATTTAAGTCAAAAAGGGGCCATAACTCTGCCAAAATTTAGTGGTTTGTAACCAAAGTTGAACTTGACCTTTATTTTGATGCTACACATGTGTACCAAGAATTATTTAATTATGTCAAGCCATTCTTGAGTTATTGTCCGGAAACCATGTCAAAATTTAGTGGTTTGAAAGCCAAAGTCGAACATGACCTGTGTTCTATGATGTTACACATCTGTACCAAAAATTATTTGAATATGTCAAGCCTTTCTTGAGTTTTCATCCAGAAACCATGAAAACCAACAGACCGACAAGCTCACTCCTATATACCACCCCACTAAACTTCCTTTGTGGGGGTATAATAAAGGTAAGCTTATTTCGCAATGCTAAGAAAACTTGAAGTAAGAGCCATGGCTAGTGGCTCACGTTTTCAAGACGAGCAAATAAACTTATCTTTATTCAACACTAACCTAGAATTACATTCATTCCATCATTTTTTGTGTTTATTTTGAAAATAAATGAAAACGTATTAAATAACATGAAAAATATACAACCATGTCACGAAAACCAACAAAATGACATCGTTAGAATACGAGTGCTTGCTTCGTCCCACAAAGTTGAAATAAAGCAAAGTTAACAAAACTGGGGTTTATTTTGTCAATGCACATACAATCAGGGGTGTGGAAATCCTATGCCCGACTTGTCCGACGCGGGTAATTGTGGAAATCCTATGCCCGACTTGTCCGACGCGGGTAATTGTGGAAATCCTATGCCCGACTTGTCCGACGCGGGTAATTGTGGAAATCCTATGCCCGACTTGTCCGACGCGGGTAATTGTGGAAATCCTATGCCCGACTTGTCCGACGCGGGTAATTGTGGAAATCCTATGCCCGACTTGTCCGACGCGGGTAATTGTGGAAATCCTATGCCCGACTTGTCCGACGCGGGTAATTGTGGAAATCCTATGCCCGACTTGTCCGACGCGGGTAATTGTGGAAATCCTATGCCCGACTTGTCCGACGCGGGTAATTGTGGAAATCCTATGCCCGACTTGTCCGACGCGGGTAATTGTGGAAATCCTATGCCCGACTTGTCCGACGCGGGTAATTGTGGAAATCCTATGCCCGACTTGTCCGACGCGGGTAATTGTGGAAATCCTATGCCCGACTTGTCCGACGCGGGTAATTGTGGAAATCCTATGCCCGACTTGTCCGACGCGGGTAATTGTGGAAATCCTATGCCCGACTTGTCCGACGCGGGTAATTGTGGAAATCCTATGCCCGACTTGTCCGACGCGGGTAATTGTGGAAATCCTATGCCCGACTTGTCCGACGCGGGTAATTTTACTGTCGGGCAAGTGATTTTTTCCTGTCTACTTGTCCCATGGACAAGTACAATTTCAGGGTGTAAAAATGATATTTAAGTTGGAAGCTAATTATCGTTTTATTATACCCTTATACAATTTAGTGACAAATTGTGTTTTAATTTAATGAACAAAATTTATCAGAAAGGCCTGAATAAAAACTGGACAAGTGACTGTAGTTTGCGGACAAGTCGATTTTTGCAATGAACTTGTCAATGGACAAGTTAACAATTTTGATATTTTCACACCCTTGCATACAATGATGGGATACAAAAGCCCACCTTTTGATGACTTCGAGCTGAGGGTTGAGAGGCAGTCCCCCGATACAGAGGGCGGCTCTCAGCGATGGGAACCCATCCTTCTCCAGGTAGGCACAGAACTCTGTGATGTTCTCATGGGTCTGCTTCGCCAACTCACGCTGTAATAAGGACAAAACGGTTAAAAAGTAATTTATACAAGTGGTGCTGCATTCAGCTTCTTTCTGCTCTTGATGTGGTATGAACAGGCATTTTGTTTATTTAAGTTCAATTGCTTTTTCAGAAGTTAATACAATATGTATCATTATAAATAAAAAATATATGAGGCGTAACGTGGGGAAACCGGGCTGAGTGCACATGTATAGTGTCGTCCCGGATCAGACTGTGCAGTCTGCACTGGCTAATCCAGGACGACACTTTCTGCGCACAGTGGATTTATGTTTAGATGGGACTTCCTTGAAACAGAGAATACCATAAAAGCGGAGTGTCATCCCGGATCAGCCTGTGTGGACTGCACAGGCTGACCCGGGATGGCACTTTACGCACGTGCATTAAGCTCAGTTTTCCCATGACACACGTCATACATTTTAAAGCATGGAAATGAGACACTGCCTGTATTTAATGTATATAAAAATAATTTCTGTTTTTCTCAAAGCTTCTATTTAGAAGAATCATGTATTGGAATGTTCAACTGTACCCCAAGAATGCAGGAATAAAATCAAATGTACAGTAAACACATTCTGATTTACTCAATACAATGTTAAATTTGAATATTTTTAACTCAAAGATACAGATTTTCAATAAAAAGCTATTTTCTCTTAAATTGCTCCCATAAATTTACTTTTCAATGCTTAAAGACCGTGAGTTTAAAACAGACAATGTACTTAATGAATAACAAAAAGACTGTACCGATGGACAGATGATGAGCCCATAAGGTCCCTCATTGTTCACGAACGGCAGGCGCTTCTCTTGTTCCAGACAGAACATGATGATGGGGAGCGTAAACACCAGCGTCTTACCGGAGCCAGTGAACGCTATGCCTATCATGTCTCGCCCTGACAGCCTGGGAAAGGAAATACTTGTATAATACTGGTAATTACGACAGGGGTGAGATTACAGAAACACTACCCCCTAGACATGCTTTTGTTTTCTTCTATGTTATATAAATTTCATGGTGTTTACTGCCATCATGCAGAACTACGAATAACAATTGATATACAATGAATCTGAGTGGAAACTGAGCCAAATTTACATTACTACATTAAATGTATACTTATTTTGAGCATTAAGGTTTAATGAAGGAAAAGTTGAAACAATTAGCAAATTTTTACTTTTATAGCCATTGGCTAATTTACCAAATAAGTAAATGAGCCAGACTTTGAACAACAAAGTAAGTACAAAGTAATTCAAGAAAAGACAGTGACTGAGCCCAGATTTTGAACTACAAAATAAAATACTCAAAAAATGACAACAATCACTTTTTTATAGTGTATTGTTTTTTGTTTAAAAACATGTGCTTTAGAATTATCATTATTATGAGTATTATTAATTTATTATTGATACATATTCTCCAAACATTGTCTTACATATTTCAAAATTGATTCCTCAGTACTTTGGAAAATAAGACAACATATGCAAAAGTGTCCATCAAATTTTGAGTACTATAGTACAAAGCATCCCATACACAGCTGGTATGCCCTGGATCTGTATAGGGGTTGGGTGCTGGATGCCTTTTTTCTTCAGGCCTTGCAGTATCGGCTTGGGGAACTTCATCTCCCTGAAAGTCTTCAGCGGGGGAGGCTTATCCTCGCCTTCCACAAGAATATGGTACTTCTTACGAACCTTCTCGTGGTCTTGTTCGGACTTCTTCAGGATGTAGCCTGGCGGGCTCCAACTGAAATATTTAGTAATTTGAATGAGACATGTCCCATTATTTAAAGATATTTTACATTTTTGCATATAATTAATACAAATTGATTTTACTATATCAAAACTGTATAATTTAGACTTTTTATACTCAATCACAATATATGTTAACTCTATACTCGGTATATAATTTATTAATTATTTTTTTTATGATTTCAAAAGGTTAAGTGCCTTGTAGTAAAATGTCTGTTATTTCATAATTGAAACTCTGTTTTAGTTTGTGTGTTATTCAACATAAAATGATTGCCCAAATTATTAAAAAACACTGCAAATAACTATCATGATGTCACACGTTAACAAATATTTAATTATACTTGTATGATTTTTTCTTAAATCAAGTAAAACAATGCTCAGCCAGATGTTCGTTTCATAATTTAAATACATGTGAGGCGTGTCGTGGGAAAACCGGGCTTAATGCATATGCGTAAATTATTGTCCCAGATCAGACTGTGCATTCCGCACAGGCTGATCTGGAACGGCAATTTTCGCCTACAGTGGATGTATGTTTAAAAGAGACTTCCTTGAAACAGAAAATACCATAAAAGCGGAAAGTCTTCCCCAATCAGCCAGTGTGGAATGCACGCATGTGCATTAAGCCCGGTTTTCCCACGACACGCCTCATGTTACTACATGTATCTGCAATATTTCCACATGAAGCTTACCCAGTCTTTATTGGATCTGTGTATTCAATGCCTTTTGCCAATTCTGACACAGCCATCAAAGCTGAAAATATAACATGAGTGCCGGTTATATTTTAACTTACATGGGACCAGAAAAACGGATTGCTTTTTTAAATAACAAGAACAAAATAAAATACCTCAAATTTCTAACATAATTTTTTGCCTAGTGCATAATTCAATAAAAGAAAAGAAAAATATTCCAAAATTGTATAGACTAGAGTTACTTACTTAAAAAGATTTAATAAATTTTTCTTAATACGGCATCATCCATGTAACAATTGATGTTTATCAATAGAGCTACTGTTCAGTACTGAACAAGATCGGCTATTTCAAATTAATTTATGTACAAAATACAAACAACGTGAAAAGTAACAAACCTTTTTTCTCTGCTACACTTTCAAGAATTTTTTCTTCCTCTTTTAATATCTTTTCCCTGGCAGTCTCCTTGCGAGCTAAAAGCAACACATAACTTTTAATAATAAACTTTAATAATAAACATTCCTTTAAATACATATCCATATCTTTCGCAGAATTTCCTAACAGCAATTGACACTAATATCTTATAAAATTAGACAAATCAAACATTACAACTGTAAAAGGTTATTAACATCCACTACCATAATGAACTATATCTACATACATAATTAAGAAATAATTTTAAATTATTTCTTAATTATGTATGTAGATATAGTTGATAATGGTACATGTGTACTAGATGTTAATACGGGTAAGCGTTGGTTATTGCGGTAATAACCAACGGTTTGGAGTTCTGAGTGGTTTAATTCCTACACATCGGAACTCCAAACCGTTGGCAATAGCCAGAGTGGTTTGATAACAAGCATCAAACAACAAACCGTTGGTTATTACCACAATAACCAATGCTAACATGTCAATTATTTTGATTCTAACACAATCTTTGTCTGTGTATTTAAAGGTCATGAATGAGAAATATATTTATCTTTATTACACCTCACGTGACCACTCTGTGTATTTTGTCCATAGACCAAAACTTATATCACAGGGTAATATTTTTTCATATCACCTTTGCGCAGAGCTAAAAATAGAATGTGTTCAGCGATTTTTGTTTTCAAAACAAAACAAAATTGAACAACTATGCAACTTTTACCTCCAAAGTGCTGACGTCGATCCACAGCATTTTACAATTAATATCCAGCTACAAACATTTGAATTCCTTTTTGTATCCACAAAGCATAATATTTTTTATTTTAATTTTTCACGAGAACCGTGCTAATCAGAAACGCGATGTGTCGTCAAAATCGCCATGACTGGTCAGAACGTATCTTTAAATTCCTTATTTGTATTTTGTCTCCAAACCTGTATCCGATAATCAATATTGGCGTCCAAAATATTATTGACATCACCGATGCATGGTTCTTTAATTCTGTGTTTAAACACGACACAACACAGCGCTATGTCATAATGTCAGTCCATTAAAAACTGGTTTGTGTCGTCAAGTGCTGCGCAATTTGTTTACAGATTATACCACACATTTATCCGTTATGTGATCTGAATATCTATTAAACACTGTCCGTCAACCGTATATTATTCCTTTTTCAATCACAAGATAACGTTTGCCCGTATTTCGCCATGTTTATCACCGATTTATTCAACGCGCTGTAGAAACTTCATATCGATCACGCCATCTTTAACATTGACACGTCTAAATATAGCTACATACACACTCAATGGTCATTGCCCGTAAAAGGTTATGGTCATGTCTGCGAAGCATTGGAAAGTACGGAAGGCTGATTCTGCAATGTTTTAACTAGATAACTATTGTATTGTGAAATGGTAATGTCAAGCCTCGGCTACGCAGCATTTATTACTGAAGTCTAAATTTAAGTAATGGTGCCAAAAAATCACAAAGCTTATCATTTCAAGGTGTTATACGGATTGATCGGTATAATAAAATAAATAACACATGGCTGAGAGGGTGATATAAATAATATCAACCCTTGACAAGTCATATCACCCTCTCAGCCATGTTATTTATATAATACTCTGCCCATTTTCTGCAAAGAACATTCACACTTGCATTTCAGTGACATCAATAAATCATAAGAAATCAAAATGACATCAGCTTCATTGATAAACATCAGAGCGAATGACATCATACTTCTTGATAAATAGATTGAAAATGTTACGCTAACAAGGGCAAATCAAAAGCATAGTTATAAAACGTGAACTTAAATATAAAATATGTAGTACAAATGTGGTTTTATTGCGCTACATAATGCAGAAATGATTTGTTTGTCAAAATTTTGCTATCGCCTGTTTATGCATGTGCGTTTAACGGAACGATTTCTTCGAATTTCCGGAACTATTTTCAAAACATTTGTTGCAGAATAACCCATGGTTGATTTCCTTCTTTATCTATAAAAAACTAGCTGCGTGCTGTGTAAGAATAATTAATATATGTACATCTTTTAAATAATTCCAAAACATTAAGTCACAACAATTTTTAATATAATAAGATATATTAAATTTTACAGATACATGTATATACATGTAGATAGACATAGATGGATGGATGGATAGATACATACTTTTACTGTATAAGTCATTTTACACATACAATATTCAAATACCTTCTGCCTTCCGTTTGAGGTCGCTGTGCTGATCAAGCAAACTGATGTGAGACTTTGGCCCCAGATTTACCCCCTCGTCCTCTTCCTCCTCATTTCCCCCCTCTGAAGTCCCCTCCGATGTAGAACCAGCCTCTTGTTCTTTTAACAACCCAATGCGACCCAGCCTCTTTTCTGCTTGACGTACCTGGAAGTGGTGACGTTGCAATTATGATCCAAGAAAATTCTCAATAAAATTTTTAAACATAAATCATTCTGCCTTAAAAACACGACCTAAAGGATTACTTGCTACGGAATATGATCGATTATTAACCAACATAAACCATTACATTTATTTTAAATACTTGAGAAAAAATAATGAACTACAACTGGTAGTGTTAGTGACTTAACTGTCATTGGTCACAATCTACTGTCATGGGTCACAATAGAAAGTTTACAGTACAGAATGCATAAACCTTGTATTATCATGGCCAGTCAGACTAGAAACATCTTGGGCTTGAGTATACCCAAAATTGTTTGGATGTCTGGTCTGTCACAGAATTAAACAGTCATGTTATTGAAATAATCCCTTTTTTCTGTTAGGTTACAACACCTCAAAATTGCTTACTTTCAGTTTCTTGCGTTGTTTGATGGGAACATATGGCACATAGTCATCGTCATTGGAGTCTCCACTTTCCTCTCTCACTGCTCTCTTCTAAAATGGAAAGTTATTTCCATGTTTTTTATTATTTTAGCATACATGCCATACGTCCCCGCGTCCCGCCCCGATTGTCCCGCTTTCGCGAGGTTTGTCCCGGCGTCCCGCTCAGATGCATTTTGTCCCGGTCAATCACAAAAAACGATGTTAGCGTGCAATAAAAGTTTCATTGGGCCAAAACAATTTACTTCTTATTGTTAAATCCTAAATTGGTCCCTATGACAACAATGCCTGCTAGCCGCGTGTCGACAATGAGCAGTTATGATAACCCAAACAGTGGTTTATTAATTCTTTGTCACGCTTTCGCTGGATGGTGGTCATATACAGTCCGCGGTCGCTAATTGCTGTTAGTCATCACATGGAGGGTGTGTACAGTAACTGTATGTCATGGATCAATACTGACCTATCTGAATGACAATTACTTTATCGATTCGGCTGTTTTGTTTTTCATTGTTAAAGAGGAAATGTCAACTGCATATGTTCGCCATACATATACCTAATTTTGATGTTATGCACTACGTAACTTTTATTCAAAAGTAAATATCTTACAGTTATCTGCGCTACGAAGTTTTTATATGGCAATTAATACACCCACGCCTTCCATGCAGGTGACGCGACGTTGTACATGTCAGCATGATTTACACTTAGTGCAAAATGTATATAAGCATTTTAACATTTGACGCACGCTGGCATGTCATGAACGGGAACAATTTTCTGCCGTTTTTGCAAGAACAAAGCATACATAATATACATGTTTTTGAATCAAGATTTTTTATTCTTCATTAATTATCCAATCAGTACTACAAGTTCAACAGTGGTAACGATTAAAAACAATTAAAGCACTAAACAAAATGCTCGTAAGAACATTATTTATCAAATAAAAAAGGCCTCGTAACTAGATTGAGTGTAACCTTATGAATCGAGAACAACGAGAAAAGTGGGTTTGAATGTGACATAATTGCGCGAATCGGACGCGTACTGGATATAAATATCCAGAAAGAATTATTACTTTCAGTTTCGCAACAACAGTGACGCTTTTCTTTTAAAAGGCAATGGTATACCGTATAAACAGTGAGGTTTCGTTTATTTTATTTAAACATTTTCAAAAACTGAACCTGTTTTAGCCTTAATTAGTGTATGAATGTTTTGTATACGTGCAGGCCTTTCCCCAGGATTTTGCTAAGGTACAGGGGCAAATAGCTGCGGTTGGGGTGGGTGTGGGAGGTGGGCACCCCCTTTCATGTTCGATTTTTTTATTTTTTTATGTGTACTAAATCAAAATCTACAGTACTTCAGAGCTAACACAAGCACAAAAAGAATCAACCTTTGAAAAGTTTTTTTCTCTCACAAAAATAATCAGCCTTTGAAAAGTTATTATGTACATGAATGATATGACAATTAATACCAATATTGTGATCCATGGACCATGCGACAAAATAACAAACACAAGCAAACACAAGCAGTGTCCAGCTGAAATGTCAAATATCCGGCCGATTTTTTGTCAATGTCACGTTTTGGCCTGAAAAAAATTAATGTATGACTTTAGAGTAATGAATACAATGATGTCATAACGTATTATGACATACGATTATGTTCAGTTTGTTTGATAAAAAAACACCAAAGAAAGACTATTTAACATAATGTTTGGCACCTTGATGTTAGCATTACTTGTTAGGCCCTAGGCAAATATTCAGTTACAGTTAAAATGGGCAATATTTGGCTGCAGGACCTTATTGCTGGAAGGCCATTTATCAGTCTTCGCCCTTAACAACTAGCCGAAGCCCCCGGCAAGTGCTTTTGATTTTGGGCTAGAAATATGTATACACTAGCCTTATCGGGCTTAAGGTTTTGTCAGCAAATTATCATGACACTATGTTATTAACAATTATGATCAAAGTATTAAAATTTCATTTATAACAATTAAAATCCACCTAGAGTGCATGGATAAACATTAACCAAATAGAGATATTACATTTAGATTGTCCACATACAAGTTAAAGATTCTTAATTAGTGTCAAAACACAACATAATTCAGTGTGTTTGAATGCTTTTAAAACTCTATTTTAAGACTTTTGGCTAGTTAAAAAGTTTTTCAGCTAGTGAATGTTATAAGCAACTAGCCTGAATGGACTAGTACTCTGAACAAATTAAGGCAAGATTTTCAATAATAATATTCAAACTCTTAATTTGGAAAATAAGTACTTTTCTGCCACTTGACTACATATTTTACTAATGAAGAGTTCAGCTGCTACAAATATATCAACTGATATTTGGCACACACATTGTGACAATAAACGAACAAAACATAATGAATCCGAATCATATCGTCCGTAAAACATGACAGATAAAAAAAACAGTCTCGATCGTAATAAATACTCTGCACCAGCAACATATATGCAGGTCTACCTTTCTTTCTGTGGACATCTTCTTTTGTACAGTTTATACCACCAACTATTACTAAATGGTTCAGAAATTACAGTTTTTCGCGATTCTTTTATTTCGTTTTCTCGTTTTCAAGACATTATGCTTACATCATCAAAATGCAACAAATATCGCACAATTTCAATGTCTTATGTTGTCTGCTTTTAAATATTAATAAAACATTATATGTTGACACGAATTTTTCTAATTAAAAAAAACTTTATCGTTTGTATTTGAAAATGATAAAATCTCTATTATTTTATATTCTTGTGGTCGTAAGCGGCTGTAAATCTTACAAGTCTTCCCCTGGAATGTTACTTCCTAGTTAGAAGTTGTGCGTGAACGAATGATTTACAAGTTTATAGCAAATAACAGTGCTTTTCAATGATTTGATATAATGGGAGACAGGACATATGTCAAGTCAGGAGAACTTCTCCTGCAAAATAAAGGAATACTGGTAATTGTTTTGTTATTAAGAATTTAAGTTTGCTAAATAAAAATATTTTAATGAAACTTCATATCCTCGATTACCGCACAGGTACTTGACACAATTTTTTACCCTTATATCTATAATAAAAGAAAAAAAAATTGTGTCAAGTACCTGTGGATTACCGTAAATTCGCGACCCTAACATTTAATGTCAATAATCAAATTATTTCAACAATTTGAACATAATATTTAGAACAAATATTTGAAAATAAATATATACACCGCTGTTTTTTTAACTTATTTATCCAAAACAACGTTTAAAACTTCTAGCAGGTCAACATTGTTTACGTAAGTGTCAAGCAGTCGCCATCTTATCTAACTATCATTGATTCGCGGATATGACGTCATCCCATCATTCCTAGAAATGATCTTCAATTAGGCGCATGTACATCAAGTTTTGGATTATCGTATTTAGCAGTGAATTTTATTTAAAAAAAGAAATCTGAAATGTAATTCTTTCTCATCACAAAAGCACATTTAAGTAATACTATACCAGTGGGGAGAAACATTTTTAGGTAAATGGATTATTTCTTTTAAGGTGGCTTATAGATTCTAAAATCCAGGATGATTAAGTTTAAGCAAGAAAAACATAATCAATTGCTGTTTTCATTTTGTTTGCAGTATATTATTGTAGGGTGTGTTTTTAATTTGTAGGTGAATAGAGCCTGTACAATTTACTAAATGCCTCTTGTGTAACCATAATTCTATGAAAAAGGCTAAAATTCACTTAAAATTAAGGGTACTGAAAAACACACAAAAAACTTTGCTCGGCCTTAGTTACGACACACTGCCGAATCATGTCCCATATATGGAAGTTCTACTACAACATCGGACGAAAACAACTATTTCCGGTTTGTATTTGTATTGAAAAACACAACATGTAACTTCCTGGTGTTTTGGGAATAAGAAAACATGGTGTTTTTATATCAGGTATCATGTCGAATGCTTTTGTCTGTTTAAAATGCAGTTTCTTCGCACAATATTCGGTCACATGGTCAATTGGACATGTATAAAGAAATTCCCGCGACCACGTATGCGCATGCGCAAATGCCGTAGACGATCATGTGACAATAACAACATCCGCGAATCAATGGTAGTCGCGAATTTAGGGGAGTTGACGATACATACTGGCGCAGTGCCTAAATCCGCCACCCCATCCGAATAAGCGTTTTTTTACGGGCGATTTCTATTTTGTTGATCTCGATCAATCATATGCTTTCCCTTAACAACGCTGACGAGTTTTCATCTTGATTTGTGCATAAATGAATATTTTATCCAATTATTTTGTACATAACCCCTGAATGCAAACAAGCTGCATGCGGGAATCTATTTCATACTGCGCATGCGCAATTTTGAAGCCCCGCATGGTGTCCATGATAAAATTAAATTATCGTGTTTTAATATTATGTCTATGGGAGCATGTGCAGCATAAAAATAACCATTATTCATTAGCATTAGGCCAGGACGGGCAAACGTGAATTTTCCGAAAGTGAAAACAAATATATATATAATAATTATGATTTTTTTTTACCGATGGGGGACGAAACATTCAAATTTTCGAAATATTTTGAGTACGAATATAATAATTTGTTTTTGACGGTATCACACTGTGATTGCCGATCGAGATCAACAAATTGTTCCGGAATTTCACGGACAATTTTTTTAAGCAAGGCGTCCGCCGTTGTTTATGTACATGTATGCCATGTAAAACCCGTGTTTTCTACAAAAGAGTGCGAAATGTCTGCTGAAACACGACGTCACGTTCCACGCATGGAAAGCGTGCATGTACCGATCATGTGCTTTACATACATACAGGTCTTTAACATTTGACAACCAGGCACGATGTGCACGAGGAAATTTTCCCGCCGTTTTTGCAGGTACAAAGCATGTATATAATATAAATATATTTTAATCAAGATCTTTACAATTCACCAATTATTCAGTCAGTACTTTTTTCCACAGCTGTAACGATTAAAACAGTGTTAAAACACTAAATACATGCCTATATGTTGAATAAAACAGGCTCCATCAGTAGATCGAGTGTAACCTAAAGATTCGAGAACGATGAGAATAGTGGGTTTGGACATGACGTCACTGTTTGAATGTGATGCGCATTGGACATAAACATCCGGAAAAAATCATAACTTTCAGTTTCGCAACAACAATGATGCTTTTGCTTTTAAAAGGCTCGAGGTATGCTGTTGAAACGGTGATGTTTTGTTTATTTCATTTCGTTTAAACTTGTACAAAAAACTGAACACATCTTAGCCTTAATTTTAATAGCTAAAACGCACCAGATAACGTCATTTGACACATGCCGCAAAAAAATTTGACGTACGGAGGGGATACCCCTCCCTAACCCACCCCTCTGGACGGGGACGCCTAAAAAAATCCTGTGGGAGGCACTGGATGTATATTTTCAAGTGGCATTTGTAACAAATAATATAATTAGTAACAATATTTTCTTGCGGGCACATCGAAACGAGGATGTGGGGACAGACAGCTTTGTCTCGTATAAACTTAAAAGAGAAAGTCATGGTTGCATTTTGTTGATGATATATATTTTCGCGACACAATAAGAATTTCTTATTTGCCTTGTATTTTGTTTCTGTCACAATTGTAATGCAATAATTTAACACACACTAGCAGTTCAGTTTATATCTGATAAATTTCATATGTACATGAAGATTTAGCATTTACACAGTTGAATATTAAAAAAAAAATTATGTTAAAACTGGTTTCTCTTTTTTAAAAAGAATTAAGACTTAATAAGAATCCAAACAATTAACGTCATATTTATTTGGACTTTTCTCTTGATATAGTTAAATTTAATATGTTTTTCGAGACCTCACAGCAATTATTTTCAAAATTTGCGTTGTGTGGTTAGATTAAGCTCGTTTTGCAAGGTCTGTGTTTGGGCAGTTGTGGATTCCAGTCCTGCACAGGTTAACTCGTCTTCTTTTAAAAAGGCATCTCACTTTACATTTTGTAAATCCATACAAGTATACAACTTTGTGGTAAAATCAATTTTAATGATGCTTTTAAAATATATGCAGGCATCTATTACACTTATTTACTCTGTAAAATTCATAAATACAAATGGTTAAACTGCATATGAAACATTGGTGTAATAAAACAGTTTATACCATGTTTGACGTCTTATTCTAATTTCACATAATAGTGTGTTTTAATGTTCGTATTGTTATTAATTATAAATTGCTAACTGGAAATCGTTCGTTGTGTTAAGATTTGAACACTTTTTTTTTCTTTCTTTTCGACCTGCCAGTGGACATGTTCCCCAAAAAATTTTGTAAACCAGAAAATAAAAAAGGACTGGCCTTACATACAATAAAATGTGGAAAGAACTGCATATTAAGAGCGCAAATGTCTCGCTACTTAAAACCCTAATTATTTGTCCCACATGCATACAGGGCCACGATCAGTTTCAGAGCTATTTTTAGAAATACAAATGAGTATTTGAAGAAATTGAAACATTGTATTAACAACACACAACGAGCTGCTTAATATAAAAAATAAATAAGAACAATAGTCACATGTGGAATAAGAATGTCACGGTTCCTGATCTACGATTTTCACCAAGCAACTTCGGATCACCTTGTTTATTTTAAACACTAGAAAATGAACCTTAAAGAAACAAAAGTGGGAGTTTTGTCAATAGAAGTCAATAAAAGTTGCTTTGAAAACAGAATTCATAAAAGAATATTATTTCGAGCAATTTGAACATTTTAAAGAGGGGTGGCGGATTTAGGCACTCAGACGCTCATTTTTTTACACTGTTTAGGCCTTCAATTTGAATAGATATTTGTCATTTGCCAAGTATTTGAAATATAACCGTAACACGCCAGTAAATGCACATTAAACCTAACTTGATTTATGTGAATTTTTATGTTAATCGGTAAACAACTTTTGAAAATATCGTAAAAATACCCCCCAAATGTGGCGGATTTAGGCACTGCGCCAGTAGATACCTTATATTTTGAACTATTGTGTCATTGGTAATATTGAAGATGAGTAGATGTTGTATATATTTTTTGTCAGTATCGACATACTGTGGATTCTGCTGCATACAAAAGATATAACAGAATATAGTGATTATGCCTAATTATTTGGACAGTGGTTATTGTTAATGTTATGTATGCTGTGTCACCCTAATTTTGTGGTTCTTATTTATAAAGTTAACGGGTGCGGGGATCGAACCTGAACACTAGCACGGCTCTCTACCATAAGAGCTAACCGGACGGCTGGTTCCTACCCACACACACTACACTCCTCCGCCCATTAACCTTTTAGGCCAACTCCAGGCACTCCTGCCTTGTACTCCTGACACTATTAAAGTAAACCTGGGAGGAGTGTGCCCGTTGCGGGGATCGAACCCACGACCGCCGGAACACTAGCACGGCGCTCTACCATCAGAGCTAACTGGGCGGCTGGTTCTTATCCACGCACACTACATTTATGATTTAGGCACATGTGCATTTATACATCGTTAGCTCACTGCAGGGTTGCATGAAACACAATTTGCAATGTGCTTCCTGCAAACAATGTGAAGAAAGGAGTCATTCATTAATTAAATTGATTTGTTTAATGTTTCTCAATAAGTACGATTTTACGAAACGAAATTTCCAATTTGATGGGTTACCCTCATTCCCAAAGCATTTAAAAAATCGCTGACATAGAGTAGAGGTCCTGGAGAAGACTTTGTATTGCATGAAATATCACAGAGTTATTACTCCGCTACCACTTAGCGTATATATGCCTAGTAACAACTAAAAAATTCTGACTCGGTGATGGCAAGTAAAATATTTGTACTGCAATTAAGAAATAAATGATATACAAACATTACACTGTCAGACATTGTCCCCTTCCACAAAAAATGCATGGGCCGACATAAGCCCCTTCAGGATTTGTTCAGGGCAGACAATATCCCCATTGCAAATTTTTAAAACTGGATATTTCCCCCTTTCAAATAGGAAATATTCAATATCATGCCATTGACTTTAGTAGACCCCAAATCCTCTTGTTTGATGCAAGCAAATTACACAATTGACTCATTTTTGACTCCAGCAAATAATCTGCCATGCACCATTAGCCAACTTCAGAAGAACTTGAACATAGAATATTTTATCATACTCATGGCTTGTTTTGGCAGAGTTCTTGGCCTTTATTAATACAAAGCAACATTTGCAGAGCAATTGACAAATATGCGGAAACAAAATAGCTCTGACATCTGTGATGACCCCTGAACATTTCATTTTGACCCTCAAAATTTCAGGCTAAGGGTCATTTGACTCCTGGTGTTCAAATCTATTTAAATCCCTGCCAAACATTTCATCAGTCTCTTTCAAAAACATGGAGGCACAATTTAATTATATTGATTGTTTGTTTGAGTATATATATAATAAAAAGTTGTGTTGTTTTTAGTTGTATGCAACTGTGACTTACTATAACTTCATAATTATACTGAAATATTCACATTTACATTGGGTTTACTGTATGTATTGTGAAGGGGCCATTGTCGGCCAGTGCAAAAATTGGAAGGGGCTAATGTCCTTAACTGGCAATGGACTTATGTCCAACTTAGCAATTTTTCAGGAACGTGCTAATGTCCAAGAATCGAAATACTTTTACATCTACTTGTCTTATCATTGTTTATTGGCTTATAAACGATGGTTTTGAGTTTTGATTCAATGAATTACTTAAGTGGTTTAAAAACCATGCATTAGAAAGATCGCTTTGTTTATTTGACAATAAACGAACATAATCTGACTTTTATTATAACATGATATGATAAATAGGTATTGCAATTTAAATGAAAACTGCATTTTCTATGCTCTGCCCATTGTTCTGCACCATAAGTTTGCTAGCATGTTACAGCTGTTACAGTGATGTATAAATTAGTTAGTTAAAATCATTAGAATCATTAACTGTCACCACATATACCCAGGGCCCTCAATCAACGAATTTTGCCGCCAAACATCGGCCCCATTCCCCCACCTGAAAAGTATGTTTTTTTCCCCTAAAAAATGGAAAAATTCCCCCTTGGAGGTCTTCAAAAAAATTAACAGAAAACCTAGTTAAGATGCCAATAATTGTCCGCATCATAAGTATAGCTGTTTTGGTCTAGATCTCTATGTCGCTAATATTTCATTGACACATGTTGTGTGCGATAAACAATAAACCGATCCGTTCAACATCAAAGTGAAACAGTTTGACGTCATCAACTTATACCGAGCTTGCCACCCATGACAACGTCCTTTCACTGCTGTCGCTTTAATTAGCAGCTGAATTACACGCTGTCCACGAGGAGGGTGTACAAAGTACCTGTATGTCATAAATCAATACTGACCTATCTGAACGACAATAACGTTATCGGTACGGCAAACTTATTTTGTTTGTTTAAGAGGAAATGTTAACTGCACATTGATGGCGATAAAAAAAAATTTGGTTGGTATGCGCTACAAAACTTTTGTTCAAAAGTAAAGATCTCACAGTTCTCTGCGCTACAAAGTTTTTATATTGCCATCAATACACCCACGCTTTCCATGCGGATGACGTGACGTTGTACATGTCAGCACAATTTTCGCGCGCTTTCTAGCCGAACAAAGGCTTTTCATAAAGTACATGTGTATTTTAACTGTAAATAAAATTTGTGTTTATGATGTGTGAACAGTAAAATTCGGATAGGCATTTTGCATTTCGATTAAGTATATGTGTTGTGATAACTGATTTAAAATTAATTATAAGGAACTATATAATATTTTTATATACAAATAGAATATTTTACATATGGATATAACACATTATGGATGTTAACAACAATGAAAAGGTGATTTAATTACATTTGCTTTTTGAGATAGCGAAAATAGGCTTGTGTTTACATGTATATGCACATGAATGACCTGACAAGTTATATCGCGATTGCGATCCATGGACCCCGCAAATCGCGATATAATGGAGTTGTAGTGTATTTCTGTTTTCGGTCTTCTAAATGAATGCATTAAATTAATTAATAATTTAAAAAGCGGGACTGCAAATTACTTTTACCAAAAAATATGTGATGCATATTGAATTATATTAGTTTCATATCTCTGTTATAAAATCGGTCTGGGCTAGAAAAACGCGCAAACTCGTGGAAATGACGCATGTATAGCTGCAATGTTACATGTCTATCGCAGCCTAGTCCAGATTTTAAGCATTATCTGTAGATTCTGAGCTATGGTTTTTTGTGCTAAAAAATAATCACAGTTATATTTATAGGAGTTTCATTTGCTGTAAAGATTACATGACGCGTTTACCAAACGACAATTAGACGCGAGTTTGTTTGGGTTGAGTTAATTTTCAAATCAGTTAATCTGTAAACACTTCTATATTAAAATATTCCCCCGGCCAGTCAAAATTCCCCTCCAGAGGGCGGTGGGCCCCTTCCCCCAAAACTGATTGAGGGCCCTGTATTCCGGTAAAGTAAACGCTGCAACAATTGCAACTGTATTTAACATTGGAACCAAAACTGTGTACATTCTTTAATGCATGTAGACAGTATTTGATTTACTCACTGGGCTGTCAAGGTCTGGGCCATAGTCACTTTTTAGCTCAACTGAGCACGAAGTGCTCGGTGAGCTTTTGGTATATGGGACCTCTCGTCCGGCGTCCGTATGCCGTCAACAATTTGGACCGTTTTCGCGATAAAGACTACATTTTTTATTCAATCTTGACCTAACTTGCACAGTTTGTGTATAACCATAAAATCTCGGATGGGATTGTTATTGGGTCAGATCACACCAGTGACACCAGATTTATTGCCCCTTTTTCATGCAAAAAAAGTGCAAAACTGCCATTTTCCAATGTATAGACTTTATTTTCCATCCAATCTTAACCAGACTTTCACAGTTTATGAATGACCATCAGATCTCAGCAGACGCCCAATCGTGTTTCAAACACCAGAGTTATTGCCCTTTGTTTATTAAAAAAATATACACAAATGGACATTATTCAAGATAGAGACTTCATTTTTCATCCAATCTTCAACAATCTTTCACAGTTTGTCTGTTATCATGGGATTACAGTTGAAGTCGAATATAAGCAAGATCGGACCAGAAACACAAGAGTTATTGCCCTTTGTTTGAAAAAAACAATATGCAAAAATGGACATTATTCAGGATAGAGACTTCATTTTTCATCCAATCTTCACCAATCTTGCACAGTTTGTCTATGACCATAAGATTAAAGGTGAAGTCGAATATAAGCAGGATCGGACCAGAAACCTCAGAGTTAATGCCCTTTTTTTGTGAAAAAAATATTCAAAAAAATTGGACATTATTCAGGATAGAGACTTCATTTTTCATCCAATCTTCACCAATCATGTACAGTTTGTGTATGAACGTAAGACTACAGGTGAAGTCGAATATAAGCATGATCGGGCCAGAAAAAAAAGAATTATTGCCCCTTGTGTTTGGAAAAAAAAACATCAACAAGTTATCAATGATTGGCTTGCAAACACGATTTTTGATTCATTGTTGACCAAACATACACAGTTTGCTCTTGACCATAAAAATTGATTGATAAAATTTGATGTTGAAGACTTGCCTGCAGTTATTTTTACATGCAACATTGATGTCTTCAGAGCCTGCATTAACATCATTTATCATCATTGGACAGAAAATTATCAAAGAAAAAGCAAAACTTTACCTTATAGCACAGCCATCGCAATTATCGTATTGCAACTAGTTCTCCAAAACTGTTTGCGAAAAAGACATCAAAATCTACTGTTTCTGCATTTTCCAGAATTGGCAATGACTAAATGAAAAGGCTCAGGTAAGCATATCGAGAAAAATGATTTGAGAACCATTAGCAAAAAAACGCACATCCACTACCCAACTCATACTTTAGTTAGCCCATTGCACTAACCGATGTTTTAAATAAAAATTGATCCTATCTCCCTGTGCGCATTGTTCAGATACCTTAATTTTCAAACCTGTCACAACAGTATGGTCTTCATTTGTACCAGTTCTCAGGTGAGCGCTTTGGGCCATCATGGCCCTCTTGTTAATTATTCATGTTCTTATTTTGTTTCATACACATACAGTTATGTATACTTCCTTTTCAGAAAACTACTTGGCAGACTAAATTCTGCCTACTCTATGGCCGAAATGGGAACAAAAGTTGTTATCTGGAATTCTACGATGACAGAAAGAGCTACGAAGAACACATGAAAAAACAAAAACCGTGTGATAAGAAAGTTGAGCTGCAAAATGTGACAAGCATGGCTAACTCTGTTCAAACTGGCAATGACGGGACTGCAAAGTATCAGATCGAAATCAAATATCGTGGAAAGAAGTCTTGCCTGATGTTCGATTCCAAAAGTGACTGTTCGGACTGGTTTGCAAAGATACAATTGGAGACTGGAATGGTCACAAGGAGCAGTAACTCATCACTGAACAGGGAAGACGAGAACGACAATGACATCAATGAAGATTATGATGACGAAAGTGAAGTCATCACATTGAATCAGCTGTATGATGGAAGTGGAGGTATGCCAAAAAAAATTTGTACCTTTTTTGCTTCTATTAAAAGTGTTTAGCAGAATCAGGCTCAGAGATAAGTGATTCCATGTATAGTAGGCATCTGTATTATCGCGGTATCTCTCTTTCCGCGGTAATTGTTTATCTTTTGATTGTCATGCTTAATTGTCAAAATCAAACCTATTTTTGGTTTTCTTAAAGAAAATAATAAGTTACAAATGATTTTATTTGGAAACAATCAAGTTATATGACTTTAAGTCATAAATCTTAATAACTTTCGTATCATCTTGCAGCCATCAGTAGACATTAGACGGTCAATGTATACACTTTCGTTTGCTTATGTTAACATGTAGGAAAACTCAAAATGTGGTTTCGTAATATTTATAAAAGGTTACAATCCAACAATTTTTAGTTTATTTGTGTTTGTTTATAGACTTATAGTAAACTTATTTCAAAACAAAAGTTTTACTGCGAGATTTACCGATGATGTAATTTCTCAAGGCCTAATGGTGCATTGAAAAAGACAATAATTGAAGAACGTATAATGTGTTTTATAACAAAAATGTATTTCTTATTTTCGTGAAAAGGTTAAATTAATTGGATAATATTGAAAGAAAATGCTTGGTAAGTTGCTTTTGCTCAAATAATTTGTTTAAATGTTAACTACCATGAGAATACAGATGAACACGGTATATTGGGATAAGGACATAGTGCATGTTATTTTGCCCCTCTTCGAAGGGGTATATTGGTTTGCTAATGTCGGCCCGTCGGTCTGTCAGTCTGTAGACCACTTTCGTTTCCTCTCTCCAACAGTTTTTTATCAGATCTTCTCCTTACTTCATAAAGATGTTTATGAGCATAATATCTTGGCCGAGTTTGATAATCAGCCAAATCGCCTTAGGAATTGTGGAGTTATAAACGTTGAATTATCTAAACTGGCCTTTTAAGCTGTTTCCGCCATCTCCAACAGTTTTCATCCAAACTTCACCAAACTTAATCAGATGTTTGTGGGCATACCGTAAAAGCTCTATGTTTTCTGACACTATAAATTTTCGGACACCCTCTTTTTTCAGCCAAAATAACTATTTTTTGTCACTATATATTTTCGGACATCCTAATTTTAACCCATAAATAAATAATCTAAATTTTCGGACATTTTGTATGACAGTGGTATTTTACAGGCCTCCTAGTGAAACCTTTAAAACCTTTAATAAACCTTTATTTTATGGAAAATCCTTTAAAACCTTTATTTTTTCTGGAAAACCTGTAAAAACCTGTTATTTATTCTCAAAACCTTTTTTTTTCTTTAATAAGTTTGTCACCTTTGTTTGTAGTAATGAATATTAAAACAGGAACATATAATACTCATGCAAATGTTGTAAATAACATGTCAAATCCATGTATGCATCTTCAGTTTTACAAAAGAAGACAAAACCTTGTACATACATGTATAGCAGTTGAGCAATAACCAAAAATATTTTTCAACAGCATTATCTCTGTAACAATTCTGCGCATCAATGATAATATTATCATTGTGGGTAAGTTTATTACTTGTTGGACAGTTAAAATTAACATTCAATACTGTAAACTTGTACATGGAAGACCATAGAATTAATCAAATGAAGACTTCCCAAGGTTCAGAACAAAATAGCTGGTTTTCACTTCTGCCCCTCTGGGTTAGTCAACTCAGGAATATTGATTTTTTGTCAAAATGTACAAGACAATGAAGAGACTTAATGCTGTGTAAAATATATCAAAACTATAAACAGTAACAAACAGCTGAAGTACAAATGACTTATAAATTGTAAGTTACTTAGTCAAAAGAAGGTTTCTTGATGAGTTTACAAGTTTGTCGTAATACCCAGCAAAATGTGTACATTTCTGAGCAAGAAAGTTAAACAAAACTCTTGGCTTTGAAAGTGGCAGTGTTCATGTTGTGATGTAGGCAAGACATGACATGAAAGAATTTTCAAATTTCCTATACTTCTTAAGTGAAAAAATTGTAGTTTCATTATTAACTTCCACGCAGTAAGAGTAAGTATTAACTCTTGCTGCTCGTGTAGTATGCATAAATAACAAAATCTGAGGACTGCCATTCAGATTGTATTATTGTATGCCATCACCGTGATCAGTCTTTCTAATTGAAATTTTAAGGTACTCATTGAACATACTTGCTCTGAGTTGTATAAGTGTGCATGTCGGTACAGTGTATGATACCTCATACTCTTTTGTTTGTGTCATGGTTATTTGTCTGGAGCTACAAATGAACTTCAAATATAGGTTATGGGATGCTAAAATACAGAGATGAGATGACCTTTTGCGATGATGTTCCAACTAAGTGATTTTTCTTAGTTGAGGGCTTTTAGTAATTTTGTCTAATCCGCATGTTGGTATGGCATTGTTGTCTCATGCTCAAATACAGCTTTGATAATTTATTTGGTCTTGCAATTGTAATGACTGTTAGTTTTTAAACATTGCATTCCCATTATTTGCCTAAGTGCATTGCTGTACAGCAACCATCTTTTTCACTAATATCTTTGTGATTTTATTTTTTAAAATAACTGTCATTTTATTGCCATCATTTGACCAGCTTCATTATTTGGACCAGCACATTCACTTAAATTTTATTTGCATATGACCAGAGCAAGAATTGATGCATTTGTACGATGCTTTGCTAAGTTACCAGTTTAGACTTTAAACTGATGTTGAACATTCACGAGGTAGACCTGTGCAACGCCCTGTTATGTTGTTCTTAATGATTCCCAGTATGTTTTCTCTTCCATATGGAGTTTGGCTGTTTGCTATGTTAAATAGTATACATTGTTATACCCCCACAAACGGAGTTTAGTATACATTGTTATACCCCCACAAACGGAGTTTAGTATACATTGTTATACCCCCACAAACGGAGTTCAGGGAGGTATATATGAGTGAGCTTGTTGGTTTTTGGTTTCCGGGTGATAACTCAAGAAAGGCTTGACGTATTCAAATAATTTTTGGTACACACGTGTAACATCATAGAATACAGGTCAGATTCGATGTTGGTTACTAACCACTAAGTTTTGACAGAGTTATGACCCCTTTTCGACTTAAAATTCTCTTAAAAACATGATTTCCGGACGATAACTCGAGAATGACTTGACTATTCAAATAATTCTTGGTATTCATGTGTAGCATCATAAAATATGGGTCAAGTACAACTTTGGTTACAAACCACGAAATTTTAACAGAGTTATGGCCCTTTATTTGACTTAAATTCCCTAAAAACATGGTTTCCTGGCGATAACTTAACAATGGCTTGACATATTTAAATAATTATTGGTACACATGTGTAGCATCATAAAATACAGGTCAAGTTCGACTTTGGTTACAAACCACTAAATTTTGACACAGTTATGGCCCCTTTTTGACTTAAATTCTCTAAAAACATGGACGATAACTCACGAAAGGCTTCACATATTAAAATTATTTTTGGTACATAGGTGTAAAATCATAAAATACAAATCAAGTTCAACTTTGATTACAAACCACTAAAAGTTGACAGAGTTATGGCTCCTATTGAAATTAAATTTTTCCAAATACACTGTAGAACATTCACAAGTCAAAGCATTCTCTCTGTCCATTTCTTTCGAATGGATGCCATAGTTTTGTGACAAGGCCATATTGTGGGGGTATATCCTTCACTCATGTGACAGTTCAAGTTTATAATGTTTTACATAAAGTTCATATTAATTAAACAATAAATATAATAAGTGACTTTTTAGGAACAAGCAGAAATTGTCGAATGTCAGTTTAATATTCATATTGAATTTAGTATAATTTAGTCAAATCAGGTATGTTCGTTAAATATCATTCAAAATAGAACTGCAAAATTAGCCTTTATTTGCTCTTTAAATTTATCGAAATCTCCCTAAAAAGCCATTATTTTGCCAAATTTTAACCTTTATAGAAACCTTTATTTTTCACTGAGGTCTGATAGGAGGCCTGATTTTAGCAGAATTCTAACCTGTTTGCATTAATATGGTGACACATCGCACATGTTTTTTTACAACTGGATGAAGGTTATAAAACCTGGCAGATGAATGAGTGGAGGCGGTGGACCTTTACATAAGCGTTATTGGGTAAAGAGCCATGTGCCATAAATAATGGGTTTACCCAATTGTGTATACTGGTAGTGATATCATATATAATATGCCAATTAGTGTCAATTAACAATTTAGGTATCTACGGTACTATGCCCCTACTCAACACAATAAGTGCGACAAATAGGCTCCAGATTTATCGCACCCTATCACTAGTTGAACGAATGTATGAAGGTGTTAAAGACAATCGTAACTCGTTAAAGATTTTTGGTTCAAGAACAAACAACAAAATCATAATTTGCGTCTTTTATTGCATTAATTACAGGTAAATAATATACGAGATGGTAATCTTTGAACTCAGTCGACAAAAATGCAGTCTTGGCGTCATTTTCTGTAAAACAAAATCATACATATGAAATGATTTAAAATTCATTGCAAACATCGCTAAAAATTAATAATACTACATGTACATGGCGTGGTATTAAACAAGCATGGGCAATCATTAATCGATACTATCCGTGTATATTCTGCAAAAAACTTCATACACCGGACAAATCCGAACGTAATTGCAGTATTGTCATAGTGTCTATAAATTTTCCGACACTTGTAAATTGGGAATATTTGTGTGTATCCAAATTTTTTATTATTTTTAAGTGTCCGAAAACAAGAGACTTTATGGTAATATCTCAGCCAGGTTCATTAATTGGCCAAATCGCCCCAGGAACTGTGGAGTTATGGCCCTTGAATTATCTAAAATTGGCCTTTTTAGCCATTTCCACTCTCTTAAGTCCAACAGTTTTTATCCAATCTTCACCAACCATAATGAAAATCTTTGTGGGCATAATATCTCGGTCAAGAATGATAATCAACCAAATCATCCCAGGAACTGCAGAGTTATAGCCCTTTAATATTCGAAAATTGGCCTTTTTAGTTGTTTCCGCTCACTAAGTCAAACGGTTTTCATTCAGTCTTCACCATGAACATGTTTGAGGGCAAAATTGATGATCAACCAAATCGCCCCAGGGACTGCAGAGTTTCAGCCCTTTATCTGACATTGGCCATTTTTCCACTCTCTATGTCCAACAGTTTTCATCCAATCATCACCAAACTTGATATTTTAAAGATGGCTTTTAACCTAGAGAGGGCATAACTGTTTTACAAACAGCTCTTGTAAGTTGTTTACATGACTGTGCAGCTTTTAAGTCCCTATTTTTGGCAAGAGATTAATTTTCTCAGCAATCTCTAGGGTATTAGAGATTTACTGCATATGATACAAATTTTGTTCCTCAACATTATGCAGTCACATGTCTTCTCTTTGTGATTGGTCAGAATGTTGAATGTCTAAGTAAATTTGGTGCTTTTGGTATATTCAAATTTGTAAAACACTATACCAGTATTAAATACCTGAAATTCCAATTATGTATAAGAACAAGAAAATAGTTTCACATTACTATGGTTGATTTTGCAAGCTCGGTGTACTATTTATTTTCTCTTCCAGATCTTTGCCATTAAGAATCTGTATACTGTGTCATTTACCTGTAAAAATACACCCCGATCACTGGCTTTGAAAACTAAACCAGCATTTGAATGTTATTTATATAAAAACTTGCCTTAAATCTTGGTATTAAGTTAAGAAGAATGTGAAATCTAAATGATTAACAAAACACAACATGATATGGCTCACTTCAGTAAAATCACCTTTCCTACTGTAAAAAAAAACATGGAAAAAAAACTTAAGAGGTCAACGGTGTTCCCCTCCTGAATTTATATGATATGTGCTTGTTGATTGTTACCAGTAGCTGATATGGTTTTGCTAAAAATCAAATGAGGCATGTCATGGGAAAACCAGGCTTAATGCATGTGCGTAGTGTCTTGCTGGATCAGACTGTGCAGTCCGTACAGGCTAAATCCGGTACGACACTTCCCGCCTTCAGTGGATTTATGTTTAGAAGAGACTTCCTTAAAACTGAACCATTACAGCGGAAAGTGTCCCGGATTAACCTGCGCAGACTGCACAGGCTGACGACACTTGTCTCACGTGCATTAATCCTGGTTTTCCCACAACAAGCCTCAAATAGAAATATCAGACTGTTAAAACAGTTATCTGTATTATGCAGCTTGTCCCAGAACAGGTTCAGGCAAATAAATTATTGCCAAAATTTCCTGTATACATTATTGTTTAATTACTGTATGGACAAGCAGCAAATGCCAAATGTTTAAAACGGAGAAGTAAAGCAAAATGAGATTTTGCTACCCCTAGTTGCATAATTGACACACATTTTTCTGTATTTTTAACCAAATTTTTTGAGAAATATTTCGGTGATTAGATTGGGGTAATCATTGAGCGGGCAGATGGGGTGGCAGCGTCAACTTTTTGTTTCCGTTCTCTAACTCAAGAATGGATTGACCTATTGTAATGAAACTTCATACATAGATATATTATATCGAGACCTCGCTTGGGATTGCATATGAGGTGGGTGGGATCAAGGTCAGTGTTTCTAAAAATAGAAAAAAAGTTGCTGCTCAGTGACTTGAGAACACATGAAGATATTTTAATGAAACTTCATATATAGATACCTTATATCAATACCTCGCTTGCAATTGTTTATGGGGTGGGTGGGGTCAAGGTCACCATTACGAAAAGTAGACAAATGGTTTCTGCTCAATAACTTGATAACGCATCGAGATATTTTAATGAAACTTCATACATAGATACCTTATATTGAGACCTTACTTGAGATTGCATATGGGGTGGGTGGGGTCAAGGTCAAGGTGGCCATTTCAAAAAGTAGAAAAATGGTTTCCACTCTATACCTTGAGAATACATTGAGATATTGTAATGAAACTTCATAAATAGATACCTTATATCAAGACCTCGCTCGGGATTGCATATGTATATGGGGTGGGTGGGGTCAAGGTCACCATTACGAAAAGTATAAAAATGGTTTCTGCTCAATAACTTGATAACGCATCAAGATATTTTAATGAAACTTCATACATAGATACCTTATATGGAGACCCCGCTTGGGATTGCTTATGGAGTGGGTGGGGTCAAGGTCACCATTACTAAAGATAGAAAATGGTTTCTTCTCAATAAATTGAGAACACATTGAGATATTTTAATGAAACTTCATATGTAGATACCTCATATTGAGACCTGGCTTGGGATTGCATATGGCGTGGGTGGGGTCAAGGTCACCATTACTAAAAATAGACAAACAGTTTCCGCTAAATACCTAGATAATGAATTGAGATATTTTAATGAAACTTTGTATGTAGATACCTTATATCTAGACCTTGCTAGTGATTGCATATGGAATGGGTGGGGTCAAGGTCACCATTACTAAAAAAAAACAAAACAGTTTGCACTAAATAACTTGAGAACTAATTTAGATATTTTAATGATATTTCATATGTACATGTAGATACTTTATATTGAGACCTCGCTTTGGATTGCAAGGTCACCATTACTAAAAATAAAACAAACGGTTTACACTCGACAGCTCAATAACAAATTGAGGTATTTTAACGCTACTTCGAATGTAGATATCTTATATTGAAACCTCACTTGAGATTGCATATGGGATAGGTGAGGGTCAAGGTTACTGTTACTAAAAATAGAAAAATGGTGTAGGCTTAATAATGCAAGAACAAATTGAGCTTCATAATAGAACTTCATATATAGATACATTATAGCAAGACCTTGCATGTGATTGCATATTGTTTGTGTAGGGTCAAGATCAAAAGATGCCGCTTGTTATTACTTAGGGGATGGATGAGGTCAGAGTCACCATTACCATACTTAAAATAGATCAAATGCTTTCTGCTCAATAACTCAATAGTGGATTCAGATATTTTTATTTCGGTAAAACATTTTCACTTACATAAACATACTAATGTTCAGGGTCAGTATTCTTATATGTCCTAATAAATTAAGAACTAAAAAAGCAATTCCTTAACTTTAATGACCTTCACCTTGCACCCATAACTTTCTTTCATTATTGTGCTGACTTTCATGCATTTCGTTCGCTAAATTTGGTTTTCTTGGAATATCCACAATTCTTGTAAAATATTATTATTATGTTTTAAATACAGAACAATATGTGTCAGTTATACTTTTTCACTAAATAGTTCTAATATTGCGATGAGAATTCTTATTTGTTTGCAGGAGCGCAAGCTCAGAGGTTTTCTGTAAAAGTGGAGCCGTGCACGTTGGCTAAACTTTGTGATATCGAAGGTGATATGACAATGTTGGTGACGAATCAGTGCATTTCATTTGAGAACCCTAAAACAAGACAGAACAAGTACCTGTTCCAGCTAACGTGGATGAGACGTTTCGGTAAGAAAGGCACTGATGAGTTCTATTTTGAGTGTGGTAGAAAATGCCCGAATGGGGAAGGCACAGTCTCATGCCATACACTTAGCGCTGCGGAAATTCATAAGGTGATCACCACGAAATCAGCCAGCAACAGTTTGACAGTTATTCCTGGTAAACAGAAGTTCAAAGGTCAGGCAGGTGAAAAGAAGTCCCCAGAAGTGAAAGCCAAAGTAAATCCGACTGCACCAAATATTACGGGGCCAACCTTCGTACAAAAGAAACAGCATCCTGGCCTTGCAAAAGTCCCCACTTTGGTTCCAATTCAAGCTCCATATTCAGAGTATGATGATGTTGCTAGTGCGGCTACTCTGAGGAATTCCATAGGGAAGTCCTCAGGAAATGGTGCTAATTTGGGACATGTTTCACAGAATGATTTTAATCAAGAGCTGGAAGGTTTTTTGCATGGAGGAGATGACCATACTAGACATGCAAGCCTCAAAAAGCCTAATTTAACTGACTCCAAGAAAGAAAAGAAAGATCGAGAAAAAAGAGAAAAGAAAGAAGCAGAGGAAAGAGAAAAGAAGGAAAAGAAAGAAGCAGAGGAAAGAGAAAAGAGGGAAAAGAAAGAAGAAGGGGAAAGAGAGAAAGATAGGTTGAAACGAGAGAAAGAAGAAAAAGAACGAAAGAAAAAGGAAGACAAAATGAAGGCAAAGAACCCCAAGAAGGGTTCAATTAATAGATCTGCTGGTGCTTATGATGATGTTATTGACAATGATGCTTCTAGCAGTAGTGTAGCTGATGATGGAACATATGCTGAGTCTACAGATCCAACTCCTTTGCCGAAATCAAAAGCTTTCAAATCAGGTGATGGCTTAATTTACAATGATCCGGATGTTCATAAAGTGTTGCCATCAAGAGCCGAACCAGTTCAGTATGCTGAGCCGTACAAAACAACTGGCGGAGTTCCAATAGTAGCTGATGGTGCGACCTATTCTGAGGTCAAGGACTTTGGGAAAGGTGCATGGAAAAATCAAGGTCGTGAAGAAAAGGACATGATTTTTGAGGAAGATTACAGTGTAATTAAACAGGCCAGAGAGCAAAATAAAGGCCCGCCACCTGATTTGCCAGCTAGGAGGTATAGCCAGACTGACAGTGATGAAGAAAATACATACGACACAATGGCATCAAATGCGCCTAAACCATCAAGGAAACCTGAAAACCTTTATGGGATGGCCAGTGCTAAAAAGGTTGGAATAATGTTACCACAGACACCAGCTGCGGATTATCCCGAAGACAGTGGGGAGGAGGAGGACAATAAATACTCCCATTGTGCCGATACCAACACGTACGAAGAAGCGGATAAAGTGATGGGAAAGACGAGCCGATCATCGGGTGTACCATCAAGTCTGTATGAGGAAACAGATCGACCAGTCACTAAACCACCAATAAAAGCTTCAAAACTTTCGATAACCAAAAAAAAAGCTCCTGCGGAATCTTTGTATGAGGAAGTAAAAATGTGATACGCAGAGATAGTATTCAGAGTTTTTTTTAGGAAAGTCCCATTTGAAATATTCAGTATTTTAATCGTAATTAATTGCAATGTGTAGGAAATTAAGTGGTTTCTTTGAAAATCACCAAACTGTGATTTAATTTTCTCAAGTGTTTAATGATAATAGTGGATGCTGCAAGTGCCAGGAAACATTATTTCAAGGTAATATCTGCGATTTCTTCTTTGGACAACTTGGCTTACCATCTGTGTGAGCCAGTATTACTGTGACTGTCTTACATTTCCCAATGAAAGACCTTGGACTCCAATATGATACCTTAGTACTGTACTGTACATGTAAAACTTACGCTCTGAAATTTGCATAACATATTACCAGCAGTAATTTTACCAACCACTCGTATTTATGTCTGCAAGTTAACATTACAGAGAAATGTTTATTCAAAAGTTTTTCAGAAGCTTTTCCAAAGTCATACTGTGACTGTCTTCCACCTCAGAATGAAAGATCTTGACTCATGTACGATAACTTAGTACTGTAAGTACTGTACATGTTAAAAGTATGCTCTGAATTTGCATAACATATTGAATAGTTCTCATTTACCAGCAGTAATTTTTCTAATCACAAGTAAATTGAAGAATTTATGACTGTAAGTTTACGTTACAGAGAAATGTTTATCAACAGTTCTTCAAAAGCTTATCTAAAGTCGAGAACTATTTTTCCAATATTTTTTGGTTCTCAACATTTTACATTTGAGGTAAATAACTTTTTGCAATGACAAAAAAACCTCAACAGTGTCAAAATATTTAAAATTAATAGCTGTAAAGGGGAACGGCCAAGTTTTGACATACTTTTGTAGATGAAAGTCAGTAAATTACAATGTTACTCATGTAAAATTTGAAAATTATTAGTTTGATGCTTAAAAACGAAAATAAGATAGGTCGCCATTATTACTTACTTAATTTCTTCAACAAAACATGGCATTTGAACAATTCTTTTATGACAATATTTTGTTTTTAGGTATTGTTAGTCGTTGTGCTTGCTTTTAACAACAGCTATTATAAATGAACTTTATCGTATTTAAACAATGTCTTACGGGACGAGTAAATGACATGCATCATTTATTAGTAGATTATGCCTATTTTTATTACTTTTCGTTGATCGTCAATCTAGCTTATCCATAATTATTTTGATTCTTTTATGCACCTATTAATATTTTCCCCGAGGGGGAGCGGCAGGCATATACGGGACTTTAGACTGAAAGCAATTCCAGACAGGCAGGAATTTGACATGCTGAATGATTCCGGGTCCCGGGAAATAGACTTTGTTCGGATTTCAGATCCCGGTAATATTGGCCGCCGGGCCATTTGATACGCCAGTTAAGCATCCCCCATTGAGGGGATTTAGACTAAAATGCTTGGCTCTAGGGTGGGGAATTAGATCCCCAAAAATGCAATAGTCAAATTCCCCTGGGATTGCCCGCCACTCACCACCTGGGGGAAAATACTGATAGGTGCATTATATTTCCATACAAGTATAATAATAAAGAAGTACGATTTAAAATAGAAAACTCCCATCTCTTTTCAGACAGGTAACAATCGTATGTTAATCCTCTTAGTTGTTTATGTTGCTCATTTATATATTTTTTTTTTATCTGGTTCTTTGGAATCTGTCTTCATAGATATTTTTAAATCGATTGTTGGTTAACCGTTGCATTTTTCACTTTCAACTATATTCGAGATGTCAGTTTTCACAGTCGATGTGTCATCATGCCTTGAATGAATGGCAGTTTGTGTACGACCCTTTATTATGTCATGTGACAAACAGGATGTTGTTTTGATAATTGGATACCTCTCTTACAAATTTGCCAGAACGCTTGCACAGTTTGCAAAGTGTAATGACTATAATTATTAGCATCTACAAAAGAAATATGTTCGTGCAGTGAAAGTTTAATAATGTGAAGTATTTATGTGTCTTTTTAATGTGTCATGCACTTAAACTAAAAAACATATCCATTTCATGATGTTTCAAATATAAAAAACATATACATGTGATATGTTAACGCACATACATGCCAACAATTTATGTGTTGTTTTATTTTTAAGCGTTCCTCTACTTTTCAAAAAATACTTACATACTGCAGATTATCATAATATTGCTTACAATATATGTTCAGTATATCTATAATCGGGATAGTGAAACATTTGTTGGATATACTATTTTCTCATATTTAATAAAATCAGTGTTTCAGCAACAGGCTGTATATTATTATTATAACATCGTCCTTTACAATATTGTAAAATTTTATTAGACGGGCTTCTTATATAGCCATAAATCTGAATTATCTACAACATTTGTATTGAAATAATTCAGTAATGGGGCTTTGAAAAATATTAAAACACTACATGAAAAATGCTGTTGTTTTTATGTGATTGCCCGTTATCCATCGTGCGTGTGTGTGTGCGTGCGTGCGTCGTCAACTTTTCATTAAAACAACATCTCCTCCTAAACCACTTGGCAGACTTTCGCCAAACTTCACAGGAATGATCATTCGGTGACCCTCTCTCAAAGTTGTTCAAAATATTACGGTCCGCTGTATATGTAGGTCACCAGAGCTAAAAATAGATTTAAAAGTGTAAACTTAAAAAATCTTCTCTGAAACCGGAGGGCACAGAGGTTTCATATTTAGTATGTAACATCCTATAGTGGTCCTCTACAAAGATTGTTCAAACTATTCCCCTGGGGTCACAATGGGCTACATACCGGGGGTCACATTGTTTATATAGAATATATAGCAAAATTACTTTAAAAATCTTCTCCTCTGAAACCAGAAGGCTCAGAGCTTTCGTATTTGGTATGTAACATCCTATAGTGGTCATCTACAAAGATTTTTCAAACTATGCCCCTGGGGTCAAAACTGGCCACGCCCCGGGATCATATGGTTTATATAGAATATATAGCAAAATTATCTTTAAAAATCTTCTCTGAAACTGCAAGGCCCAGAGGTTTCATATCAGGTATGTAACATCCTTTAGTGGTCCTTTACAAAGTTGTTCAAATTATGACCCTGGGGTCAAAACGGGCCACGCCCCAGGGGTGACATGGTTTAAATAGAATATATAGCAAAATAATTTTAAAAATCTCCTCTGAAACCACAAGGCCCAGAGGTTTCATATTTGGTCTGTAACATACTATAGTGCTCCTCTACAAAGATTAATCAAATAATGCCCCTGGGGTCAAAACTGGCCACGCCCCCGGGGTCACATGGTTTATATAGAATATATAGCAAAATGACTTTAAAAATCTTCTCTGAAACCGCAAGGCCCAGAGGTTTCATATTTGGTATGTAACATCCTTTAGGGGTCCTTTACAAATTTTGTTCGAATTATTCCCCTGGGGTCAAAACCGACTCTGCCCCGAGTCACATGGTTTTTATAGAATATATAGCAGAATGACTTTAAAAATCTTCTCCTGAAACTGCAAGGCCCAGAGGTTTCGTATTTGGTATGTAACATTGTATAGTGGTGCTCTACAAAGATTGTTTAAATTATGCCACTGGGGTCAAAACTGGCCACACCGCAGGAGTCACATGGTTTATATAAACTTAAATACCAAAATGTCTTTTTAAATCTTCTCTGAAACCGCAAGGCCCAGAGGTTTCATATTTTGTATGTAACATCCTATAGTGGTCCTCTACAAAGATTGTTCAAATTATGCCCCATGGGTCAAAACTGACCACACCCCAGGGGTCACATGGTTTATATAGCAAAGTGAGTTTAAAATTCTTCTCTGAAACCGCAAGGCCTAGAGGTTTCATATTTGGCAACATCCGTATAGTGGTCCTCTACAAATATTGTTCAAATTATGTCTTTGGGGTCAAATGTAGTCACGCACTGGGGGTCACATGTTTTATATAGACTTAAATAGGAAAATGACTTTAAAAATCTCCTCTGAAAAGGCAAGGCCCACAGCTTTCCTATATTTGGTACGTAACATTGCATAGTGGTCCTCTCCAAAGATTTTTCAACTTATGCCCCATGGGGTCAGATCTGGCCACACCCCGAGGGGTCACATGCTTTATATAGACTTAAATAGCAAAGATACTTAAAAAATCGTTACTTGAAACCGCAAGGCCCAGAGGTTTGTTCAAGATTGTTCATAATATGCCCCTGGGATCAAAATAAGCCACGCCTCTGGGATGCAAATTCCAATTGGGTTACAAGGTCTCAGTTGAGCGTCTTTTGACTACGTAGACAACAAAACGCTGCATTTAAAAAAAAATTCTTACTGTTTGATTATAAAGATAGTTGAATTTAAATTTCCAATGCATAAGGCTGAACTACTGCAACAAATCAGATTACGTCTAAGTCCAGTATAATTATTATTTGTAAACCTATCAATCAATCAGCAATCAGGATTTGCCATGCCCGCAACTTGGAAAACCTTCATATTACTTTTGACGTTATTGTGTAGGAATACACAGGATATTGTCATCGTTGTTTGTCCGGGCCATAAAGTTAATGATCTCGGTCATGGTGACAGCAGGAAGCCCAGACTACTACGGATCCATTTCCACTGATCTCAAAGATAAAATACTTGTATCATTTGTCTAGTAGTTAAGATTACTGATAGCTGATAACACAAAGTGGGCTTTTGTGATCACCTTTTGTCCATAGTCCGTCAACATTTTCATTTAATCGACACCTCCTCTTAAACCGCTTGGCAGATTTTCACGAAACTTCACAGGAATGATTCTTGGGTGACCATCTTTTAAAGTTGTTCAAATCGTTTCGGTCTGCTGCATATGTAGGTCACCAGAGCTAAAAATAGATTTCAAAACTGAAAACTTTAAAAATCTTCTCTGAAACCACAAGGCTTGGAGCTTTCATATTAGATATGTAAAATCCTCTAGTGGTCCTCTACAAAGATTGTTCAAATTATTCCCCTGGGGTAAAAACTGGCCACACCTTGTGGCTCACATGGCTTATATAGACTGAAATAGCAAACTGACTTTAAAAATCTTCTCTGAAACCCCAAGGCCCATAGGTTTTGTATTTGGTACGCAACATTATATAGTGGTCCTCTACTTTGATTGGTCAATTGATGCCCCTGGGTTCAAAACTGGGTAACAACCCGGGGGTCACATGGTTTATATAGACTTACATAGCAAAATGAGTTTAAAAAAATCTTCTCTCAAACCGCAAGGCCCAGAGGTTTCATATTTGGTATGTAACATTGTATAGAAGTCGCCTACAAAGATTGTTGAAAAGGTACCCCTGGGGTCAAAGCTGGCCACGGCCCGGAGGTCACATGGTTTGTATAAACTTAAATAGCAAAATGACTTTTAAATCTGCTCTGGTTTATATTGACTTAACAAATCATCTCCTGAAACTGAAAGGCCGAGATCTTTATACTCAGGTGAGTGCTTTCGTGCCATTTTTCCCTTTTGTTATAAGCCATTATGATGCCTTTAACTCAGGTGAGCGACCTAGGGCCATCGTGGCCCTCTTGTTATCAAATGTTGCCAAATACTTATATTATAGTATGTTTTTATAACCTACATTTATCTGACGCATCCTACTTAATATAAATTATGTCTTAGGTTATTGTAACTTAGTGAAAGAACGCGAAATTTGAAGTAATTTTTACAGTCTATATATAAAACAATTTACGCGTTGGGATGAATGTACGTCACTTCTGGTTTGAAAAAAAATGGCGTATCGATAGAAATATGCGCAAAATCCTGTTGTCTTTTATGCTATACTCGCTTATAAAAGCGTTATTCATGAAAACTGATACGAGAAGTTGATTTGTTATGGCTAAAACTATATTACTAAAGAATAAATAACATTCAAAGCTTGGCCTTTCACCTTTAAATTCATGAATCAATGCATTTGAACAGTAAAAGGGTGTGAGAATTTTACAGAATTTTTTTTTGTTTACAGACATTTATATCTTGATGAAATGAGTGTTCACATGCAGTTAACCTTGCCTTTTCGCTTAGGACCAGATTACGATTTTATGTGTTCAAAAATATTATTCACAAACAATTGAAAGTTTATTTCAAATCTTTGACATAAAATTATATACAGATAAAAGTTCCAAAAATGTTGTTATTCATTAAGAATGTATTGTATTGTTAAGATCATTTTCTTGATTGTTCTTTTAAAATTAACATTAAAGTTTATTTAAATTTCAGCAAATTTTTAAGCCCACACTTTTTAGGAGTGGCACATAGATTTTCTCTTGTCCGTCCATCCGAAACATTATAAGCATATTCATCGGCCTTAGGGCTTTTTAACCTGGGTATTTTGGTGCATTTTTTGTATGACATCAGCAGAGTTATGTCCCTTTTTTTAGAAAAAAAACAACATTTTTGGACTCGTGTTGCGTGTAACTCAAAAAGTATTATTGTTAGAGTGATGAAACTTTATAAACATATTAATCAGCATCTGAACTTGTGCACCTGGGTATTTTGGTGCAGTGTTTTCAGACATCAGCAGAGTATTTGCCCTTTTTTTAGCAAAAAAATACATTTTTGGACTTGTGTCGTGCGTAACTCAAATAGTATTACTGCTGGAGAGATGAAACTTTATATACATATTAATCAGCATGTGAACTTGTGCACCTGGGTATTTCGGTGCATTTTTTTAAGCCATCAGTGGAGTTATGGCCCTTTTTTAGCAAAAAATGACATTTTTGGACTTGTGTCATGCGTAACACAAAAAGTATAACTGCTAGACTGATGAAACTTTATAAACATATTCATCAGCATGTAAACTTGTGCACCTGGGTATTTTGGTGCATTTGTTCCGACATAGCAGAGTTTTGTGACAACCAGGGAATGTGGGGTCATCCGTGTCCTACAGATACGTGTCTGGTTGTGTATGATTTTGAAAGCATGTAGTATAATTTTACTGTCTTAAAAAAGTCTTTAAATTACAGATATTAGGCGCGTCCTGGGAAAACCGGTCTTAATGCAAGTGCGTAAAGTGCCGTGCTGGATTAGCCTGTGCGTACTGCACAGGCTAATCCGGGACGACACTTTACGCACATGCATTAAGACGGTTTTCCCACGACCCGCCTCATATGTTTTTGTATATGATTTAGAATGGTTGGGTTTGTACTATGAAGGTTTTACCTTAAAATCCAATCAACCAAAGAATGTTCAAGCCAGCTATCAAATACAGAGATTATGTAAAAGTAAACGTGCTGGTAATTACTTACATATTGGGCACACAGAACTTTAGGCCTCAAAAAATACTTATGTGTCAGGTGTCCTGAATTACCCTACTTTGTTCATGCCAACCCTTACAAGATTTTTACACTTAAAAAAATAGAATTACAAGCGATAATCCAAGAAACATCTTCAAACTGCACCAAGAAAAAGAGGAATCCATTTTCTTGAAAGTGGTGGTCATGAAATGCATTAAAATCATAAAATGTACTCATAGATAATTTACACACATGTCGCCAGAAACACAACTATTATTTTCTAGGCTTTACATTAAAAATTGGACAAATGTATTGTGGCCTTTTTTAAGTGTATCTTGTATGCTACTCAATGAATTAATTATATATGAAGGTATAATATATTTATAATATATATATGTTGTGTTTTGTTAAGAATATTTAATTCTAGATTTAATTGTTTGTAGATATTTATAATCAGAGAACACTTCATTTATTTGTAATGCAGTGAAAGTGAAAATATTTATCACCAGATATATAAATAATTATATAAATAAATATAATATGACATATTAACAGTGTCATGCATTGAAATTGATGCTTTCAACACATTTTAACGTGATCACATTGTAAATGTAGACCATGGGGCCATTATGCTTGTTTGATAATAGACCGATCGGGGATTCGCCACCATAGACCGATCCGGGATTCGCCACCAAGTTTAAATTCCTCCCCAGCTATTGTTTAAGGATTAATTTCCATTCATCGAAAATCACAAACATGACCACGTGCTCTTTGGAATATCACAAACAAATTCCATGTGCTCTTTTGTATGATATAGTTTAACAGCTTAAACACGTGATATCCAAGTGCGATGATTTGATAATATTGCAGATTAATTTGAATATGATTGACATTAAATGTCCGCATAGGCTGATCAAGGATGACACTTTCCGCTTTTATGATATTTTCTGTTTCAAAGATGTCTCTTCTAAACATAAATCCACTGTAGGCGGAAAGTGTTGTCTCTGATTCCGCACAGGCTTATCCAGGACGGCACTTTACGCTCATGCATTAAGCCCGGTTTTCCCACGCCTCATATATCAAAATACCAAAGCTGCAGATTGTGTAAATAATGTACTACAACTTAAGTTGCACCTGACTTTAATTTCCTGGATCTTGTTACCTTGAAATATCCCTTGAAATATTCCTTCCAAAGATATGTGTTAAGACTGCTGAAGTTTGCATAAAGTTGGCATTAAGAATGTAATGAAAATAATTACTTAAATTAGGACTGATTTTTATTCTCCCCGAAAAATGTGGGGGGAGCATATGCCGCCGCTTTGTCAGTCCGTCCGTTCGTCCCGTTTTCTTGTCCGAAGTATTTCTCAGCATCTACTTAACCAGAATTCAATGAAACTTCATGGGAAGCTTCATCACCAAGAGGTGTACACTGAACCAGGATGTTCTGCTTCAATAATTTTTCTCAGAGTTATGGGACTTTGATGATTTATGAAATAAGCATTTAGTACACAATTCTTATCCAGTGTATTTCTACGCAACTACTGGACTGCATTCAGTGAAACTTTATAGGAAGCTTCATTACCAAGAGGTGTGCAGTGAACCAGGGCGTTCCGCTTCAGTGATTGTCTCAGAGTTATGGGACTTTGAAGATTTATGAAATAAGCACTTAGTGCACAATTTTTGACCGGTCTATTTAAATGCAACTACTGGCCAGAATTAAATGAAACTTTATAGGAAGCTTCATTACACAGAGGTGTGTACTGAACCAGAACATTCTGCTTCAATGATTTTGCTTAGAGTTATGAGACTTTGAAGATTTCTTACATAAGTATTTAGTGCACAATATTTGTTCAATCTATTTCTACACAACTGCTGGCCTGATTTCAATTAAACTGTATGGGAAGCTTTATTACAAAAAGGAGGTTTGCAATGAAACAGGATGTTCTGCTTCAATGATTTTTCTAAGGGTTGTGGGACTTTGAAGATTTCTGAAATTAGAAAATAGTGCAATTTCTTGTCTGGGCTATTTCTGCGCACTTACTGTACAATAAAACTATATGTGATGCTTCCTTATCAAAATGACGTGTGCACAGTACAGGATGTTCCCTTTCAGGGATTTTCCTGGGAGTTATGGGACTTTCAAGGTTGCTGAAATTAGTGTCTTGTGCACAATTCTTGTCTGCACTGTTTATCAGCAACTACTAGCCAATATGCAATGAAACTTTATGGGAAGCTTCATTACCAAGAGAAGGTGTTCACTGTACCAAGATGTTCAGCTTCAATGATTTTTCTTAAGTTATGGGACTTTGATGATTGAGCACAATTGTCTAGACTCTGCTCTTCTGATTGCATTCCCATTACTTGACAAAGCGCATTGGGTAGCATCCATCAGTTCACTGATATCCTTTTGCTGGGTCTTGTTTTTAGCTCACCTGAGCACAACGTGCTCATGGTGAGCTTTTGTGATCGCCTTTTGTCCATCGCCCGTCGTTTACCTTATGAACACTCTAGAGGCCACATTTATTGGCCAATCTTCATGAAACTTGGTCAGAACATTTGTCCCAATGATATTTCGGCCGAGTTCGAAACTGGGTCATGTGGGGTGAAAAACTAGGTCACTAGGTCAAATGGAAGAAAAAGCTTGTGAACACTCTAGAAGTCACATTTTTTGTCCAATCAACATGAAATTTGCGCAGAACATTTGTTCTAATGATATCTTGGCCGAGTTCGAAAATGGTTCTGATCCGTTGAAAAACATGGCCTCCAGGGGGCGGGGCAGTTTTCCTTATATGGCTATAGAAAAAGCTTGTGAACTCTCTAGAAGTCACATTTTTTGCCCAATCAACGTGAAACTTGCTCAGAACCTTTGTTCTGATGATATCTCGGCCGAGTTCAAAAATGGTTCCGGTCCGGTGAAAAACATGGCTGCCAGGGGGGGGCAGTTTTCCGTATATGTCTATAGGAAAAGCTTGTGAACAATCTAGAAGTCACATTTTTTGCCCAATCTTCATGAAACTAAGTCAGAAACATTTGACCTAATGATATCTCGACCGAGTTTGAATCTGGGTCATGTGGGGTGAAAAACTAGGTCACTAGGTCAAATTGAAGAAAAAGCTTGTTAACTCTCTAGAAGTCACATTTTTTGCCCAATCTTCATGAAAAACTTGGTCAGAACATTTGTCCCAATGATATCTCGACTGAGTTCGAATTTGGGTCATGTGGGGTCAAAAACTAGGTCACTAGGTCAAATTGAAAAAATAGCTTGTTAACACTCTCTAAGTCACATTTTTTGCCCAATCTTCATTGAACTTGGTCAGAACATTTGTCCCAATGATATCTCGACTGAGTTCGAATCTGGGTCATGTGGGGTCAAAAACTAGGTCACTAGGTCGAATTGAAGAAAAAGCTTGTTTACACTCTAGAAGTCACATGTTTTGTCCAATCTTTATGAAACTTGATCAGAACATTTGTCTTAATGGTATTTCGTCCGAGTTTGAATCTGGGTCATGTGGGGTCAAAAACTAGGTCACTAGGTCAAATTGTAGGAAAAGATTGTTAACACTCTAGAAGTTACATTATTTGCCCAATCGTCATGAAACTTGGTCAAAACATTTGTCCCAATGGTATCTCGGCCGAGTTCGAATCTGGGTCATGTGGGGTCAAAAACTAGGTTCCTAGGTCAAATTGAAGAAAAAGCTTCTATTTCCATATGTACTTCAAAATTTTGAATGTCTGTTGTCACTTAGGTTTTTCAAACCATGATGATTAAGGCTGCATTTCCATCAGTACGTATCAGTATATCCATATCCGTATAAAAATCTAACACATGGAAAATTGTTCGACTAATGAATCTTAGGTGAGCGACCCATGGCCATTTGTTTTATTATCTCTTCCAAAGATGTCATAATATAAATATATCAAGCTGCACAGATTTTGTTTGTGTATTATGTAATGCACCATTAACCAAATTTTAAACTGATAATGCATTTACATGTTTATGAATATCACTGTAGATGATTTACTTTTTGAGGAAATGCATTGATTATTAATAGCATATAGCTTTAGTTAACTTAAATCATTTTCACATATATATACTTTTTTAGAGTTGTTTATCTATTCACAGTGTATAAATCATTATGTATGTTGTCATAAATTTTGTATTTTTTTAATGTATACATGACCTTATTTCGGCACAGTATTGTGCCAATAACAGTACCATATGCATATGTCCGATATAGATGTAGGTTTTTTCTGGACATATTGGTGTTAACAATAAGTTAAATGTGCTATTTGAGAGAATACATACATATATTTGCAAATTGTATTATAATACATAAACATTAACAATTACTATTTGCTTATATTTGTTTTCTGTCCATAATGGTAACTAATAAAGTTCTTAAAGTGGACTTAGTTATTGGTGTGTTGTTTTCTACATTTTACTCAGCTTTCCCCTGGTTGTTCCCAGAGCCATCATTCCTGTTTTGTTAGAATGCTTTTAATACATGCAGTAATATTGTGGATTTTAGTTTTAACCATTTAAGGGAAAGATCCAGAGCATAATGGCAGGGTGCTACACCCAGCCCCTTGTTAGCTCAACTATTCTAAGCATAGGTGAGCTTTCCGGCTCGCCCTGGCATCTGCGTCTTAATTGGTTAAAGTTTTTATTCAAAAGTCTTGTAATTTCAAAACTACATACATGTAAGTTATCCAATTGAAAATTGGAATATACCTTAGTCATCAAATCGAACATCAAGTGCATAACTCTGTTTTGTATTTTGACAGAGTTATGCCCCTTTTCACATAGATTTTCAGGTTAAAGTTTATATTCACAAGTTTTGTAACTTCAAAACTACATTAGCTATTCACTTGAAATTAAAATATACCTTTGTCATAAAATCCAACATCAAGTGCCACATTCCCCATAACTCTGTTTTGTATTTTGACAGAAGTATGCCCCTTCTTCGCATAGATTTTCAGGGTAAGTATTTAAAGTTTTGTATCTTCAAAACAATCTAAATTATTACAGACTTTTTTCCTGTTTTTCAGAGTCAGTGGCCACCCTGCTGCATGTTTTTTATTCCTAGATTTTTTTCCTAAGGGGTTTACTTAAAAAAGACTGTATTGCTTGGATTATTTAAGATAAGAAATTATTGTGAGTCGGCAAGATAGCAACAGTACAATATAAGCTTGAGTGAGCTTTTGAAACAGAAAACAATTATACAACTAATTCTGATGCAATGTAATCCATGTCTATGGTAATAAATACATTGATTTATCAGTATGTTACATATTTTTATTAAAATCCTGTAAGTTTTATATTTATAGTAGTATGTATAACTAGATAAATGACTGGGTTTATCTTTTTTAGTTTAAATAATTTTTAGTGAAATTCACTTATTTTTTCCTTATTTCCTTAACAAGCTTTTTAAATACAGTCCCGGGCTGGTCTTTATAAAGAACCTTAGTCTAAAATTAAGAAAAATCTTAAAATTCTCAATTTTAATTATTGATTTTCTGACAAAGTAATGCATTTCTGGAAGATTTTTGACACATAATTTGCAATATAATTCAAAGTTTATTAATATTTAGCATTAGTCATGCAAATGTTCCAAAGCATAGTGTTCTAAACACAAAGTCTAATTTTGACTTATATTCAACTTAAGTTAAGAATGGCTTAAGAATCTTTATAAATATGGGCCCTGTTTGATTGTTGTAATGGAGAATTTTACTGTTATTAAGGGAGAAACAGTATTTTGTTTAGGCATGTACAATAAGAAACCCATCTACTGATGTGGTATTTGAGGCCATAATTATTTCAGTAAAGTTGTCATTACTTTGGTTTTACCCTTTACAATGGCTGCACAGTTCTACTGTTTCTTGGTCAAACTACCGGTAAACATTTATTTCCTTTCAAGCTATTAATACCTTACATGACAAAGGATGATAAAGTGGTTTACAGATTGCTTATGATATCGTGTTCATCTTTCGTGACAGTTGAACATCAAACAAAATGTCCAACTTTCCTGGCTACAGTTAGGAGGTTAAAGTAGGATATAAACTAGCCGACACTATTGTTATGAATAGAACTGAATAGAATGAATATGAATTATTGTTATCGATAGACAATAATGGAATTCCTAAGAAATTAAAATTTCAGTTCCTGGGGTGGTATTCTAAACCTTTCTTCGCTAAGATTTCATAAATTTTCTATGATTTATTCATTGTTTTCTGAAAATGTGAGAATTTCTTAGTTTTTCTCTAATTATTGTAAAAAAAGGTTAGAAAAAATCTAAGAATAACAGTTGTTGTCCTTAAATTAGATTTTTCTTAGACAAAAATAGTGTGTTTGTTATGTGTAGGCCTAAAAAATGATAGCTGCACTTGTTATCAAAATCTGTCAATATAAGATCTGTGTCGACCAAACATGTGAACCTTTGATTTTAAATGAAAAACGCATAGTTACATAATATATAAGGGGCGCGTCGTTGGAAAACCGGAATTAATGCATGTGCGTTAAGTGCCGTTCCGGATTAGCCTGTGCAGTTTGCACAGGCTAATCCAGGAGGGCACTTTCCGCTTTTATGGTATTTTCTGTTTCAAGGAAGTCTCTGCTTAACATAAATCCACTGTAGGCGGAAAGTTCCGTCCTGGATTAGCCTGTGCGGACTGGTGAAGGTGCCAGGAATCAAACAGTGGACCAAGGGTACGGTCAAAAGTCCACTTTTGGACAAAACACTTTATTACAGTATATTATATTTTATGCAATGCAAGTAAAATGCAATTTCAAAACTGTAAAGCAAGAAGAGAAAACAATATGCATCTTATTAAATTGTTTGTCATTATAAAACTTGAGTTTACAAGCACATAATATGGTACATATGGTAATATGGCCAAATAACGCTACAGACCTAGAAATATATGGTAAAAACTTTTTCGTTAATGAGTAATCATCAGCTGAAATTGATAAACTTAAGCGTTTGTAACGCTAGACGATGGAATAATTTGGAGTGTTTCTGTTGTTTTCGTTAAAAACGTTCACAACATGTGGATCACTTACATGACGTTAAATATTCAGGGTTAAATATATAAATCGGAATGGCCAAGTGGTTAAGGGCAATAGATTTTGATCCGCAGGTCCGGGGTTCGAACCCGATGGGAGCAGCTTATTTTTTTCTTTCCTTTTTTTTCATCCTTTTCTTGTTATTATCCTTGAGCTCTTTTGTTTCAATGCTTAAATCTGTCAAGCTAAGACATTTAATGGCATACTTCAAAAAATGCAAAAATCTGTGAACAAGTCCCTTTAAATGTCTGAGCTGTAATAGTTAGGTCATTGTTTAACAAACATTTATGAAAGTTACGCATTTTTGGATACGTCATGAACGTGATGGGCAGACCTCAGGACCGATTTGTCTTTCCAGACAAATATGGTCTCTGTCAATACATATACAGCAAATCTTCACAAATAAAATTGGAAATTTAATTGGTGTCCCAACTGCTATAGTTTATCTAGTGAATGCATTAATTTTCATACGGTTTCTGGCAAATAACTGACATACACATTTAATCTAAAGACTGAAATACTGGTCGTCTATTTTTCACACACAACAAAGAAGCCAGGCCAAACAAAAGTGATGTTTCCTTGTGATTTCATATCTTAAAATGCCGATATGTTGATTTGAAACTCTCAAACATGACACCATACTACATTATGACATGTAAAGCACATTTTTGTTTCCTAATATAGTTACCAGATTTCCTCCTCAAGGAAAGAATAAGCAACACATTATAGCTGTACCGCAATATGCTTTGAATAATGAGTTATTATCTTATTGCACTAATACAAGGCAATGCGGTAACATGCCTAACGATACATCTTCCATGGAAAACATTGTGTGGGTTTTTGCATCTAAATAGTTAAGTGGAAGTTCAAGAGGCTCAATTTCACATGGAAATGAAAGCTTTATAATCTACTCCAATTGAAATTGAAATCAGTGTGATTGCATACCAATTATATACCAGTTCAATTCAATTCATTTCAATTACCAGTATATACCAGTTCATGTGAGCTATGATATGGGAGTCTCGACCAAGGTCAATATGTTACGATTCAATTATATACCAGTTCATGTGAGCTTTGATATGGGAGTCTCGACCAAGGTCAATATGTTACGACTATTTTCAGTAGATAAATGACAGAAAACCTCGAAACCAGATACAATTTGTTCCATTTGAATGTTAATATAATGCACTGATATGTTTGTTAAACCACAAACAATATTTTACTGATGTATTACTTAATAGACCTTTTAGTTGTTTGTTTGTTTTTTGGGATTTTTTGTCGTTTTTAACAGTATTTCAGTCATATCACGGCGGTCAGTTAACCTACTCACACTTTTCCTGGGCCAGCTTAGCCGATCTAAGCGGTTTACCAGTACTAAGTGCCAGTTACTGACAACTGCCCTACCTGAATCAGAGGTTGGGGGAGAATGGCCGTATAAATAATTTCATGACCAATCCCCACACAAGTTTATGTGGCAGGGCTGGGGTTCGAACTCACCATCCCCGGACTGACAGTCCAGCGCTCTACCAACTGGGCTAGCTGGGCCCGCCTAATAGACCTTCAAGAATAGACCTTCAAGAACAGACCTTCAAGAATAGACCTTCAAGAATAGACCTTTAAGAATAGACCTTCAAGAATAGACCTTCAAGAATAGACCCATTAAGAGAGGCTAAGATATTACGATGAGTATCCAACAAATGCAGTCACTAACAATGACTAGAATAATTTGAATTCAGTTTGCAACACATGTATACTTCAGCCTGTAATAATTCCCACAATATCAAGTTCAAGAATGCATGTACACTGAAATAAAACACACTAAGTATGCTCAGTTTTCAAGTAACCTGCCAAGTGTCTGTACAAGCCCTGCAAATAAACATCTGAAAAATTCCCCTAGCAATTACTCTGTGTATCAAGTAACAACTCACAATCTCTACTTGGGGAAGTAAAAACTGTTCTACCATGAATACACCATAAGACACCAGTACTACATTTTGTATGCAATCAAACAGCCATAATTTCTCAGGTATTTTAAAAATAAATAAAATAAAAAGGTATAACTATAAATTATGCCCTAGTATTAACTTTTATTTTATAAATGGTTACCTTATTATAAAGGAATTCATTTTGGTGTTTGTACAATCTAAGTTTAATGTTCAAATCAACTAACATTGATTAGTATTTAGTTTAGATTAAAATTTAAAATCTCAGATGGGAGTGCTATTAAAGGATTTTGCTTAGAGATATATTAATGAAAAGACATCCAAGAAAACTAGTAATCCTTTTGGTAATTTGTCACTAGTTGTGCTTGTCGATTTTCATTATGAGCATACCCCAGTCTTTGAATTCACCTAAATCCTTACAAATAATGAAAACGCATTGTACATGTAAAGATTTATATTCTAATTCTACAAGTCAAATTTCGCACACATTGATAAAGTTCATTACATTGTCTGGTGGCATATTAGTAACTGTAGTCATGAACCTTTTCAATAGCAACTTTGAAAATGTTTCGCACACATTTATAAGGTTCATTATATTGTCTGGTTGCATAATCATAAGTCAGATTTTGCACACATTTATAAGGACCATTGTATTGTCTGGTGGTATAATCATAAGTCAGATTTTGCACACATTTATAAGGTTCATTGTTTTGTCTGGTGGCATAATCATAAGTCAGATTTTGCACACATTTATAAGGTTCATTATATTGTCTGGTGGCATAATCATAAGTCATGTTTTGCACACATTTATAAGGTTCATTACATTGTCTGGTTGCATAATCATAAGTCAGATTTTGCACATTTATAAGGTTCATTACATTGTCTGGTGGTATAATCATAAGTCAGATTTTGCACACATTTATAAGGTTCATTGTTTTGTCTGGTGGCATAATCATAAGTCAGATTTTGCACACATTTATAAGGTTCATTATATTGTCTGGTGGCATAATCATAAGTCATGTTTTGCACACATTTATAAGGTTCATTACATTGTCTGGTTGCATAATCATAAGTCAGATTTTGCACATTTATAAGGTTCATTACATTGTCTGGTGGTATAATCATAAGTCAGATTTTGCACACATTTATAAGGTTCATTGTTTTGTCTGGTTGCATAATCATAAGTCAGATTTTGCACACATTTATAAGGTTCATTATATTGTCTGGTGGCATAATCTTAAGTCAGATTTTGCACACATTTATAAGGTTCATTACATTGTCTGGCTGCATAATCATAAGTCAGATTTTGCACACATTTATAAGGTTCATTACATTGTCTGGCTGCATAATCATAAGTCAGATTTTGCACATTTATAAGGTTCATTATATTGTCTGGTTGCATAATCAAAAGTCAAATTTCGCACACATTTATAAGGTTCATTATATTGTCTGGTTGCATAATCATAAGTCAAATTTCGCACACATTTATACAAATCATTACATAGTCTGGTGGCATATTAGTAACTGTACTCATGAACCTTTTCAATAGCAACTTTGAAAATGTTTCGCACACATTTATAAGGTTCATTATATTGTCTGGTGGCATAATCATTATTAAGTCAGATTTTGCACATTTATAAGGTTCATTATATTGTCTGGTGGCATAATCATAAGTCAGATTTTGCACACATTTATAAGGTTCATTGTATTGTCTGGTGGTATAATCATAAGTCAGATTTTGCACATTTATAAGGTTCATTATCTTGTCTGGTGGCATAATCATAAGTCAGATTTTGCACACATTTATAAGATTCATTGTATTGTCTGGTGGTATAATCATAAGTCAGATTTTGCACATTTATAAGGTTCATTATATTGTCTGGTTGCATAATCATAAGTCAGATTTTGCACACATTTATAAGGTTAGTTATATTGTCTGGTGGTATAATCATAAGTCAAATTTCGCACACATTTATAAGGTTCATTACATTGTCTGGTGGCATACTAGTAACTATACTCATGAACCTTTTCAATAGCAACTTGAGCATGTTTGAAAATGAAGCAACACTTAAACTATACATATTAAAATAGGTTAAGTATTTAAGCCTCAACTAATATTTTCTGATTTCCCATGCTACTAGTTTTTGTGTTTCTGAAAAAACACTGGTCTTACTCAACTTTCCCACCAGGTTATTAAAGCACCTCAAAATCTTTCTTTAGATTATCATCACATACAATAATAATATTTATACAGGCATCAGTGGTCGGTCTTGATATTAACATTTCAATAAGAAAACTCTCTATTGGGGAATACCCTCATTAGCAAGGGGTGTTTAGAAAGTACTGAATGCAGAAACCCAATGCTTTAACGTGGCTAAATTTTAAAAAATGCAATTACTACCTGTATTTGAGTGTGGTGAATGTTTATTAAATGCAACAGGATTCTCTCCCATATGGTCATCACCCCTACAAGACATGGGCCCGTATTCATCAACCTATTCTTAGACTTAAGAATAAAGAATATTCTTGAAGATGTTCTGTTAAAAAATGCTGTTTATTTGAATTTTACTTGGTATTTACCAATGCTAATTTTAGCATTCTTCGCTAAGAATGATTTATATGTATTAATGACATAAGCAACATTGGTACCCTGTAAGACAAGTATTAAGGTTTGTGTCTAAGTCTATTCTTTACTCTTAAGTCTAACAATGGGGGGTGAATACCGGCCTTGCTATTTGGGTTACAGGGGATTGTGCAAGATACTGGAGACACCCTGTTCCAGAGGTGATCCTGGGACTTTTCGGTCCTGGGTGAAGCACCTCGGTTTAATGCCTCGTACCAAATACTGTTTAGTAGGTTAGTTCTAGCATCAGACTTAAATACGGTAAAAAAATGCAAACACCAAGCAGTTTGTTTGCACTATGAAAAGACAGTTGTTAACAAGTTTAATTACCACTTTTAAGCCACTTTAAATGATGCAATAAGTGATTTTTTGTGTTCGACTAAATGAAGTGTGTGTTTACCAGTAACAGTCAATAAGTCACTTGTTGCAAATTCAATAATTATTGTGCATAGAATTTATACTCTTAATTTTGTTTTTTAATTGCGACTATGTTAACAGGGCACGTGTATTGCCAAATGCAATACATTTCAGAAGTTTTTTAACATAAATAGTATTAAATTGAAATTAGTCTTTATAACATGGGCTTCAGTATTTAAGGCTCTGCTCAATAATTTCGAACATCCCTTAAACATACTACATATCCCAAATAAACAAGTTCTGTTTAGATTACACTTCCTTAACCATTGAAGTAAAATATACAGCCATTTAGTTTGTTTGCATTTTTTTCATAAATAGTGTAGCCTTGAAAGATTACCTTCCAGTATTAAAACTAGATGTGTCAGACACACGGATGCCCCCATGACACATGTTTGGACACAGACAAATGGCGTATCACCAACACAAATTTTTGCCTCTACAAATTTATTTTTATATATATTTTATAGTGAGAAGAATGACAAAAGGCCATAAATTCAGCTAATGTTGGTCATAACCAGAACTCCTTTCTGTACGACCACCCATACATTATATAAAGGTTCTTCAGCTGTAAAAGTTTGAGCAAAATCCGCCAAGCAGTTAAAGAGAATGCCACAAAAATTCTGAAGTATATATTCTAAAGTGGACAAAATGACAAAGGACTATAATTCTGCCAAAATTTGTCGCAGCCAAACTTCCTTCCTTTCAATCACCTACACATTAAGGTTCTTCAGCTGTGAAAGTTTGAGTGAAATCTGCCAAGCAGTTAAAGAGGAGTTAAGTCCACAAAATGTCTGGATGTACATACGTACGGACATACAGACGTACGGAGGGACAAGTGCAATGCTTGATGCCTCACACTTTGTGGCGGCATAACAATATCATAGTTTTCAAGATACCCCCACCACACACACACATGCAATTGCAGGATAAAAATTGTTTGTATTAATTATCTTCCATAATACAGTATTTAAAGTTATGTCGATTACATTCATAATGGTAATATTTTATTTTATACCATCCATGAAACAACATACAAACACACAAAATACAGCACTGAAATTGTCTGCTTGAATTTCCCGCTATAAAACAACCATGTTATTGACCAAGTTCCTAACTTGCTTTATACACTCATAGATAAATGCCCTGTAAATGAACATTTTTAACTTTCAACAGGTGCTTGCTAAAACATTTTTGCAGTTTGGACCAAGACTGTTTTACTTGTTTGCAATTAGTAACAAATGTGACAGAAACATCTATATTATGCAAATTTTTGTGTTCATCATCCTTCAAACATTTCTTTCACCAGTCCTGTCCTGTATCTTGCATCAAACAATCTTTAATTATGTGATTTTTTCTTAGAAACAAGAGATTTTCATATCCGGTACTTTAGATGCACTCTAATTTTGAAACAAATTCAAGAAAACATCTTTTAATTCAGGAAACAAAGTACATTTACATGTACAACAACAGCTATTGTATAAATAACTGCCTTGTGCTTTTATGCTGCTTTAAAGAACAAAACGACAATTTAACAATAAAATTCTTGTGAAAATTTGTCTTAGCAATAACTAGAACTCCGTAAGTCAGATGTGTCGCCTGACAGGACATAACTAAAGTATGATATGAGCGATTATGCCAAAAACCAAACTTAACCTTCCTTTTATGCCTACTAACACTTCGTTTAAAGGGGCGCATCGATGGCTGATACATTGTAACATTTTCAAAAATAATATGTTATGAAGTATTCATTAAATCATTGGTTAAGGGCGTAGGTCTCATTTTTGTAAACAAACGAAAATTATGATTTATATGAGCCGCGTCGTGGGAACACCGGTCTTAATGCATGTGCGTAGTGTCGTCCCGGATTAGCCTGTGCAGTCTGCACAGGCTAATCCAGGACGGCACTTTCCGCTTTTATGGTATTTTCTGTTTCAAGGAAGTCTCTTCTAAACATAAATCCACTATAGGCGGAAAGTGCCGTCCTGGATTAGCCTGTGCGGACTACACAGGCTAATCCGGGACGACACTTTACGCACATACATTAAGACCGGTTTTCCCACGATGCCCCTCATATATAATTTTAAAAAGTTGTCACAGTGACACTTTTCGCGGGCGTGGGAAAATTAGTAGTAGTAGTAAACTCGATATGAATGAAATGTACATGAAGAACCCCTACGCGCATGCGCACTATTGATAACTGTAGTGTAGCGAAGGAAAGTTTTCATTGTAATGCATGATTTTGTAGGCGTTAGTTCAAATCCTGCTGGAATCGTACATCCAAAAATAGTTTTTAGGAATTGTATTTTTTCTTAACATTAATAACTTCAATATATTATTGCTACAAAAAAAATATTTTCGTGAAAAATTGGATTATGTCTTGTTTTAATACGAGTCTATATTTATGGGAAATACTGTCGATACGCCCCTTTACATTTTATAATGATTGCACAAAAACTTCTCAAGTTATTGTCTGCACAAACTAAAGGGGCCACTGCTGCCGCCAAAGTAACCTCGATATGTTTCCTTTTCAGGCGACACGAGAACAGTCCTTTTCGAGACACGAAGAAAAATTAAAGTTCATAGAAGTATTTATTCCTTCTAGAACTAAACATAACACAAAGTACATAATTAACCATTAATACAATCCAATCACGTTCAGAAATGACTTCAACATATATGTTTCGTTTTTGGAAATCTTGACGTCATGAATAATTCCTATATGAAGCCAAATTTTACCCTGATGATTGGTGCTATACAATTATACAACTTCTGCAGTAAGTTCAAAATTTAATAATTAACTAAATTATCATAAAAAGTTTTCCTGGCATTAACAATTCAGCATCACATGTACATAAATCTTTAAATACACTGGTAATACATAATTATATACTTAAACACAATTACACAATTTTAATATTTTTGCTAGAAGACCTAAAAATCTTCATTGTTAATGGTAATGGCGACATTTGTGATGATGGTGCTTTTTCCTTTTCAGACCCACATGTATTATCATCTTGTTGTTGATGATTTCTCGTTACATTGGAAGGATCCATGCTACGTTTAACCAAAATGTTTGTCTGCATGACATCACTGACTGTTTGGAAATCGCCATGACCTTTCACTGTGGAATCACCTTGACCCCTGTCACTTTCACCTTGACCTTTGTCAGGATCTAGGTCAAGGTCTTCTGCATCTGAGAACAGGTCCTCCATGTTATCACAGCTGTATTCATCTGCATTTGACTCCACCTAAAGACATACAAATATTACATATATCCAGGCCAATATGGCATGTCGCTAGCGACATCCCTTTGTAATCTGGGGTGGTCTTTCGACATCTCTTAATTGCAGCGACATGCCTTAATCAGCCGCCCGACATGTCATAAATATAAACCAATAAACTGTGAAAACATTGTTTATTATCTACACTTTCGACTCGCTTGTCAAAGATAATCGATTAGAGGAGGCAGTTCTCAATTGCCAGAGTTAATCGACTAAATTACCGGGTAGGTAAGACAGCAAGTAGAGCGTTAATCGATACTTTAATGCACTTTAATTAGCATATACTGTATGCGTCTCTTTTTATCGGAAAACTATGAAAACAAAACGTTTTTAGTTTATAAAATTAGCGACATGAATAAAATGTTTAAATTAGTTTTTTTTCTTTTCATTATATTAATTATGATCTCACCTTCCAAATTAGAATAATTATTTTTGTAAATCCCATCTATCATGGGATTTGAGCAAACTTTGCTTTTTATGATTTTCATTAATCGGTACAAGGCAGGGTAAAGACGTCGCAGCGTAGTCGTCTAAACAACGAAACCGTTGCAGCTCTACTCATGATCTCTATGAAGGAGAGATGACAGAGCAGTTCCCTTATGACGTGGCCGTGTCGCAGTGGGCCAAGTGTAGAAACCGTCGTCTGAATGTTTGAGATCATTGAAATTTGAACCGTATCAGTATTTAGGTAACGATTATGTATGAAACATTGCATTTATGTATGAACGTATTTACTCCAAGACCATTAAATACCTTGAATCAAGTGTTCATTGTTTTTGTTTATATTTTGTTTTGAAATTATAAGTGTACACACATTTAATTATACGCCAAATTGCACCAATAACGCTACTTAAACGTAAAATCTTCTAACAACCCCACCCCGTCTCGGCCCAACATCCCTTCAAATATTCCTGGAGGAAACCCTGCATATATATCGCATCAATTTTGTTTGAAAATCAGCTTCACAAAGCAGCCATTATGAACTTATCTACACTCTTGAAGATTCTTTATGAAGTGAAATGATTCATAATTATATAAGAGGCGCGTCATGGGAGACCAGGGTTGTCAGGTTTTTGCCATGAGTGGAAAAAACCATGGTAAAAACCGGAAAAAACCGGCAAGGAAAAAACTGGGTGGCAAAAACTGGCAAAAATCTAAATAATTTATGTATAAAATTAATATAAAAAAACACAACAAACAAATACAGTTTAAATTTAATGAGATAGGGTTCAATGTGTTTATATATGCACCTGGTGTTCATATTAAGTGGGGGAAAGGAGAAGACAGACATTTGACTTGAATGCCATGTCTGAGTCAAGACACCTGTTATGCAGCAAAAAACAGGAGAACAAAATCCAACTCAGGTGATAATGGCCTCTTTATTATTGAACTGGGGATACTGGGGCTAGCTAATGGGGCTGCTAATCACTGGAATATTCCTCAGGGGAACAATTAATGGGTTCCAGAACAAACAGGTACTGAAATTTCAGAGCATGCACCACATTGGATTATAGTTGTGTGTTAGGCATTCATCTGGCACTTAACATTAATGGGCATGTCCTTTTGGCCTATCATAGAGTTGCTTGGGTCATTTTCATGGGTTTAAATTCTTCTAAGCCATTGTAAGACAACCATTCGGTTTCTGAATTCACTCACTATAACTACATGTACCTTCATCACTTGCATATAGATCTACAATAATTATGTCAACAAGAGGAGGAAGAAATAAAGACCCAGTATGGGACTTTTTCAACAAGGTAGAAAAAGATAGAAAGACTCTTGCCTGTTGCAAGAAGTGTGGTCATGAGCAAAGCAACAAAGCAAAGCGTATGAGAAAACACCAGAAGACATGCAGTGAGGTAGTTTCATTTGAATTAAAACGCTCTGCAGAAGAAAATCATGGCCTGGAAACTGAGACAAGCAGTGCTCCAGCTCCAAAGAAAAGAATTCAAACCGACTTGAATAACCAAGTGTTTGTGACATCGGAAGAAACCAAATTAAAGCTGGACTTACTTTTAGCCAAGTTCTTCTTTGCATGTAACATACCATTCTCAGTGAGTGAGCATGATTCATTTAAAACTTTTGTGTCCACTCTGCGACCTGGATACAAGCCACCAACAAGAAAGAAACTGTCGGGACCACTACTTGATTCTGTTACAGAAGAGCTACATTTGCAGGTAAAGGCACAAATTGAAGGCAAAGACTGTACTCTTATTGAAGATGGCTGGAGTGACTGCCATAATGATCCTGTGACGGCTACGTGTGTCCATGTTGATAAGAAAGCGTTCTTCATTGATGCCAAGTCAACAGGAGCAACAAGCAAAACAGGGGAAACCTCCGGGATATGTGTAAAGAATCCATCAAAAAGGCATCGTCTTTATATGGATGTACAGTAAAGAATATTGTGACAGATAACGCCAAGAACATGGAAAAAAAGCGACGGCTTCTTCATGAGGAAGACAATGACTTGCTTGTGTATGGATGTAATGCCCATTTACTGAATTTGCTAGGACAAGATATTACACCATCATCTGTAATGAAACATGTTGTTGAAGTGCAAAAATACTTCAGAAATCACCACCAGCCCAGCTCATGGCTGGGTGAATGTGAAGGGAGTGTAAAGCCCCAGCTGCCTGGGGACACAAGGTGGAACAGTCAACTGACCTGTCTTGATACATTTCTGAGAAACAGAGAGTTCATGATAAGAATTACTCAGGAACATGGTGACTCTACTGACTCCAACATAGCAAGGAAAGTTAATGATTTCAATTTGTACCAGCAGGCAAAAGATCTGCACAAACAAATGCGACCAATATCTGAAATGTTAGATCGCATTCAGGGTGACTCTGCCAATGCTGCTGATGCCTGCGATGCTTGGTTCACTCTACTTCACCACCCAGATCTGACTGAGCACAAAGATGTCATTAATAGTAGAATGAATCAAGCCCTTCAGCCGTTCCATTTGGCAGCATATCTCCTTCATCCAAAATACAAAGGTGCACATCTTAGTGATAAACAAAAAGAAATTGCAAAAAATTGGATCACACAGAAAAACGAGTGTTACATCTCCTCAGTCATCAGCTTTGAGGCCCAGGCTGAACCATATCCATCCTCTTTCTGGACGACTTCGGCAACAAGCATGGATAGCTGTGTTTGGTGGAAGGCTGTGAACAATTCAAACTTTCTGCCAGGATTTGTTGATCTAATGATTAGACTACAAAAACTGCCCGCAAGTTCTGCTTCAGTTGAAAGAGTGTTTTCAAACTTCAGCCATATACAGTCCAATCTAAGGAACCGGCTTGGGATCGAAAAGGCAGGAAAACTTGTTTTATGCTACCGAATGCTGAGAGGTTCACAGGAGCTGGAGTACTGATTTTCGTATCATAATCACACAATGTGCAAAGTTGAAGGGAGTAGATGGTGTACCTGGAATAATTATTCCAATAATAAGTTTGTAAAGTTTCACTTTTTATTGAAAATATGCATATATTCAATGGTAAAAAGTGCATGTATTTGTTAATTGAATTTGAATAAAACAGTTTAAACGTATTGTTTTCAATGTCTATAGATTTTGCCGTTTTTTTCCAGTTTTTGCCGGTTTTTTCCAATTTTTGCCATCGGCAAGGAAAAAATAAGTTTTTTCCGGAAAAAACCCAACCCTGTGGGAGACGCAGACTAAAGTGTACATTAAGTGTTGTCCCGGATTAGCCTGTGCAGTCCGCGCACAGGGCACCTTTCGCTTTTATATTGTCTTTTTCAAGGAAGTCCCTTCTAAACGTTCATCCACTGTAGGCGGAAAGCGTCGTCCCAGATTAGCCTGTGGACTGCACAGGCTAATCCGGGACGACACTTTACACACATGCATTAAGCTAGGGTTTCCCACGACACACCTCATATATAATTGTGAATCATTTCACTCCATAGAGTCATACCGGTAAATAATCTTCAAGAGTGTAGATAAAGTTCATAATGGCAGCAGTGTGAAGCTGATTTTCAAACGAAATTCATGCGATATAGTAAATACGCGTAATTATTTTTGTTTCACAAATTTCTTCAGTGTTATTGTTTGTGTTAAGTGTAAAAAACCCACTTAGGGTATTTATTGGCAGAAAAAAGCATTCACAAAGTATGGAAAAACTAATGCATTAATTTTTCAGACATATGACATTAAAGAGTGTATGTACGATCTTACAACAGATGTTTTGACATGAATTAAAACAACCTGTTAAAGTTAATTACCATTTGCTTCAATTAAAAATGGAAGAAAAGTTTATAAGAACCATTGTTGAAAACCACATACTTGGCTACTATTTAATCACAAACTAGTTTTCTGCTGTACAGACAGAAACTCCGATACATGTTTATACGTTGACTCGACAGTTGTTTCAGAATACACAGCATTAAAAAAACGATGCACTCGTAATTGTTGATGTATTCCTTATTTTAGTTTTTCCTTCGTCACGTTTATTTTATCTGTCTGTTTCAAGTTATATTGTCACTTTCATCCGCTTATTTTGAAAATAATTGATATAAATGATCATACATACACACTTTTATTATGTCATTATGATTTCTTTATGTTGGTATCTTTTCAGATTTACTTTTCTAAAGAGGCCAAGCAAAGAAACAAGGAAGCCAATGCTTGGTAGGGCATCAGTAACCAGGGCATATGTTGAAAAAATATTGTACAAAACATTAACTGTTGCCAAATCAAACCTTAAAGCCACAGTATTAAATAGCCTGCTACATTATTTCATTGCAATACTCAGTTAGTCATTCATTACTGGCTTGTAGACATCATTCTTGCTACAATTATTAAGTCCATGTTCAACTCAGGAAGTTCCTTTACCATTTTAATCAAGGGTACCCGTAACACTGATTATTTATGTTCCATACGTATATATACTATAATTATAGTGTATATACGTTTGGAAAATAAATAATAATTGTTACAGGTACGTGTGATTTTAATTGACTATTCAGAGTAAATCACTGACTTAAAGAAGTTAACAAGTAAAAGTTAATCTTTTCAATATTCATCGTTGTCTTGGAACCAGTTTGAAAGTAGTTTAATTCCCCAGAACAGATTGTGGGAGAGTACATTGGGACTGATTTGTTCCCTGTGTACACAATGACTTAACTCACCCAAACAGGTTTCTGACTTCCAGAAGTTGAAGACTCCAGTGGACCAAGTCTACATTGAGAGGTCTGTACAACACAGTCTCTCTGCTGCTGCTGATGCTGTTGCTTCCTTGTCTGCTGTTGCTGCAGCTGCTGCTGCCACAGCTGCTGATGAAGTTGATTTAGCTCTTCTTGTAGCCTGGCGTGTTCGACATCCAGTTCTGCTGACTGTTGTTTACATTTATCCAACTCGACCACAAGGCTGGAATAAAACTGGTAGGTTCTAATAAGGCCAAACAAAATATTACATGACAACACAGATTGGGGTAAGAAGGCAAGAAAAAAACATTAATTAATTGTACAAAAACATTTGTGGTGCGTCGTGGGAAAACCGGACTTAATGCATGTGCGTAAAGTGTCGTCCCGGATTAGCCTGTGCAGTCCGGGATGGCACTTTCCGCCTACGGTGGATTTATGTTTAGAAGAGACTTTATTGAAACAGAAAATACCATAAAAACGGAAAGTGCCATCCCGGATTAGCCTGTGTGGACTGCACAGGCTAATCCGGGACGACACGTTAAGCACATGCATCAAGTCCGGTTTTCCCACGACGCGCCTCATTTTATTTTTGAATACACACATTTGCTAGATTGACCACTACTTGTATAACTAATATTATAATTCCTATATCTACCACGTCCAGAACCAGCAACAAAAAAACATACTTGAAATGAAAACTGAAACAAAACATTATTTCTGGCTAAAGTAGGGTGTCAAATTGGCAAAAAGCACCATTTCGCAGATTCATACTCAGACATGCTCAGTACTAACATGATTTTTTTCTGAATGGTTCATAAACTGTTTGGGTCGCCAGAAAAATAGGGTCAGTCGGGTTTCCTGAGCCGCGACAATTTCTTTGCCTGGCTTAACACTACTGCAGCATCAGAATGAACAATGTAAACAAGAGGGTCAGTATGGCCCCAGGTCGCTCACCTGAGTTTAAGGCATCATAATGGCTTATTGCACGAGGGCCAAATGGCACTAAACCACTTACCTGAGTACCAATATAAAGATCGGGGCCTTGCAGTTTCAGAAGACTTTTATAGTCTATACAAACCATGTGACCCCTAGCGCATGGCCATTTTCAACCCCAGGGGCATTATTTAAACAATATTTGTAGAGGACAAATATACAATGTTGTACACCAAATATGAAACCTCTGGGCCTTGCAGTTTCAGAGGAGAAGATTTTTAAAGTCATTTTGATATTTAAGTCAATATAAACAATGTGACCCCCAGACAGTTTTTGACACCAGGGGCATCATTTGAACAATCTTTGTAGAGGACCACTACACAATGTTACTTACCAAATATGAAACGTCTGAGCCTTGCGGTTTCAGAGGAGATTTTTAAAGTCATTCCGCTATAAAAACCTTGTGACCCCCGGGGCGTGGCCAGTTTTGACCCCAAGGGCATCATTTGAACAATCTTTGTAGTTGACCACTATACAATGTTACATGCCAAATATGAAACATCTGGGCCTTGCGGTTTCAGAGGAGGAGATTTTTTTTTTTTTACAGTCATTTTGCTATGTAAGTCTACATAAACCATGTGACCCCCGCGGCGTGGCCAGTTTTGACCCCAGGGGAATAATTTGAACAAACTTTGTAGAGGACCAAGAGAGGATGTCACATTTCAAATATGAAAGCTTCAAGCCTTGTGGTTTTAGAGATTTTTAAAGTTTACAGTTTTTAAATCTATTTTTAGCTGTGGTGACCTACATATGCAGTGGACCGGAACAATTTGAACAATTTTGAAATAAGGTCACCCAAGGATCATTCCTGTGAAGTTTTGTGAAAATCTGCCGAGCGGTTTAGGAGATGTTGATTGAATGAAAATGTTGACAGACGACGCTCGACAGACAAAAGGTGACCACAAAAGCTCACCATGAGCATGTTGTGCTCAGGTGAGCTAAAAAGTGCAACAACATTGCATGATCAATCTTGTATCAGTTGTGGCATATTGACTCCCCGAAACTTAACATTAAAATGAATATTTTACATTTTATAATTTTTGCAAATTATTACAATATAACTTCCAAGATTGTGCACCTTACACCTGAAACTATAAAAGCCTCCAGGGATACTTGTTTCACTACTTCTGAAACATTTTACCTGATGTACTGAGGATCCAATACTCCACTTTACCTGATGTACTGAGGATCCTTTACTACATTTTACCTGATGTACTTAGGATCCTATACTACATTTTACCTGATGTACTGAGGATCCTTTACTACATTTTACCTAACGTACTGAGGATCCTTTACTACATTTTATCTGACATACTGAGGATCCTTTACTACATTTTACCAGATGTACTGAGGATCCTTTACTACATTTTACCTGATGTACTGAGGATCCTTTACTACATTTTACCTGATGTACTGAGGATCCTTTACTACATTTTACCTGATGTACTGAGGATCCTTTACTACATTTTACCAGATGTACTGAGGATCCTTTACTACATTTTACCTGATGTACTGAGGATCCTTTACTACATTTTACCAGATGTACTGAGGATCCTTTACTACATTTTACCAGATGTACTGAGAAACCTATACTACATTTTACCTGATGTACTGAGGATCCTTTACTACATTTTACCTGATGTACTGAGGATCCTTTATTACATTTAACCTGCCATACTGAAGATCCTTTACTACATTTAACCTGCCATACTGAGGATCCTTTACTACATTTTACCTGATGTACTGAGGATCCTTTACTACATTGTACCTGATGTACTGAGGATCCTATGCTACATTTTACCCGTTGTACTGAAGATCCTATACTCTATTTTACCTGTTGTACTGAGGATCCTATGCTACATTTTACCTGATGTACTGAGGATCCTGCGCTACATTTTAGCTGATGTACTGAGGATCCTGTGCAACCTTTTACCTGATGTACTGAGGATCCTATACTCCATTTTACTTGATGTACTGAGTATCCTGTACTACATTTTACCTGATGTACTGAGGATCCTATGCTACATTTTACCGGATGTACTGAAGATCCTGTGCTACATCTTACCTGATGTACTGAGGATCCTGCACTACATTTTACCTGATGTACTGAGGATCTTATGCTACATTTTACCTCATGCACTGAGGACTCATTGCTTCATTTTACCTAATGTACTAAGGATCCTTTACTACATTTTACCTAATGTACTGAGGATCCTATACTACATTTTACCTAATGTACTGAGGATCCTTTACTACATTTTACCTGATGTACTGAGGATCCTTTACTACATTTTATCTGATGTACTGAGGATCCGATGCTACATTTTACCTGATGTACTGAGGATCCTTTACAACATTTTACCAGATGTACTGAGGATCCGATGCTACATTTTACCTAATGTATTGAGGATCCTTTACTACATTTTACCTGATGTACTGAGGATCTGATGCTACATTTTACCTTATGTACCGAGGATTCTTTACTATATTTGACCTGATGTACTGAGGATCCGATGGTACATTTTACCTGATGTACTGAGGATCCTTTACTACATTTCACTTGACGTACTGAGGATCTGATGCTACATTTTACCTATTGTATTGAGGATCCTTAACTACATTTTACCTAACGTACTGAGGATCCTTTACTACATTTTACCTGATGTACTGAGGATCCGATGCTACATTTTACCTGATGAACTGAGGATCCTTTACTACATTTAACCTGATGTACTCAGGATCCAATGCTACATTTTACCTAATGTACTGAGGATCCTTTACAACATTTAACCCTGACGTACTGAGGATCCTACACTCTATTTTTTTTTACCCGTTGTACTGAAGATCCTATGCTACATTTTACCTGATGTTCTGAGGATCCTATATTACATTTTACCTGATGTACTGAGGATCGCTTTGAATCTCTTCAGACAGTGCCTGGCATTGGTTCTCAAGACTTGCAGACTTCTCGACTTCATCGCTGAGCTCTGATCTAAGCTCTTTAACAAGGACAATGCCTCAATAATGTATGTTACGTCTAAGGCCACTATATAGGTATGACTATACTTATGTCCAGGTAATGCCCTAAGATAGTTATAACTGAATGTATTCAAATTTTACGTCTCAAATTTTGTAAATATGACTTTCGGAATTCTACCAGTAAACTGACTTTAGAACTTGTTATTAATATAATAAATAAGTATTCAAATACATTTCTCTAGTGATCTGCTCAACCTATTCATGAGCTGAGACCTATGTTTGTGTATTTACAGAACTTGTGTTTAAATATAAAAACTAAGAAATGTTTTCAAACATAATACATAATGTCATAATTATACATAATAATCTTTCTCTAATTACCTGTAATCACTTCTTGTGCTTTAACAAGTTTATTTCTGACGTCTTCTTTTTCCTCTCCAAATTTTATCACAACAGCTTCTTCCTTCAGGAATTTCTCTAAATCTAAAAAAAGTTAAAGGGGGAATACATGTTACTTAAAAGTTCTACAGTAAATCAATATTTTTAAAGTATCATTAATAAAATATTAACTTGACATATTTCTCTCTTATTCATAAAAACTATACAAGGAAACAAATAACATTGCTGTTTATATTATGCTTTTCTAGGTGTAGCAATATGTTAATTGCTGAAAATATACTTTAAGAGGCATGCCCAGGGTATTTCCTGCAAATATAGACACATATTAAAACAAGGCATATACCCATTTGGCACGAATATATTTTTCTAGTAGCAATAAAATATTAATGGAATCATCACGAAAAAATGTAAACCATGCCAAGAAATTAGTTTTTCTATGCATGGTTCTAGCAGGATTTGAACTCACGCCTACAAAATCACGCACTTCAATTGAAAACTTTCCCACGCTACAATACAGTCATCATAAGTGTGCATACGCAAAGCGGTACTTCATATACATTTCAATCATATCGATTTTACGACTACTACTACTAATAATTTTCATGGTCACCACTTTTTATCAATATCAATATAAAATAAATATTTAACTGCTTGTTTATAAAAACGAGACCAATGTGTTAAGCAATCATTGTATAAATACTTCTTTAAATATGATTGTATTTTTGAAACTATTATACCATATTAGCCATCAATACGCCCCTTTAATATTTAGTTTAAAAACAAACTCAAAAGCAATACATTTTATATCTCCTACCACAACATTTTATGACATTCTTATGATCAGATCTTGTCTATGAAACTGGTAATATATTCAAAACTAAAAAGAAACAGCACTATCTTCAACTAGAAATGTGTCCACAGACACGGTTTCCCCCACCTATGCAGTCATGTCTACATGGGCCGCTTTGTCTGTATGCATTCAAAATCATTTTGCAAAAGGAGAATTGAACTTTTATATTGTACTTTATGCTGATGTATTCTCTTATTCTGAGAAGTAAGTTGAGTTATCAAAAACAGTATAAGTCCTGTCAAAAAAATCAATAGAGGTAGTAATTAATTCTTTTGGGCAATTATGGTTCTTGCATGCTTCAATTCCCGGACTGGCCGAACAATTTTCTCACCCTGTGACATTTGGCGCCCAACATCACAGGGTGAGAAAATTGTGCGGCCAATCCGGGACTCGAACCGGGATCCCTCGCTAGTAGGGCAATTGCTCTCCCGACTAAGCTAACCGGGCCGCCACACAACCTCTCCCCGTTAAGTGACTAAGTTCATGTCGTGACAAATTTATCTCAAAATCCCTCCATGCATGGCAATATTATGCTCTGGACAATTATTTGACCTTGGCCTTGATTAGTGACCTTTACCTTTCAGCTACAGACCTGGCTCTTAAACGCCACATGCCATCTCATTATGCTTATCACTTCTGCCAAGTAATTTGAAAATTCTTCCATGCCGGACAAAATTATACTCAATGACAATTGCTTAAACTCTTATATTTGACCTTTGACCTTTAAGTGTGACCTTGACCTTAGACCAAAGGACCTGGTTGTTGCACAGCACATACCATCTCATAACGCTTATCACTTCTGTCAATTTATTTAAAATACGGCCATGCCGGACAAAATTATGCTCCAGACAGAGTCCATGGTATTAATTCTTATATATGACCTTTGACCTTAAAGGGTGACCTTGGACCTAGTTCTTGCGGGCAACACATCTTCTTATAATGGTTATTCCTTCTGCTAAGTTATTTGAAAATCCTTCAGTACTGGACAAAGTTATTGCCTGGACAAGAATCTTAACACATATATACATATACTTGAGTGTGACATTGACCTTAGACCAAGGCACCTGGTTCTTGCACCCGAAACACTGCCGCATATGCTTATCACTTCTCCCAAGTTACTTTAAAATCCTTCCCTGCTAGACAAAATTATGCTCCGGACAGTATCTATGACCTAAATTCTTATCTTAATCGTGGCCTTGACCTTGGACCTAGAGACCTGATACTTCCGCGCGACATACCATCTCAACACTCTTAGCACTTCTGCCAAGTTATTTGAAATTCCTTCCCCGCTGGACAAACTTATGCTCGGGACAGGGTCTGTGGCCTTAATACTTATATTTGATCTTTGAGCTTAAAGTTTGACCTTGACCTTGGATTCAAGGGACCTGGTTCTTGCGCGTGACACACCGTCTCACCGTGCTCAACACTTGTGCCAAGTTTTTTTAAAAATTCCTTCCATACTGGACAAATTTATGCTCTGGACAGGGCCTATTGGTTAAATTCTTATATCAGACCTTTGACCTTTAAGCGCAACCTTGACCTTGGACCTAGGGACCTGGTTCTTGCGTGCGACACACCATCTCAACGTGCAAGTTAATTAAATCCTTCCATGCTGGACAAAATTATGCTCCAAACAGGGTGTATGGCTTAAATTCTTATATTTGACCTTTAGACCTTTAAGTGTGACCTTGACCTTGGACCTAGGGACATGGTTCTTGCACGTGACACACCGTCTCACCATACTTAGCACTTCTGCCAAGTAATTTGAAATTCCTTCCCCGCTGAACAAAATTATGCTCCAGACAGGATCTATGGCTTTAATTCTTATAATTGACCATTGACCATTAAGTGTGACCTTGACCTTGGACCTAATGACCTGGTTCTTGTGCGTGACACATCGTCTCACTGTGCTCAATATTTGTGCCAAGTTATTTTAAATTCCTTTTATGCTTGACAAAATTATGCTCCGGACAGGGTCTATTGCCTTAATTCTTATATTTGACCTTTGACCTTTAAGTGTGACCTTGACCTTAAACCTAGGGACCTAGTTCTTGTGCGTGACACAGGGTCTCACCATGCTTAACACTTGGTTTGTATGCGCGACACCTCGTGCCACCGTGCTCAACACTTGTGCCAAGTTATTTTAATTTCCTTCCATGCTGGACAAAATTATGCATCGGACATGGTCTATGGCTTAAATTCTTATATTTGACCTTTGACCTTTAAGTGCGACCTTGATCTTGGAGCTAGGCACCTGGTTCTTGCACGTGACACACCATCTCACCATGCTGAACACTTGTGCCATGTTATATTAAATTCCTTCTATGCTGGAAAAATTATGCTCCGGACAGGGTCTTTGGCTTAAATTCTTATATTTGACCTTTGACCTTTAAGTGTGACCTTGACCTTGGACCTAGGGACATGGTTTTTGCACGCGACACACCGTCTCACCATGCTTAGCACTTCTGCTTCCCTGCTGGAGAAAATTATGCTCCAAACAGAGTCTATGGCTTTGATTCTTATATTTGACCTTTGACCTTTAAGTGTGACCTTGACTTTGGACCTGGTTCTTGCGCACGAAACATCGTCTGAACGTGCTCAACACTTGTGCAAAGTTATTTTAAATTCCTTTCATGCTGGACTAAATTATGCTCCACAGGGTCTTTGGCTTAAATTCTTATATTTGACCTTTGACCTTTAAGTGTGACCTTGACCTTGGACCTAGGGACCAGGAGGCCGTTTTATCAACAGATCGTATCTTAAGCTGGTCTTATTTTAAGCTCGGGATTTACGATCGAACTCGCGACCGGCATACAAACGTTTTGTGAAGGTGGTAGTAAGTGTCCGGTCGCAGCTAAGATTATTCATGCTCCTACATCCTACGACATTTTAAATGCATTATTTATCAAGTTAGGCCTATTTTGGTAATGCTATGTCTGTCATTTGACATTAAGACGCCACATTTACGACCGCTAAGACTGCCTTATACCAGTAGTTTTTAGTGAAAGCCTACGACGTCGCAGCTACGATTGTGTTGATAAAACGGTCAACCGGTCGTACGATTGAAGTACGACCGAATCTTACGTACAACCGCCCTACAAACCCTTGATAACACGGCCTCCTGGATCTTGCGCGCGACACACCGTCTCATTATGCTTTACATTTCTGCCAAGTTACTGTGGAATCACTTGAATTCCCGGGGTACAAATTTTGCGCACTTGCGATCGCGGACACATTCGCATGGTCTTAAATTCGCGCAAGTACGATTTTGAAAAAGAAAACAAAACTACAAACAAACGTGAATTGGTTTTTACAAAAAATATGTGTTAATTGTGCAATAAAACGACCAACCTGACAGAATGCAATGATGGGTCCTATTGTGACAGCTTGTTTGTTACAATCAACACATATATTAGTACCGGATTAGGCTTTCAATTGACAACACTGGTTGCAGAACAGGCGAGACAATAGATACAATATATCACGTTGTGTCAAACTAACATTTTGTTGTTAATTACGTGCTGATTGAAATACTCTTTTCGGCTCCACATCGCGGGCGCTCATTCTTTACTCAAAAGGACAACTTGTGAAAAGTAACATCTTCATGTTCCTTTTACTCATTGTTATTACCAGTGTTCAAAATCATGCCTTTGCATAACTGTGTTATAGAAATACAATTCGTTTGTTATGCGTTATGAAACTTTCATACAAAAGTAAAGATCTCAATGTACTCTGCACTACAAAGTGTTTTTATGGCAATCAATGCATCCATTCTTTCCATGCGGATGACGTGACGTTGTACATTTCGGCATAATTTTTGCGCGCTTTTATTAGCAGAACAAAGGATTAACACGAAATTCACGTGCAGTTTAATTGTAAAACAGAATTCGTGTTTACATCATGTGAACAGTTATATTCGGAAAGGCGTTTCGGATTTTGAATTATTGATTATACGCAATTTGAAATTAATTACAAGGAATAATATTAGATTTCTATATTTTTATATACAAATGGATTATTTTACATATGGATATAACACATTAAGGATGTAAACAACAATGAAAAAGGCAAGTTAATTACTTTTATGTTTAGAGGTCACGAAAATGGGCTAAAGTGTATACATGTATATTTTTATATATGGACCCAGCGAATCGCAATAAAGCGGATCTGCAGTGCATGTCCGCATTTGATGTATGAAAACGCCCACAATTAAATAAATAAATAAAAGAAAAAAATGCATTCATTCATCAGAATGAAGCCGATGAAGAAAAAAATAAAAAAACTTTCAGTAAAAACATTCGCATCGTAACATAAAGGCCTATCTGCGCATATTTACGATTACCGACATACATTTGAACGAACGTGCAAGCTCCCAAGTTGTTTCTACACTAAGAAATCTGTGAATATTCGCGCTGGTCATAAAATCGCGCAATTGCGGGAACGCAAGAACCGCAAAAATTAGACCACCGCGAAAATTAGTGATTCCATAGTATTTAAAAATCCTCCAAAGCTGGACAAAGTTATTGTTCCAAAAAGAATCCGAACATACGTACACACGTACATACGTACGTACCCACGGACAGGGTAAACTCTATATGGCCCCCATCATTGATGGTGGGGGCATTAAAATAATCTTTAACTAAGTGCTGATATACAAAAACAATAATCCATACATGTGTCTGATTTAGCAATGCCTGATACAAAATATTACACTTCTAGGCACAAACATAACAAGAAACGTGGAAATTCCACAAAAACCAAATTTTTCGAACGAAATGCATAAAAGTCAGCACAGTAATGAAAGGAAGTTCTGGGTGCAAGGTGAAGGTCATAGACCTATGGCTAGGAAATGGTAACCTTGACCTTGCAATCCAAAGCGAGGTGTCAATAAAAGGTAGTTTCATTAAAATATCTAAATTGGTTCTCAACTTAGTAGAAAGCATTTTTTTATTTTTAGTAATGGCGACATTGACCCCAACCACCCCATATGCAATCGCAAGCGAGGTCTAGATATAAGGAATCTACATATAAAGTTTCATATCTCAATTCATTCTCTAGGTATTGAGCGAAAACTGTTTGTTTATTTTTAGTAATGGTTACACTGACCCCACCCACCCCATATGCAAACCCATGCGAAGTCTCAATATGAGGTATAAACATATAAAGTTTCATTAAAATATCTCAATGTGTTCTCAATTTAGAGCAGAATTTTTTTTCTACTTTTAGTAACGGTGACCTAAACACTGACCCCACCCACCCCATATGCAATCCCAAGCAATGTCTCGATAAGGTATGTATGTATGAAGTTTCATTAAAATATCTCAATTCGTTCTCTTGGTATTGAGCGGAAACTGTTTGTCTATATTTAGTAATGGTGACCTTGAACCCCACCCATCCCACATGCACTCCCATGCTAGGTCTCAACATAAGATATGTATGTATGAAGTTTTATTAAAATATCTCTATGCGTTCTCAAGTTATTGAGCGGAAACCGTTTTTCTATTTTTAGTAATGGTGACCTTGACCTTGACTCCCACCCACCCCATATGCAATCCCAAGCAAGGTCTCAATATAAGGTATCTATGTATGAAGTTTCATTAAAATATCTCTATGTGTTCTCAAGTTATTGCACATAAACCATTTTTCTATTTTTAGTAACGGTAACCTTGACCTTGACCGTCACCCACCCTATATGCAATCCCAAGTGAGGTCTCGATATACGGTATCTATTTATGAAGTATCATTAAAATATCTCGATGCGTTCTCAAGTTATTGAGAGGAAACCGTTTTTACTATTTTTAGTAACGGTGACCTTAAACTAGACCCCACCCACCCTATATGCAATCTAATGCGAGGTCTCAATATAAGGTGTCTATGTATGAAGTTTCATTAAAATATCTCAATGCGTTCTCAAGTTATTGAGCAGAGACAGTTTTTCTATTTTTAGTAACGGTGACCTTGACCTTGACCACACCCACCCCATATGCAATCTCAAGCGAGGTCTCACTATAAGGTATCTATGTATGAAGTTTCATTAAAATATCTCTATGAGTTCTCAAGTTATTGAGCGGAAACCGTGTTTCTATTTTTAGTATCGGTGACCTCGACCTTGACCACACCCACCCCATATGCAATTCCAAGCGAGGTCTCGATATCAGGTATCTATGTATGAAGTTTCATTAAAATATCTTGATGCATTCTCAAGTTATTGCGCAGAAACCATTTTTGTATTTTTAGTAACGGTGACCTTGATCTTGACCCCACCCAACCCATATGCAATCCCAAGCGAGGTCTCAATATAAGGGATCTATGTATGAAGATTCATTAAAATATCTCAATGCATTCTCAAGTTATTGAGCACAAACCGTTTTTCTAGTTTTTAGTAACAGTGACATTCACCCCAACCACCCCATATGCAAACCCAAGCAAGGTCTCGATATAAGTATCCAGTGGAATCACTAATTTGTGCGGTGGTCTTATTTTCGCGGTTTTTGCGCTCCCGCCATTGCAGGAATTTATTAACACCGCGAATATTTACCTATTTCGTAGTGTAGCAACACATTGGGAGCTTACACGTTCGTTCAAATGTACGTCGGTAATCAATGGTAAATATACGCAGATAGGCCAATATGTTAGGATGCGAATGTTTTCAATGAATATTTTTTTATGCTTTCTTCATCAGCTTGATTCTGATTAATGAATGCATATTTTTTCTTTTAAATTAGACTGTGGGCATTTGCCTACAGCCCATTTTCATGACCTCAAAACATAAACGTAATTAACTTGCCTTTTTCAATGTTGTTAACATCCTTAAAGTGTCATATTCATATGTAAAATATTCTATTTGTATACAAAATAATAAAGATCTACTATTATTCCTTGTAATTAATTTCAAATCGCGTATAATCAATTAAAAATCCGAAACGCCTTACCGAACATTACTGCTCACTTGATGTTAATCCTTTGTTCTGCTAAAAAAGCGCGTGAAAATTATGCCGACATGTACAACGTAACGTCATCCGCATGGAAAACGTGGATGCATTGATTGCCATAAAAACACTTGTAGCGCAGAGTACATTGAGATCTTTACTTTGTATAAAAATTTCGTAACAGCATTTTTTTTTTCTTTAACACAGTTGCGCAAAGGCATGACTTTGAACACTCGTAATACAATGAGTAAAAGGAACATGAAGATGTTACTTTTCACAAGTTGATTTCTGAGTAAAGAATTACTGCCCGCGATGTGGAGCTGAAAAGAGTACTTCAATCGCACTTAATTAACAACAAGGTGTCAGTTTGACATAACGTGATATATTGTACCTATTGTCTCGCCTAAATCTGCGACCACTGTTATCAATTAAGAGCATAATCCGGTACTAATATAAGTGTTTAGTGCAACAAACAAGCTGTCACAATAGGACCCTTCATTGGCGTTCTGTATGGTTTTTCAGTTTATTGCATAATTGACACATATTTTGTGTAAAAACAAATTCTCGTTTGTTAGTTTTTTCAAAATCATACTTGCACAAATTTAAGACCGTGCAAATATGTCCGCGATCGCAAGTGCGCGAAATTTGTACCCCTCAAATTCAATTGATTCCACATATATGAATGAAGTTTCATTTCAATAGCTCAATCCGTTCTCGAGTAAGAGAGCGGAAACGAAAAGTTGACGCCCCCACCTGGCCCGTCCGCCAAATTACATACCCCGATCTAATAACCAAAATTTTTCTCCAAAACATTTTATTAAAAATCATCTTCAAGCCACTGTTTTTTTTTCTGTGATTAGACAATATGCCCTTTTCTGTGAAATTTGTGAAAAACACATTGTAAAACCCCAAAATTGTGAAAATATTTGTTATCATTAAAAGAGAGACATATACACTAGTAACAAAATTCAAATAATAACAAGAGATGTTTGTAAAACAGGTATGCCCCCCGACTTGCAGCCAAGTTGTGAATATGTGCAATTGTTAAGAAATTTTTTTAATATGCAATCCCAAGTGAGGTCTCAATATATGGTATCTATGTATGAAATTTCATTAAAATATCTTGATGCGCTCTCAAGTTACTGAGCGGAAACCGTGTTTCTATTTTTAGTAATGGTGACCTTGACTTTGACCCCACCCACCCCATATGAAATCCCAAGAGAGGTCTCAGTATAAGGTATCTATGTATGAAGTTTCATTAAAATATCTCAATGCGTTCTCAAGTTATTGAGCGGAAACCGTTTTTCTATCTAACGGTGACCTTGACCCCACCCAACCCATATGCAATCCCAAGCGAGGTCTCGATATAAGGTATCTATGTATGAAGTTTCATTAAAATATCTCAATGCTTGTCAAGTTATTGAGCGAAAAGCATTTTTCTATTTTTAGCAACGTTGACCTTGACCCCACCCACCACATATAAAATCCCAAGAGAGGTCTTAATATAAGATGTATGAAGTTTCATTAAAATATCTTTATGCCTTCTCAAGTTATTAAGCGGAAACCATTTTCTAATTTTAGTAACTGTCACACTGACCTTGACCACACCCACCCCATATGCATTCTCAAGCAAGGCTTCGATATAAGGTATATATGTATGAAGTTTCATTAAAATATCTCGATGCGTTCTCAAGTTATTGAGCAGAAACCGTTTGTCTATTTTTAGTTATGGTGACCTTGGTCTTGACCCAACCCACCCCATATGCAATCCCAAGCCAGGTCTCGATATATATGGTATCTACATATGAAGTTTCATTAAAATATCTTTAGGGATTCTAAAGTTATTGAGCGGAAACCGTTTTTCGATTTTTAGTAACAGTGACCTTGACCCGCCCAACCCAAATACAATACCAAACGAGGTCTCGATATAAGGTATATATGTATGAAGTTTCATTAAAATATCTCGATGCGTTCTAAAGTTATTGAGCGGAAACCGTTTTTACTATTTTTAGTAACGGTGATCTTGACCCCACCCACCCTATATGCAATCCCATGCGAGGTCTTAATATAAGGTATCTATGTATGAAGTTTCATTAAAATATCTCTATGCGTTCTCAAGTTATTGAGCAGAGACAGTTTTTCTATTTTTAGTAACGGAGACCTTGACCACACCCACCCCATATGCAATCTCAAGCGAGGTCTCAATATAAGGTATCTATGTATGAAGTTTCATTAAAATATCTCTATGAGTTCTCAAGTTATTGAGCAAAAACTGTTTTTATATTTTTAGTAACGGTGACCTTGACCTTGACCACACCCACCCCATATGCAATTCCAAGCGAGGTCTCGATATTAGGTATCTATGTATTAAGTTTCATTCAAATATCTCGATGCGTTCTCAAGTTATTGAGCGGAAACCGTTTTTCTTTTTTAGCAACGGTGACCTTGACCTTAGACCTGTTGACCTCAAAATGTATAGGCGTCTTCCTTTCCTCCCAAGTAACCAGCATACCAACTTTCATGATCGTAGGTCAAAGCGTTCTCTAGATATCGTGCGGAAACAAAATGGTCTACGGACAGACCGACCGACCGACGGACAGGTGCAAAGCAAGATACCCCCACTCCTTCGAAGGGGGGCATAACTACTAGTGATTTTATTGTATTTAATCAAACTTAAAATACAAACACATGATAAATGTGATTTAAACACTCAAGCAACCATTAAACATTTCAAAGATTTCATTATTTGTTATCAACTTTTCTATTTGTGAATCTAGGCCAAAAAAAATTGAAAAAAGTATACGTTTTGGCTTTGTGAATGGTACCGATTATCAGCATGACAACAAGGCCATTAAGCTCTGAGCCAAGAATGTCTCATGTGAGTGAATAATTCTAGTTTATTAACATGTTTTAAGTATTACTTTAGTAAGGATTGCTTATAAAGATCTAGTAACTTGTAGCAGTTTATGTTCACCACTTATTGCTAACAAAGATTTACAACAAACAATGATCCTGTTAGAACAGAGTAAACAAGAGAAAATACTTCAACAATTCACCGTGTGAAGTGAAACTTTGGTAGAATGAATATTACTTCAATGCATTTATTGCAACACCTGACATTTGAAGTCATCAGGGACATATGTTTTACATACCTTACAAACAATTGTGGGAACTAGAATTGTCACATGAGTGACGGATATACCCAATATGGCCTTGTCACAAAACTGTGGCATCCACTGGAAATACATGGACAGAGAGAATGCTTTAATTTGTGAATAGTCAACAGTGTAAACATTTGGTGGTGTGTAACCACAGTCGAACTTGACCCGTATTTTATGATGCTACACATGTATACTAAGAATTATTTGAATTTGTCGAGCCATTCTTGAGTTATCGTCCGACAATCATGCTTTTAGGGAATTTTAAGTCAAAAAGGGGCCATAACTCTGTCAAAATTTAGTGGTTTGTAACCAACATCAAACTTGACCTGTATTCTATGATGTTACACATGTGTACCAAAAATTGTTTGAATATGTCAAGCCTTTCTTGAGTTATCATCCGAAAACCAAAAACCAACAGACCGACAGACCGACAGACAGACAGACCGACAAGCTCACTCCTATATACCCCCCCAAACTTTGTTTGTGGGGGTATAATTAACATATTATATACAATGAGTGAATCACAAATTGAACTTCTGTACCTTAATAAACAGAAACAAGAGGGCCAAATCGCCCTGAGTCGCTCAACTGAGTTTAATTAGTCAAACAATTTTCCATGTGTTTTTTATACGGATATGGATATACTGATACCGACTGATGGAAATGCGGCCTTAATCATCATGGTTTGAAAAACTTAAGTGACAACAGACAATCAAAATTTTTAAGTACATATTGAAATTGAAGCTTTTTCTTCAATTTGACTGAGTGACCTAGTTTTTGACCCCACATGACCCAGATTCAAAATCGGCCGAGATATCATTAAGACAAATGTTCTGACCATGTTTCATGAAGATTGGGCAAAAAATGTGACTTCTAGAGTGTTAACAAGCTTTTTCTTCATTTGACCTAGTTTTTTACCCAAAATGACCCAGATTCGAACTTGCCGAGATATCATTAAGACAAATGTTCTGACCATGGTTCATGAAGATTGGGCATAAAATGTGACTTCTAGAGTGTTAACAAGCTATTTCTTCAATTTGACCTAGTGACCTAGTTTTTGACCCCACATGATCCAGATTGAAACTCCATCAATATATCATTGGGACCAATGTTCTGATCAAGTTTCATTAAGACAAATGTTCTGACCATGGTTCATGAAGATTGGACAAAAAATGTCACTTCTAGAGTGTTAACAAGCTTTTTCTTCAAATTGACCTAGTGACCTAGTTTTTGACCCCACATGACCCAGAATCAAATTCGGTCGAGATATCATTAAGACAAATGTTCTGACCAAGTTTCATAAAGATTGGGCAAAAAATGTGACTTCTAGAGTGTTAACAAGCTTTTTCTACAATCTGACCTTGTGACCTAGTTTTTCACCCACATGACCCAGATTCGAACTCGGCCGAGATATCATTGGGACAAATATTCTGATTAAGTTTCATGAAGATTGGGCAAAAAATGTGGCTTCTAGGGTGTTCACAAGCTTTTCCTATAGCCATATAAGGAAAACTGGCCCCCCCTTGGCGGCCATGTTTTTCCAACGGACGGGAACCATTTTTGAACTCGGCCGAGATATCATCAGAACAAAGGTTCTGAGCAAGTTTCATGATGTTTAGGCAAAAAATGTGAATTCTAGAGTGTTCACAAGCTTTTCCTATAGCCATTTAAGGAAAACTGACCCCTCCCCACCCTGGTGGCCATGTTTTGCAACGGACCGGAACCATATTCGAACTCGGCCGAGATATCATAAGAACAAATGTTCTGAGCAAGTTTCATATTGATCAGGCAAAAACTGTGACTTCTAGAGTGTTGACAAGCTTTTTCTATAGCCATATAAGGAAAACTGCCCTGCTCCTGGCGGCCATGTTTTCAATCGAGCGGAACCATTTTCGAACTTGGCAGAGATATCATAAGAACAAAGGTTCTGAGCAAGTTTTATGTTGATGTTCACAAGCTTTTTAGAAAATAGCCATATAAGGAAAACTGCACCGCCCCCTGGCGGCCATAATTTTCAACGGATCGGATTCATTCTCGAACTCAGCCAAGATATCATTAGAACAAAATGTTCTGAGCAAGTTTCATGTTGATTGGGCAAAAAATGTGTCTTCTAGAGTGTTCACAAGCTTTCTCTTCAAACTGACCTAGTGACCTAGTTTTTGACTCCACATGACCCAGTTTCGAACTCGGCCGAGATATCATTGGGACAAATATTCTGACAAAGTTTCATGAAGATTGGCCAATAAATGTGGCCTCTAGAGTGTTCACAAGGTAAATGTTGACGACGAACGACGCACGACTAACGACGGACAAAAGACAATCACAAAAGCTCACCATGAGCACGTTGTGCTCAGATGAGCTAAAAAACAACAACCGCTCGTTAATAGTTTGAGAATCATTTGTAAATCTTGAAATCTTAGTAAACTACTTAGTCTGTTCTGTTTTAATTTTAGCATTTCTGGCTAGGTTTTGCGAAACATTTCCTAATGGCTAATATAGGGTGACTACAGGACGTTTCTTCCAGTTTACTTTGAATCTGAATTAGTAATATGATTTCTTAAGTGTCAATTACCATGACAACCAGAGTCATACATTGAATAATTTTCAACCGAAGGAACCTAATACAGGAATAAAATTTGTGCACTGATATCATGTGGTTTAAGAGAAGTTATTGTTTTAAGCCAATATACAAAAGACGTCAGTCTATGCGTGATGGCAAACATACTAGAATAGATGACAGACTGCTGATATATACGGAAGAGCTAATTTCTAAAGAGTAGAGACATTGTTAGCTAAGAATCTGCATACCAGACAAATAACCAAAAGAATGAGAATGGGGGTGTTAAAATTGCACCTACTTGTCGTTTTTGACAAATTTCACTATTTTGTCCGTACAGTAATTTTATAGTTCTGACAAAAGTTCACTTTTCAATACATGCTCTGCAGTGACTGGGAAAGGGATTTTCCACATCAGATAATTTCTCATCAGCACAAAACTATATGGGATTAAAACAAAAATATATGGGATTTCCTCTGATTTTTATGGGATTTACAGCAATTGCATTTTGTGAACGTCTGTTTTAATAATGAAAAATACACCATGCAGTAGCTCGTGATTCCTGTTCAAGGAGTAATGAGCATCTGTTGATCTTTATTTTTCAGACTACCGAATACATTTTATGGATTAAATCTCACCGCATAGTGACAAATCTGCAAATAAGACCAAGCATTGTGTATTGTACAGCAGCGTTTTTCAATTCATACTCAAACATGTCGGTGCAACGTAAAGTCGCATTTGGGAACATTTCTTTGCGATTTTTCTCAATTTTTATGCGCAAATATCGCATTCTGGGACAAGCTGGCCAATACCAGACACTGCGAAACTTAAGAGGGGCTCAACAGACATGTTGTCTGACAGCCTTCAACATTCTGTCAGACAACCAGATTGAAAGTCAGACGCACACTGTGAAATAAGCAGAACTTGTAACAATTCTGTCAGACAAAATTATAGCATGTAACACCTAATTACCTGTTTCCAGTGACTTTGTCTCTGAAAGAAGCTCATCCAACCGTTGTCTGTAGTGTTTTAGCCGATCTTCAGTGCCATTCCCCCTCCCTGCTCCGTACTGCTGACAGTACTGAGAGATCTGAGCACACAGCTTCTCTCTTTCCACACAAAACCACTCTGCAACCAACCTCTGAAAAAAACATTTGAGGCACGTCGTGGGAAAACCAGTCTTAATGCATGTGCGTAAAGTGTCGTCCCGGATTAGCCTGTTCAGTCGGCTCAGTCTAATCAAGGACGGCACTTTCCGCTTTAATTTTCTGTTCTGTTTCAAGGAAGTCTCTTCTAAACATAAATCCACCGTAGGTGGAAAGTGCCATCCCGGATTAGCCTGTGCGGACACTTTACGCACATGGATTAAGACCGGTTTTCTCACGACGCGCCACATTTGCAGATGACCAGATCTGGCGAGTACATGCATAATTAACTGCAATTTACTCATGGAAAATCAAAGATATGCACAGAAAAAAAATTCAGAATATACATTTATGCAAAACATTTCATTTTTTGCGTAAACATGGAAATAAATGCTACATGTACTATTTTAAGGTTTTGATCTGTAGTAATTCTTTATTTAAAACATTTTATTACTGCACGGGCTAATATGGGACGACAATTTACGACTAAGCATTAAGCCCGGGTTTCTCACGACACGCCTAATTTGTAATATGTAATTAATTAACATTTATATTCAATACAATATAATAATGTCACACTTGTTTTTCAACTAAACGCTGCATCTCCATGTCTAGTTCTGCCTTCTGGTCCACGTAGATCTTCTCTCTGCTGGCCAGCCACTTGGCAGTCAACTCGTGTCTGCTCAGCTCATCCAACTAACAAATGAAGAGAAAAACAACTTGACACACAGTGCTTTAAAGGGACCTGTTCACAGATTTTCGTATTTAAAAAAAAAATCATTTAATGTCGTCACTGCAAAACCTAAAGCAGTTGGACTAACCAGAAACAAATATTGTATGAAGGAAAATAATTAATTAAAAGATTTGCCTTTGCCAAGACTCAAACCTATGACCGCCAGGATAAAAAATATGTCGCGCAAACCACTCGGCCATTCCGACTTCCAACCTAGTGTACCATTTTAACGCTATGTAAGTGATAACACATGTTTTCGAAAATACCGATGAAAAGCATTTCAAACGCTTTATAATTAAAATTTTATCCTTTTCAATTGATGATTTTTCATAAACGACACTATATTTCCAATATATATCTTTGTCAGTAGTGTTATTTCGTTTGTATATATATATTGTTTTTTTTTCTTTTGGGATCTATGACAAAAATGTGAAAAGTGTTAATTTCAATTTCAACTTAAAACATTGATCAATGTAATTCAAGGCAGATGATGCAGTTAACATAAAATACACATAGATGTATCCTTTATGAGCCCATTTCTAAGACTTCTTTCAGGGCTTGTTTCCACTATTTACAAGTGGCTGAATACCGGCTGCTTCACAATTGTATACATGCTTCTTCACAATGATATTTTGAGTTTCAGTACATATTTTAATTTCAGATTTGTGCTTTTAAGTGTTGACTGACACTTGTTCTGTGAGGAAATATCTAAACATAATGTATATGATATCAGGGACTTTCCCCGGCCGTTTTAGCGCCCCGTTCCTGGGGCGCTTGAATTTTGACTTGAACATTCCCGGGGCTCCTTAAATTAGTGTTGCGCTTAAAAACATCTATGGGGCGCCTGCATTTTATCAATTAATCAGCTATGTTTACTGAAGCAGACCGACAGTACCTGCTGTGAAAGCTAAACTCTTGCGTCATAAAGGCAGTTTTTCACTCTAGAAACATGTACATCCACTCAACCACGTCGGTGAATGATCAAAGCGAGTGTCACTTCGCCGAAAATTTTAACAATTTGCAGTTATTTCTAAGCCGCAATCAATCACCATGAAGCCCAGCCCCTGTAGGCAGAGTTTCATTACCCATTAAGATTGATATAAGCCAATAGTAATGCTCAGGTTCTCTTCACTATGGAACGACGTCATCATTGACGAATCGGCATGTATCCACACACAAGCATCCTCATATCCGCGTCAAAACAACCCCTTGCCCTTTCGTATGTTATAATATCCACACTTATTTATTTGCTGAATTTAATAACTACAATAAAAAATAAACTGCAAAAATCAGTCTAAAATACGCCAATATGAAATCATAATCGGAAAAGCCTATCGAGTGTTACTGTTGTAATTTCGTAAAATAAGTTGTATTGTTTTACATGCATGCCATGTAAAACCGTGTTTTCTACAAAAGAGTGCAAAATGTCTGCTGACAACCATGACGTCACGTTCCAAGCATGGATAGCATGCGTGTATGGACCATGTGCTTTACTAACATTTGACACGCGTAGGCACAACATGCACGAGGAAATTTTCCCTCCATTTTTGCACGAACAAAGCATGTATTATATAAATGTATAATTTAAATCAAGATCTTTACAATTCACCAATTATCCAATCAGTACTATGTTCAACAGTTGTAACGATTAAAACAGTGTTAACACACTAAACGCATGCCCATATGAACATAATTAATCGAACAAAAAAAGGCTCTGTAAGTAGATTGAGTGTAACCTAAATATTCGAGAACGAGGAGAATAGTTGGTTTGAACATGACGTCACTGTGCGAAAGGGATGTGCACTGGACATAAACATCTGGAAAAAATTAGTAGCTACTTTCAGTTTCGCAACAAAATTGACGCCCGATGCTTCTAAAACACTCGGTGATGTTCCGTTTATTTCATTTCGTTTAAACGTTTACAAAGAATGAAAAGCTGTTTGCCTAAATTTTAAGAGCTAAAATGCACCAGAAAACGTCATTTGACACATGCCGCAAAACAAATGTCCACGTTGCGATGGGACACCCCTCCCTAACCCACCCCTCTCGGGACCGGGGCGCCTGAAAAAAATCCTGGGGAAGGCCCTGGATATCAATAGTTTGATGACAGTGTTGGACTTGACATAGCCTCAGGGTACCATTTCTAGAACGATTTATTGTATGTTTCATTAGATATTTAAAATTGTTGCAAGTTTTTTGAAAATATTTACAGTAACATATCAGAGAAAACATTACTCTTTCTGAAACTAAAAAATTTGCGAAAAAATCAGTAAATACCGTGACCTTACCGTTCGTCAAATCAAGTCACCTATGTTTACATTTCAGAACCTGTTTGGAACCAATTATCGAACGTTCATTCAAGGAGCCATGGAACAGTTCCAACACACATGTAACAGGCAAAATCAATTTATTTACATAGTAAATTATGTGCATTAATATAATTGATTTAATTTTCACATTAAAAAAAAAAGATGTAGAACATTTCATATAGCAATACTATATATAGTGACATCGTACAGATTACACATCGACAGAGGATTTTTTTCTTACTAAACCATGCATAACATCATGTCATGTACATCATGAATGACAGAATCATGTTCAACCTTGGCAAAAATTCTAGTTTATTCTTCTATGCAGAATCCACATGACCTCTGATCCCCAGTGCCAATACTCAGGTCAACAAGTGTTTGATTCTCAGAGTTCAGGCATTGATAGTGAAACCAGTTTGGACATTTGTCACAACCAATCCATTCCAAGAGGCGATTGGTCATACATACGACACAAATACCATCATCTGGATGATAAATGGTGTCTGGTATGGCGATTGGATGGGTCTGGTCGTAGTTGGCACCATCATCGAAAATCTCGTTTGTAGATGTGATATGTCGAGCACTGGTTATCCTCCGCCTGGTGGTTGAACTACTCGGTGCCGCATTAACAAGAATGTCTGCAAACTCAGCTAGAACGATTCCAAGATCAACAAGGCTTTCATTGGCAGTGGAGTCTCCTGGAGCATAATTTAATGTCTGCTTGAAGGAATTGCTGACTGAGGGGTCCACTGGTATGATACCTGTAATTCTGAAAGCTTCAGTGATGTCAAACTGTGACAACATGCTCAAAGCATACTTGATAAGTAAGGGAAGCTGACCTCTGGAGACTTTGCTGAGTTGGAACCCAAGTCTCTGAGATACCTTGGCCACATTGCCCATAAGGAGATGAAAAATCCTCACATCTAAGGGTTGGAGAAAGTATGTGGAGTGAGGAGGCAAACAAAAAAGTTTGATCTGGTTGGTTTTCGCAACATCATTTGCTTCAGGAATGAGATAGGCACCAAGATTGTCCATAATAAGAAGGACTGGGCCTGGACCGACCACAGTTAGGTATAAAGGAGTCCTCTAACCACTTCACAAACACGGTGGAGTCCATATATCCTTTGGAGGATTTGACAATGGACCAAGATTCAGGTACAGGTTGAAGATCTCTTGGAAGATTTTTTGCATAAATGATGATTGGAGGAAGGTACCTTCCATCACCTGAAATAGCAAGTTGGAGTGTTACATGGCCAATACAGGTTAACATTTGCTTCTGGTATGGATGTGGATTACCAACAACAATGACTTTTTCTTTAGATACAATTTTCCCATCAAAACCTGTTTCATCACAATTGAAAATTTGGGCAGGATGATTCTGAAGACCCAGAGACATGATGGTACTAGAGAGCAACTTGAAGTAATAATCAACTGCATTAGCTGTTAGATTCATCTGGCCCGAGTCAGCCTTTTCGGGTCGCCACTTCGTCAACTGAGGGTTGCGAGCAAAGAACTTACGGCACCATTTCTTACTCGGTCCATTTAAAAGATTTATACGGGTTGGTCGTCCGCTACGTTTAACAATCGCACGTGCAAATGTTCTGAGGAGAGAGAGGGTCAGGGGCATCCCCCTTGAGGCCATGTACTTCATATAGTTAATGCTCCTCGCTTTCACTTAATGAAGGTTCTATACCTGGCTTTTTATTAATGCCCTCTAACCTACCACGACTGTGGTCATGCAATGTAGACTTTGGGATTCCAAATGTTCTTGCTATTTTGGACAAACATTTTCCTTTTTTTTACTTCTCTTACAGCTGCTTGTAATGCAAACACTGAATATTTATTAGCTTTTTTCCGTGCCATTTATCTAAAAACACAAATAAAAGACACTCAAAAGTATTGTGTTTGTCAATGAAATGCTTTAATTATTCAGTGATCAATAAAATAGTTGAATGTAAACTAATAAAAAAAACTTAGTTGTTTGTAACTTTATCGATTACGTAGAAATAGAAAGTAGGGCACTGTCAATAACAAATACATCATTTTTACAGTTGTCAACAAAGTAAAATGTAGTAAATCGTAAATAGTAACTTCGTTCAAAATGTTTAAATCTTGAAATCAATAATAATGTTGTGACAAAGAATGATTTCACTAACAAAAACACGCATTTACCTGGTCAGATACTAAAATTTGTGCAGTTCAAGAAATCTTCGTCTGCAGATGTGTTATCGAAAAACGAGGCTGTCAAGTTGGAAGTTTGCCAACACAACATGTTGATATTGGACTTACTTAAATTACCTGCAGATTTTAGTTTCAGGGATTCTCAGGTGAATAAGTTTGATTAATAAGAAGAATCGTTTGAAAATTGGTACTGTTCGAGTATTGATATCCTGAGGCTATGTATTTTATTTGAAGGAACAATTTCCAGTAAAAGTCCATTTTACCATTGCATAGGGTATCATATTTAAGTTTCACAGTTGTAAAAGCATTTTCCCGCTTACTTTTTCACAATGTATAGAAAAATCACGCTGACATTTCACAAAACTCAAAGGCTAGGGCCTCTTCACAATTTGGTGAAAGAAAGCCCTGCCTTTCTGCATTTTATAGGAGACCAATAATTACCAATATTCTTAAAATGTAAAATATACACACTGGTACTCGTGTGTTGCTATAAGCCAAGACAATGAGATAAAATGTTTAATAATATTAGATTAAATGTAATTTCTGGAATACCTTTGTCTTTAATAGCTGTTGTAACTCGCAATTTTTCTGCTCTAATGTGCGACAATTTTCTTGATTGGCAAAAACCTCTTGACGCACTGCAAGGAAATACTTCATTATGTACAAGTTCATATATTATGACGTTTCTGTGTCAGATGCATTTTAAAAGACCACCAGGTTATAAAATCATACACTCTAATAAAAAAACTTTCTTACACTGTACAATGTTATGTATGCATTAAAAGTTTGCAAACATATTTGCAACAGGGGTCTATTGCACGCAAGGTATTAACGTGAGTCTATAACTCTATAAACATTTTCCTTGGGGCTTCCTGCCTTATCATTATACACAATGTTTATTGAACAAACCCAATCAACTTAAAATAAGGATGTGAAAACTGCTTAAATAATTGGATGAGCAACCAAAATCAGTGGATGGAATAACTTATGTGCAAGACAGTCGTATATCTTAAGATGTGATGGGCCAGAACATTATCTTATAGTCTAAACACGATATGGAATCAAGCGTGGTACAACAGACCTCACTATCCCTGTTGCTTTGTAGAATAATACTGCACGGACAAGGGATAGCGAGTCTTTCAAATGTCAAACCTCTGCTGGTTTCCAAATGTCCGAACAAGTCTGGTACGAGGTATTTGCAAGCAGTAGATCAAGAATCAGCTTTTACCAGCTTAATTAATTGCCTTGAATAACAGAGAACTACCACAGCTGACATCTTCAAAAACAGGCACGATTCTGCCGAATACATCGCATGCTATGCCTTACATAAACGTAAGTCACATGACTCAATAGACTAACCCCGGTCATTCCATTTTAAGTATTGGATGTTAAATCGTTGGGAGATAAGGGTATATTGGACTTATTGATTCTAATTACGGTGTAACAGAGTGAAAACAAACAGACTGAGTGATTAGTGTAAATTGTTCTGTGCTTGCAAAAATGTTGAGATGTCTTTCTACATGCAGGACAGACTGCTATAATTAACGTTCAGTATCGAGAAATATCCATTGCTTTGACCTACCGGCTACCTTTGATATAGTCTAATTCATGAGACGTGCTGTGAATTTAGTGTTACCTTTTATATAGGGCTAAATTCGCTGAAACATTGCCCATATAAAAAGTAGCTGAATGTTTGCATAGGGCTTACAAGTACAGCTACCTTTGATATACCCTTCAATTATACAGTTATATGGATTGAAATCTATTGTTGTTAAAACAAATCTGCTCTACGAAATACATAACGGTCAACTACCACAGTGTCTGAGTGAACTTGAGGCGTACGGGCTTAGGAGTTTTGGTACGCCTATGTCTATGAGTATGACTACGAGTTCAGTTTTTATGGAACAAAAATAACACAGACAACACCAAACTACTTACATTCTTGAATTTTATTTTTGGTCTGCTGAGCAGCTTTTTCTGAATGAATTATTTGCTCAAACAAGCCGTCAATAGTTGCCATTTTTGTTGATATAATTTAATATAGTCTTGCTAATTCGTCTGCAGTTCCACTTTCCGTATTCCGGATACCTACGGAATTCACCGACATTATGATCGGAGCGCGATTTTACAAAGGAAAGATCACTCTGGGTACACAGGTGATTCTAAAAATAAATCGCCTCTGGTACATCATGCGACATTTTGGACTACTTTCAATCACATGATCATTAAAAATGGCTGCGCCCATAAGCTACAGTATTGAAATTCCCATCAACAAATGCACACGAAAATGTTTAAAATTATTGGGAATTATTATAAATAAAGTGGTCGGAGTTAATAATTACCCAAATAACAGTACGGTAAATAATATGGGATGCCATTCTGCTAAGAAATAATGATATATTCAGCTCAATTTGAAGGCAACTGGAGTTTGGAAATATGCCGAGTTATCTTCAGAATCATTTCTGTGAAACACTGAAAACAAAAGTACTTGTGTTTCATAGTTATGGTGCTTTTGACATAATTAACTCAACACCTTGATCGTAATGTAACTTGTCCACAGGTAAAGATGTTTTATACTCGATATACCTATTACCGGGATATCCCTATTACCGGGAATTTCCAAAAGACAAATTTCGCCCACATGCGCAATTTTTTTCAAAGTCCATCCCTTTATTAAAATTTTGCTGCTAGTTGCAGTCAACTTTGGTTTCCATTCAATAATGTTGTTTTTAAAGGTAAATAAACTCGTTTAAATGTCTAAGTCTTGTAAAAGTTAGTTTTCGGCAGCATTGTTAACATAAATTATCAGTTACTATTAATATGTAAAGAGAATAGCAAATATAATGTAATATGACTGATGTTTTGTACACTATCATTTGTTTAACCCTGAACATGATTTTTCTGAATTCTGATTAGCTGATATTCAGATTCACGGTAATAGGTGTATTGCCAGAACATAGATGGCTAATGACATGCACAAATTGTTGACACAACAGTTGTTTAAACTTTTGATATTTTTTTGATATATTTGAATTATTTTGATAGAAGAATGTTGTATTGCTACAATACGCCAGCAGTCTTTATTTATTTCTTTTTTGTTATATGTTGCAAGCCAGTAAAAAAAAATAACATTCCCGGTAATTGGTATACCCAGTCTAAGTTTATGCAGAATGTGTAACTGTTATTTTGCTTTCTTTTTCTTAATAAATGTAGTATAAACTACCAAATTTTGCTTTTGTCAAATATACTGATCGATGAATTTGCAATATTAAAGTTGTATCCATACTTATTTATCAACTGTCCTGCACATTTGAAATGTAAAAAAATAAACATGCCATTTCCGCACGAAATTGTGTGTTGAAAATTAGCTCATATACCGGTATAAGACTTAAATTTTTGGATTTGCTTAATGATATTACCAACATGCACCGGATAATATTAATCAAATGTATTATAAGAAAGCCACTCACTTTGATACTATTATAGACACCCAGTCTTGGATAGGGATTTCAATTGATGCCAAATCCTGCTTTTTGATGCAAGCAAATTGCAATGTTCTCATTTCTGACTCAAGCAAATAATGTGCCCTGCATCATTTTGATCCACTTGTTTTCAATAAGCCAACTTCAAAAGCACTAAGAAATATTATTTTTATAACACTCATATTTTGTTTTAATTGAAAAAAAATAATCACAAAACAACTTTGGAACACAAGAAAATACTGAAAAGATCAATAAAATCATTTATCCCCACTGACCATGTATTCAACTGACAGTAATTATGTCAATTCAGTTAGGCATACCACAAAACAAAATAATCACAGTACTTCAATTTGTTTATAAGCATTGCACATATAAATGCATACAAAAATATAGTTAAATAAACCAGATGAGTACAGATTGTTATATTTCATATATTGTGTAAATATTACTTTCATGTTTGATTTCAGGAGAAAATTGATATTAAATGGTTATAATTTGTTAAAAACAGAACTTTACAACAAATAAGGTGATTTACTTTATCACCATTAAATTCATTACACTATATAGATGCATACTGTTTCCTTCAAAGTTCATCATTGCAGATACATCACTAAATACAGTATAATTGGTAATCTTGTTAATAAAAGCATATTTCATGTGTTTCTACTGGCTAGATATAACCGAGTACGATCATAGAAAATGTTCTGTCTGGGTTGTTTACTTTCTTGTAGAAATAACGCTATGTTACTGATTTCATTAATTCCAAAATGTAGCAGCTGGATGTGTCCATACATTTCAAAATTGTCATATTGTCACAGTTCAGGCACATAAAAATATCTTTATTTCTTTCATATCACTTCTCAAGTTTGTAAGTGATTATGTGTTTTGGAAATATTCTAATTTCCCTCTATCGCATTTGTTATAATGACTGTTACATTAACATTATAATTATATTAATATATAATAATAAATATTTTTTATATTATTATATACATTTTATATGGGAAATATATCAAAGCATTATTCAAAGCTATATAAATGTATAACCAGTAATAAAATATATATGCTTCAAATACATTAAGGTATTGCAAGTTCAGGACACAGAAGCTGAAAACAGCTTAAAATTGTCACAGTACATGATGGTAAATTCAACCCGTGTTCCTTTCATTTCAATCTACAAATTGTCATAGTATCATAGTAATATTTACATAAAACTGGCAGTCTTTCATTATATCCTTGGATCATATTTGGTTGGTCTGCCAGATTATTTACACTCGAGTCAATTTTCTATCTGAGCTCTTGTAGGGATACTAGTCACAGCCAGGTTTGATATTCTTCGGGAGATGACCATATTAATCACAGACTCGCAAAATTTAGTTCACCTGTAAAAAAGAGACATGTGACTAAATGTTAAGGAACATTTTGTAATTAAGCATGCGATGTAAAGGTTAACATAAACAAAAAGTAAAAGACTATTTAGACTTAAATTAGTTGTACTAGTTAACAAGAATTATGCCAACTATTCATAGCTTAAGTAATAATATTAATGCCGCAAAAACACTATAATCAGAATAACTTATGGTAAATTACTAATAAGAAACCATGGACATTAGATAAAAGTTAATGAATAAAATGAAACAAATGATATAATAATAAGAAGAAGAAATGAAGCAGAAAAATAACAGAAATACTATTGAATTGCATATATTTAATTATTGTATACAAATGAACGAACTGGATATACTGAAGAATATCATAATACTTTATGATAATAACATTCACAACATACACTTTATAAATAAATACATTAATGATTAATTTAAAAAATAAATAAAATAATCTATTATTAAAACATGTAATTTTACCTGACAAATAAGTCCTTTTTCAAAGCCAGTAGTAAAACGCAATGGCAGCGGGTATTGTGTAGACATTTTCATTATCTTTATTTGATTCTTCCTCAAAACCTTGTTTTTATCAGTGTAATTTAACTTAACATCTGTTTCACTATTAAGTCTAGTTTCGCTTTAAGTTTGGATAGTTTGTATAGAATAAGTTTCTATATCGGATTATAATTTCTTAAACTTATATTTGCATAGTTAGCCTTTTGGATAATAGGTCAAGATGCCTGTAAAATATACATCTACCTTTCCTCATTTATCATCGTTTCGACATCAAAATGTGGTGCTATTTCAACGCGCGTCGTGTATAGCCCTATAACAGAGGCGGATCACCGTTGGGTGTATCAAGCCAAGATGGCTCCGTGATAGACACGAGATCTATCTTACGGAGCATTCCGGAGATAGTCGATGTATCACGATTGCGGAAAGATCCGAACTAACCCGAAAACATCATTGCTATTTATAGAATTTGATATTGTGCCAGAGCCCGTTTTATTCTGCGCTTCAAAAGCGATAAGCATTATGCCGGGTCAATTACAAGTATGACTAATCGCAATGTTTCTTTGCCAACACAAATTGTAACGAGTAATCTTTAAAAATAGAGTGTATATATAGGGTGGGTATACATACATCCATATTTAAAGCTAAAATGGCAGAAGGTGGACAAAATACAAGCCAGCCTGACGCGAAAATGGATGCGTTCGAACTTCTGTTGGAGAGAACAAGAAAGTAAGTGAGCTATTCCTACTTTCACTTTCAATAATTCACTTGAACTACCTAAGCAAACAATTGTTTTAGACATATACCATAGGTAAGAATGAGGTTTAGTTTTTCAGAATAAAAAAAACATGATAATATTTTACAGCTTAATGGCATTGCACACGCATTTATTGATTTATTATAGCTACATTCATTGGTTCATATATTGATAATATTCATTGATTCATTCATTAATGTATTCATTAAATTAATTGATTCATTCATTCCATTCATTCATTCATTCAGATTATCAATCTTGCAACTGTGATATGTTGGCCTCCAGTTATTTGCATCTGATACAGTTTTCATCGTCTGCTTAATCGATAACAGGGAAATCTGACACTATATTAAGAAAAGTATATCTTAAACAAAATCATTTTAAAAATGAAACAAAGCAAAAGCTATGGCTCCATATTTTCATCAATAAATTTCAATAAATCAGCTGTTACGATACTTGGGCGAAGGGCGGGTGGGCATTTAACCGGTAAGGCGGCATTATGCGTACATTCACACTTATAACACTGAAACAGTTTGCGAAACGTGAATAATTTTATTTCTGTTTCCTCAGTGAAAGACAGAATGAGTTGTTGCAAATCCAGAACAACACCAGACCTGTCACCGGCCAGGACAACCGCAGCAACATTGGTCAGTTCCTCGCGAAAAATATTGAAGTCCGCGAAAATGCTGATGCCACCGGAAAGGAAAATGTTCCGTTAAACTCAAGAAACGTTGAACAGCACAGGCCAGACGCTGTTGTTATTGAGATCAGCAACATTTCCCAGCAACAGAGAGTCTCGAGCGTGTTGCAGACTGCAGGATTCCGACGGCACTTGGAGAACATCATTCGTGGCAGTATTCGTAACGTTTCCCAGAGCCGAAGTCAGTCCAGTTCACACCAGGCCACCCCGTCTACCAGTAACTCGCATGCCCGGGCTCCGGTGAGACTTTGGTTTTTGTTCACAGCTTTTGGAATGGGTTCGAATTTTGAGTTGTGAAATCTTGCTGATGGGGAAATTTAAAGAAGGTTATTTTATTAAAATTACTACAACACTAATGGTATATTTGTTGAGCTCAGTATTTTAATGGCTTTTATCCATAAACAATTGCATCATATGTAATGATTTACAACTTTTATTCCCATTTCCTTTGTATTTATTTAAGATCTTGTCACTTCAGTTTTGGGAATTGTTTCCTTCCAATTGGGAAAAGGAAACCATATTTGGGATTGGGAATGGGTCCATTTACAGATATATTCAAATGAGTTTGGTTTTATAAGGAAAACATGACTGTGAGGGCAGGCATGAGCTGAGGGACTTTTTGTATAATCAGACAGTATAATGGCAATAATTGTTGTCATGTATGGACAAGTAGAGTTGAGGCATTATCTATGCTAACCTGTGCATGAAATTTCCTATGTAAAGAATACATTCCCAAGTATAAGTATTTCTGTGGTCAAAGCTTAGTGATTCTGACCTAAAATTCTTTTATTCTAGAACAGGTTAACTTGTAGTCTCCATGGTTGATTTTTCTGTGGTGAAAGCTTTGATTCAGACCTAAATTTCTTGCATTCTAGTACAGGTTATCGTGTATTCTCCATGGTTCATTTCAAGTTTGGAATAAAACAATGGCATTCAGCATAACTATTGTCCATCATATAGATCAGCAATTCAGAATTTGTGGGGGTGTCTTATCAAATGTAGGGGCGTACCTAGACGGAATTTTAGTATGCTGTATACGCACAATTCTGTCAACAAAATTGTCCCAAAATAAACATACATTTTGTCCGAGATATACTGGCCTACCATTATAAGTTCAGATTTAGGTGGTGTTAAATTGGCATTTTCCTGAGATTACATGAACATAATTATATTTCCAACTGAAAGTTTTAGTAACACTAGTTGCATTTTCAACACAATACAAAATATCAGTCAGATATCGACACAGTGATTTATATGCATGCGCATATAATATGCCAAAGTTATGTTGGTACATGTAAAGAAATATCTTCGCAGTCGTTTAGCAGCAGCAGTATCTTTTATGTTCTTCCTTCATATTTCTATAGACTCCAGTACATGACTCCCCATCGACAGTACCACCGCAGAGTTTGCATGTAGAGACCCAACGTCGTGACAGCATCTCAAGTCAGGTTACTTCTGCAACGACATCTTCGGCAAGTTCTCGAGAGTCTTCAAGCGCTCCCGTCGATTACAATGTTCGGTTACAAGACCCCAGAGGTTTGTTAACTCAGTGATGACATTACTATTTAAAATTTATGTTATGTTATAACAATTGGATAAAAGTATATTGTTATTGATGTTGTCAATTAGATTTTTTTTGGGAAAAAGGAACACGTGGCTTTCACATTAAATTTTAACTTAGAAATTATCCTGTACCATTTAGTGTCGTATGTGGATTGCTTTTATAAATTAATGTTCAGAATTATTTAATATGAGTCAGTCCTTTCAAACACTTTTCAAGAAATAGTTTAGCTTAAAGAGTTTTATTTGACCTATTGTACTGGGGCCAGTATTCAGAAATCTCTTAAGGGCAATGTTAACTTAAGTTGTACTTAAGTGGATATTTCAGTTAATTTTTTTTTATGTGAAATGGAATAATTTCTGTGTACAGAAGGGTAAATGTGAAGCATCCAAGCAGTATTAATTGGTTTGAACATTTTAATGTACAATGATCTATACATGAAACTGCCACAGACTTAAGGAATTTTATGAATTTAAGGAAATTACTTAAGTTTTCCCTAAGGAGCTTTGTGAATATGGGCCCTGGGCTGGTATTTTATTGTACAATGATCTATACATGAAACTGCCACAGATCTGCTTAAGGAATTTTGTGGGCTGGTATTCACAATGCTCCTAAGTGAAATCTTAACTTAAGTTGTACTTAAGTGGAAAATTCTGATCAAATTTTCTATGTGAAATCCAATGATTTCTGTACAAAGAAGGCTGCAATACTAAACATATAAGCAATATTTACAAGTTTACAACATTTTAATGTTAAAAGACCTATACACGAAACAGCCAGAGACCTAAGGAATTTTATGAATTTAATAAAATTACTTAAGTTTTCCCTAAGGAGCTTTGTGAATATGGGCCCTGGTATAATTATACAGAGTTTTGTTCTAAATGTCCATTTAAATGTATTCATTTGTTGCATTGTATTAAATATTATGCCTATTAAACTTAACACATTTTATAACTATTGTTATCTAAATGCTTATTTAATTTTACTCTCAATATAATTAGTTTTATCTAAATGGCCTTTATAAGTGACTGAAATAGTACCAAAACTTAACAAATACACAAATTACCCTCTTGTTAGAATAATATGTTTAGTATTGTATACGGTATACAGTGGGTGTTTTTATGGCCAATTTGGGGCCGAAATTTGGCCCCATTTCCCTGCTAAAAAAGTATATATTTTTCCCCTATATTAACCTTAAAATTCCCCTCGAGAATGTAAGCTTTATTTTGAAAAAAAAATTTGACCAAATTGGACAAAAATTGACTAAGATAGAGAAATGTTCGTAAACAATCCCAGATTTTTTTTTATTAAACCAAGTTTGTGCATAATCTAAGTTATCATTTGTAGTTAAAACATTAATGTTTTATAACAAAGTAGAATATAAAAATGTAATAATGCTTTTCTACCGAAAAAAATCCCCTTTTGCCGTAAAATTCCCCGCCTGAAGGGCCCTGCCTCCTTTCCCCCAAAGGTGAAAAAAAACACACTGATTTACTCATTTTATAACTATTGTTATCTAAATGCTTATTTAATTTTACTCACAATATTATTAGTTTTATCTAAATGGCCATTGGAAGTGACTGAAATAGTACCAAAACTTAACAAATACACGAATTACACTCTTGTTAGAATAATATGCTTAGTATTGTATACGGTATATGTTTGTTGTTCCAGGTCTGTTAGGGTCGGTGCTCAGCAATGACCGTGTCTCACCCCCAGCCCTGGCAATCCCTCCTGGTCCCGTGTAAGTGTCCGCAGTTTCGTATTAAATGGTACAGTGTATACGTTTGTACTGAAATGCTGGTGAGAATGAAAATGAAAACCACAAGTAAATTAAAACATTGACAAAATAGTTTAAATGTCAGAGATTTTAACATGCCATGATTTGTATTTCCATAATGTCTTTACACTGAAAGGCCTCTGTTGTTCATTTCAGATCAGCTTGCAATACAATTACTTATTTTTCTTAAAATATGCCTTCCTCTTTTGAACTATATACATCTTTCTTTTCTCTAAAAGTGTTGTTTAAGTTTTTTTTTTTTTTCGTTATGTTTCCATAGTACTGCACTAAGTACAACAGATATTACAACATTTGTTGCATTTTTACAGTGTTCAGGAAGTGAACTGGCACACAATCGAAGAACTTCAGCAAGAAGAGCTCGTACAGGAAGTGAGCGAGCTGCTTCACCTTAGACTGGTTACCTCGACGCTGCAGGGCGAATTCCGCAATATCCTCGAGCTTCACGTGCAGGTAGGCACTTATTGCGGGACTTTGATACTGACCAGACTGGTCAGCACTTCTAGATAGGCACTATAAAGGTATGCATTTTCTGAGGGAATTTGATACTTACCAGAATGGTTACTACCTTTAGAGTGGCTTTATTATGGAAGGTATTTTCTGCAGGATACCCAGTTTGACAGATTGGCACTAAAAAGGTAGGCTTTTAAAACTGACTGCGGGAATTCGTTATTAACCATACTGGTTCACACTTGCTAGTTGGCACGACAAAATCCAAAGTTATATTTGCAAAAAAAGAAAAGAATTTAAACCAATATCCACTTTAGGGAATTTGAAAATTAAATTTGTATTGGTACAATACAAGAAAACATTATAAAATTAAATTATAATGTACAGCACTAAAACTAATTGCTACTATGTTTTTGCAGCAACAGCTTGCTGCGACTGGTACGGACGGACAGAGGGTGGAGCAATTTATCCGCTCCATTCCCCAGACTGTGCCCCACCAACAGAATGACTTCTCCAACCTCGGCATTCTCCCGCCCGGAGAAAGCAACTGGGACAACGTGTCCATTACCAGCATCAGCGCTAGCGCCGTACCATACACACAGGTATATTTAGCTGCACAGTTATAACAAGGAATACTTCTCGTATGACCTGTTGTATAATGAATTCAGAAAAAAAAAGATAGCATTTTTTTGAAAGATGATTAAACTTACATTGACTTTATTTTTTTTGTTTAAATATTACATACAGCTATCGAAAAACAATTAAATATATTAGTGGATACTTTCTTTTTTTGTTTAGTATATAAGAACCCAGTTCATGTTTTTGGTGTTTTATGCCATAACATTTATGTACTGGCCCCCTGAATACAAACATTCTAAAGCTTAGTCTTCGTCTGAATCTTAAATATTAATCCAATGGAAATACCATAAAAGTGCAAAGTGTCATCCCGGATTAGCCTGTATGGACTGCACAGGCTGATCCGGGACGACACTTTACCCACAGTAGGCAGAAAGTGCTATCCCAGGTTAATCTGTGCTGACTGCACAGTCTAATCTGGATGACATTTTATGCACGTGCATTATGCACAGTTTTTCAATTGGCCGCTTGACTGAAATAGAGGACCTTACGATGCTATTTGCAACTTGTCCGTAAAGTAATTGAGGCATGTCGTGGGATAACCAGGCTTAATGCATGTGCGAAGAGTCGTCCCAGATTAGCCTTTGCACTCCGCACAGGCTAATCGGGGACAACACTTTCCACCTTAAGTGGATTTGTGTTTAGAAGAGACCACCTCAAAAAATAAAAGACCATAAAAGCGGAAAGTGCCATCCTGGATTAGCCTGTGCGGACTGTACAGTCTAATCTTGGATGACACTTTATGCACATGCATTAAGCCCAGTTTTCCCACGACACGCCTCAATTATATAGTAATTTTTTTTTGTCCCTACAAGCTGTAGAACAACCAGTGCAATACCAACACCTGATTTTGCAACCCTGATTACAGGTTTCACTACTGCTGATCGCTGATTTTGTAAGGATTTTTTTATATTTATACTACAGACCAACCTGCACCTGAGTCGAGAGATATCGGCACTGAAGGCGCAGCTTCAAGAGATGAAGAATATGATGAAGATCAGCTTCGACCTTCAGATGGACATTCAGAGGTCAATCAGACAGGAAGTGGCTGCCGGCATCGCTTCTGCATCAGGTACGATGACCCAAACTCATTTTTACGTTTTATTTACATGCATGCTTTTTTTGTATTGATTTTAATGGATTATTGTACCTTTTTCACTTTTGAAGCGATACAAAATGTTTTTGTTTCATTTTCTAATTATTTATTCACTGTAAAGTAATAGTAACTGGGATTGTGTGGTAGCTGTTCATTATTGAATGTTGAATGAAGTGTTCTTATGTTGTAAATAAAAATTGTGGTAATGATTGCCGTCTCCATTTTTTCCCTTCAAATATATATTTTTCGATTATGAAATCTTTCAAACATATTAAGTAAGGAGCATGGATTAGGCATTCCCATATCTGTAAAAACAGCAGGATACATTTTACAAGCAAATCAAACTCATTTGAGGAGTGTCGTGGGAAACCCGGGCTTAATGCATGTGTGTAAAGTGTCGTCCCGCATTAGCCTGTGCAGTCCGCACCGGCTAATCCAGGACGGCACTTTATGCTTTTGTGGTATTTTCTGTTTCAAGGACGTCTGTTCTGAACATAAATCCATTGTAGTCGGAAAGTGCCATCCTGGTTTACCCTGTGCGGACACTTTACGCATATGCATTAAGCCTGGGTTTCCCACGACACGCCTCATTTGTAGTTACATTCATATTTTCATCTGCCTATAATAAAATGAAATGTGTCAGCAATAAGCAGCGTGGTGAATTCATTGTAATATTCACAGGTGGTGCCTACAATGGAACTACAGGAAATGTTCCCACGGCAACAGCCACTATGTCCCGCCCCGTGAATGACACCCACTGTCTGATCTGCCTCGACAACCACAGTGATTCCGTGCTGTATCAGTGCGGTCACATGTGTGTCTGCTTCCCCTGCGGACGACACTTGATGGATCGCGGCGCCAAGTGCCCCGTTTGCCGAGCGCCGATCCGGGACATCATCCGCGCATACAAGTGCAACTCTGACTAAAGCTGTGAATGTTTCAGTAGCTAAAGGAGATGACTGATGCTTTATCTGCGTATATTTCAGTAGCTAAAGGAATTTAGTGTTTTTACTCTAACTCACAGCAAGTCTGTTACTACGAATATTTCAGTAGGTGAGGTTCTAATTTATGTTTCATCTAGGAACATTTCAGTAGCTGAAGGAGCTAATTTATGTTTTATCAATGAATATTTCAGAAGTTAAAAGAACTGATTGTGTCACTCAGATGTAGCTGATGCCGTATCTGTGAATATTTCAATAGCTTCAGCAACATGACAATGCCATGCTTTCAACCAATTCCTATATTCCAATATTTTCCTATATTTTGGAAAGACATCCCATATTTAGAAAAACCTCCTATGTCCTATATTTTCCTATATTTTAAAAATTGTTCCTATATTTTGGAAAAATTTGTTCATTCACGCATCTGAAATCGGTCTGTGAACAGTATATCGTGAATCTCTATATTGATTTTTTTCTCGCTCTCTTTGCTTGCATCAAACTTAAATGCTCAAATTATTTTTACGCCATGGCATGCATGTCTCATTAGCAAATTTATTCCCGTGAATAAGTTTAGCGAATGATTTTTGTATTAAAACACAAACTGTATGACTTATCAGGCTAGAATATGGTCCCATATCATCCTTATAATGAAGTATTTTGACTATAAAATTCATATATTTTCTATAAGAAAATTGACAAAATGTCTTAAAGTTTTGGGTAAAAATATTCCTATATTGTTCCTATATTTTCTTGGCAACTTGGTTGACAGCCTGCAATGCTTAAGCAGCTGAAGCAACTCAGCAATGTTTAACTGTAAATATTTATGTAGCCAATGCAATTAATTTGTCTGTGAAAACTCTTTCAGTAGCTTAATTAGTTGACTGTTGCTTATTTGTGAATATTTTAGCAACTGAAATAGTTGATTTCTCATAATGCTATATCTGGGAAACATATTTAGTAGCCTCCAGTGTTGCCTGTGAATATTTCAGCAAATGAAGAAAATATGACGGATTTTTTATGAATATTTCATGCAGAAACAAAACCGTGCTTAACTGTAAATATATAAGAGGGGCGTCGTGGGAAAACCCGACCATGCATGTGCATAAAGTGTCGTCCTGGATTAGCCTGTGCAGTCTGCACAGGCTAATCCGGGACGGCACTTTCCGCTTTTATGGTATTTTCTATTTCAAGGAAGTCTCTTCTAAACATAAATTCGAAAAGTGCCGTCGTGGATTAGCTTGTGCGGACTGCACAGGCTAATCCGGTACGACACTTTACGCACATGCATTAAGACCGGTTTTCTCACGACGCGCCATATAAGTAGCCAAAGCAGTTGATTAAATGCAATATATGTGAAAAATATTTCAGTAGCTCATGGGCTGGTTGATGCTAAAGTGTGAATATTTCAAGGACAGAAAACAGTAAACAACAAATTTTGTTGGTGTACAAAACAATCTCTTTGTCCACGTAAAAAATAATCTTTTATAAATATTTATACATGCATGTAATGGCCAAAGGGAATTCACATAAACAAAAACTTATATTTCGGCATCGTCTTTAATTTATTTATAATTGTTTGTTTCATACCCCAGATTACTTAATTTTTAAATCCTTATGTTAAAAGTGTTATTTGTTAAGTTTTAATTGTAAAATTTATTTTGTACCATATAGCAAATTTGTAAATAGTCTTTTGAAAATGATGATGATGTTGAATTATTCCAGAGGGTTTTATTGATAAACTTACATGGAAAATTATTAAAATAGCATTAAAATACCACATCATGTTTCCTAAAATTGTTGCTTGTTTATTATTAACAATATGTGTAGTTTATATGTTTGTAGATTATAGATATAGTATCTGACACGATCTGTCATTTCATACCATATTTTAATTTAACTCGTCCAGGAAATTTGTTAGTAAGCTCGCCTGGTAAATCCTCAAAGTTGTGTACTGATGTGACGTTATTTCATGTTGACGACATCATTTCACCAAAATAATGTCTTGCGATTGGTCAGTCATAGAATATGTAGCCAATGAAAACGCTCAAAATGTTATTTTACACATGTGTAAGATAAAAATATTCGTAATGACTGTTTTACACGGAAAACAAAGTGCAGCATGTGATAAATGCATTTTTTAGAATACATATAACTTATATATTGATGTAAATCTCTTTAGTATGTCTTTTTAATGTACATTGTCTATTGTGTCACATGGTTTGTGTTAGTAACTATAAACTCGAACACATGGCCTTCCTTAACTGCTAAGGTAATTGAAATCCGAATGAGTTGTTATCGAATTCCTGATTGCTTCCTTTTACTTAATTAGAATGTGACATTACTATCAATAAATCCTGAATGCTTTGCTTTACTTGTTAAAAACGTGATGCTAATTTATATGATCACGCTTTACAATCATGATGTGTTATTACAACAAAACATTTTTATACATTATAGTACCACTTGTTGTATTGTTTCTTTTGGCATTTTCGTTCACAGCTGTCTTTCATTGTTGTATTTGCATTTTGATTGTTTATTGTTATGAAGTTCAATATGAATAAATTGAATTATAAGATGTATAACGTGTCATAGCGTTGTCTTTGTTAGACACATTTTGAAGTTATGTGCCAGTCATTACATAATTCTGTTAAATATAAATCACACTAATTTACATTTATGTATATAATGATATACTGGCTTTGTTTTTCTGTCATGCACCATATGTATATTATATGAATGAATATTAAATTATTATTAACCATGTTTGTAAGACAGGTTTGCCCCCTCTAGATACAGAGTACTCAGTATGCACAATTATACGGATAACAAGGCCGATGTTGTAAAATAAAATAATTCAAGGAGGCAATATTATGCCCACAAACATTTTCATCATGTTTGGTAAAGATTGTGTAAAAAAAATATTTGATATGAATTAAGGGCCAGAAATGCTTGGGTCGGTTTGGCAGATCATCGAACTTGGTCACGATATTATGCCCACAAACATTTTCATTTCATTCAGTTTGGTGAAGATCGGAAGAAACCTGTTGGACTTAGAGAGCGCCAAAGAATGCGGTCTTCTGACCGACCGGCCGACATCTTCGAAAGTGGGCATAATTATATCAAACTACGTTAAGAACGTATGAAAATCTCACTGTTTTTTTCTCACTTTTTAATATGGTGGAAAGGCAACGGCTGAGGTTTTCTACAGTCGTCAAAATACACACATGTATATCCGTGACGCTGTCGACCACAGCATAGAAATAATGAATAACAGCGCAGTATGTTCTGTACATACAGGGTCCCTATTCGCCGACCTATTCTTAGACTTAAGACTAGAAATAAAGAATATTCTTAAAACTGTTCTATTCTAAGAGCGCTGTAAATTTGTACTTTCATTACATTATTCTATTAAGGGCCATAGCAAAATTAGTATCCAGCATATTTGCGAACGCAGAAGGACTTTTTAGCTCGACTTTTCTAGAAAAGTCAAGCTATTCTACTCGCCCCGTTTGATAACTAGTTTAAATTGTTAATTTATGGGCCTTTTCATACTTAATTTTTTTTACATATATGTTACCTTTTTGACCTTTTCGACCTTGTTTACCGAGGTGTTCCGAATACGCCGGAAATTTAGGTCAGGTGGGTTGCGCAGTGAGCGTATAATTGCTTCCGCTCCGAGACCTCGCTTGGGATTGCATATGGGGTGGGTGGGGTCAAGGTCAAAGTCACTGTTACTAAAAATAGAAAAATGGTTTCCGTTCAATAACTTGAGAACGTATTGAGATATTTTGATGAAAAGTACTGCATAGCTACCTTATATCAAGACCTCACTTGGGATTGCATATGGGGTGGGTGGGGTCAAAGTCACTGTTAGTAAAAATATATATAAAAAAACACGGTTTCCGCTCAATAACTTGAGAACGCATTGAGATATTTTAATGAAACATAATACATACACACCTTATATCGAGACCTCACTTGGGATTGCGTATAGGGTCAAGGTCACTGTTACTAAAATAAAAAAACCGGTTTCCGCTCAATAACTTGAGAACGTATTGAGATATTTTAATAAAACGTATCACATAGATACCTTATTTCAAGACCTCGCTTGGGATTGCATATGGGGTGGGTGGGGTCAAGGTTACTGTTACTAAAAATGGAAAAACTATTTCCGCTCAATAACTTGAGAACGCATTGAGATATTTTATGAAACTTAATACATATATACCTTATATCGAGACCTTACTTGGGATTGCATATGGGGTGGGTGGGGTCAAGGTCACTGTTACTAAAAATATATAAACGGTTTCCGCTCAATAACTTTAGAAATGCATTGAGATATTTTAATGAAACTTTATATATACTTTATATCGAGACCTCACTTGGGATGGCATATATAGGGTGGGTGAGGTCGAGGTCACCATTACTAAAAATAAACAATGGTTTCTGCTCAATAGCTTGGGGATACATTGAGATATTTAATGAAACTTAATAAATATATACCTTATATAAAGACCTCGCTTGGGATTGCATATCGGGTTGGTGGGGTCAAGGTCACCGTTACTAAAAACAGATAAACAGTTTACGCTCAATAGCTTGAGAAGACACTGAGATTTTTAATGAAACTTAATAAATATATACCTTATATCAAGACCTCGCTTGGGATTGCATATCGGGTTGGTGGGGTCAAGGTCAAGTTCACCATTACTAAAAATCTTATTGATGTGCTGGCTTTAATGCATTTTGTTAAAACAATTTGGTTGTCGTGGAATTTCCATGTTTTTTGTTTTAGAAAAAAAAATGCCTGTTACTCTGACAAGCACAAGAAAAGTCGAGCGCACTGTCCTCCGACAGCTCTTGTTCTTGAGTTCTTGTTTATGCTCTTTATTCCTAAGTCTATGGTGAGTTAGTGAATACGGGCCATGGTAACGAAACTACACAATATCTAAATTGATAAGAACAATAACACAACTTTTCGTATTTATTTTAATGAAACGTCATTGTCCTAATACTAAATCTTAAAATAATAGTTTCAATTTCTTAAAATAAAATAAAAATACTAAGATCTATGTCCGTCTCCTTAATGATTTTGGTTATAAGTAAAAGTTTTTCTCAGGTTTGAGCGAGCACATGGTTCTTGTTTATTTAAGTTTGAAAAAAAAAATGAATATCACGCTGAATATTCTTCCCTTAAATCTTACCTAAGTTGATATTGTCGTACTAAGCTGCACGATTACTATAGCCATACTACTTCTTTGAATGTGTATGCATATATTACGTTGTACCTCTTGTCTCATATATTTTGTGCTGAATAAAATTAAAAGAACAACAACACTTGTAAAACGACACTAATCATGTTCTGAAAGCAAACTATTCAGATTTCGCCCTCACAGTATCGGGATTGTCCGCTAATTGGTAGAAATGTCTAATTTTAGTTCAGTTAGCCAGTCCTTCTTCAGCTTATTATAAGAAACATTCTCACAATTGAACGTATATAGGGCAACCTCATAGTGTGTTATAAAGTATTTATTTTAATGTTATCAAATAAGTGATTTCATAAGGCACTGTTATTTGTCAGAGGACTGTTGTATTGGCATTAGCCCGTAGGGTGAATGCCAATACAGCTGACAGAGGACAAATGACAGTGCCTGTATGAAATCAATTATTTAATAATTGTTTTATTAATCAACACAACATTATTGACTAAACTTCCAAACATCTTTAAGGTTTAATATGAAGGATAATGAGATTTGTTGTGTTTTATTATATTTAGTTTAAGATGGCGTCATTTTGTTTCTGGACATTTTTATATAGGAACATTTCAACTGATCAATCAAAAGCGCTAAATCTCATACAGGCATTGACATTCCATACAGGCACTGGTTTTAGCCAATCACAATGCTTAGATCCCATACAGGAACAGTTGAATTCATACAGGAACAGTTGAATTCATACAGGAACAGTTGAATTCGTACAGGAACAGTTTTTTTACTAATGCTATCTGACATAATGCGTGCATTTTCACGTATTATTGTGTGTAATGTTGTAAAGTGGATACATACTATTATTTATTTTATGCTTTCCAGTAATTCATTGGAAAATATTAGTGAATTAAAATTGGAAATTCAATGTGTTTACTGTGAAAATTACCACTTTGATAATGTTCACTGTTTCATAATGGGTCCCGTTTTAAAACAGTAAAAGAAACGGACCGTCAACAATGCCGGACTCAAAATTGTGAAATGAGTCCTGCGATATTTTCCAATAAAACCCACTTAGATAGCAAATCAAATGAAAGCAAACGGTGGAAAAAGCATTAAAAAAAATAAAATGTGTTGGTTTCGGTAGAATATTGACTTTTATTCACTCGTGATCATAGAAAAAAGTATTTTTACTCGTGGCTGCGCCACTCGTGAAAATATACATTTCTATGGTTATTTGTGAATTAAAATGGATATTATATCGAAACCAACAAATCTCCTCTATACAATACTAGTGTCATACGTATCTAATGACAAACAACATGATTACAGATAACGTGAATAATTATTTGCCGATGAATGGATGGAGACAGTAACCTTGATATTTCGTTTAATTTACAACTCTTCAACTTGTTTGCCGAAGACTATTTTGGAAAGAAATATAAGAGCGATGTATCGCATTTGTATGTGTTAATCGTCATTTTAACACACGGAGCATATTTGGCGACGAAGTAATTATGTAGCATCATCGGTAAGTTGATAGATCTAATAATTATTTCGATGTTTTGCCATTCCCATGCTATTGTCTTTCCATCCATTTATGTACACACCTTTGAACTGTCATCATAAAGTGTAACGTTATAATCATATTAATCAGTATTAATCAACTTTACAATATTACGCACACTATCGGTGAAAATGCACGTCTTATATCAGTAAGCACGAGTAAATAAAACGATCAACGGTTCCTGTATGAATTCAACTGTATAGGATCTAAGCGTTGTGATTGGCTAAAGACAGTGCCTGTATGAAATTTTCATGCCTGTATGAGATTTAGCGCTTTTCATTCATGATTGGTCAGTTGAACTGTTCCTATATGAAATTAGAAATATGGACATTTTTCCAGAAACAAAATGACACCATCTTGAAATAAATGAAACTAAACACAAACAATTGGATTTGTAAAATTGTCAGTGGTAATAACTTATAATAATACTAAAGTTGATTAATAAAATACTTATTAAATAAATTATTTCATACCGGCACTGTTATTTGTACTCTGTCTGCTGTAGTGGAATTCGCCCTACGGGCTCATGCCAATACAGCAGACCTCGGACAAAATAACCGTGCCAGTATGAATTTGCTTATTTAATAATATTATAAATTATACAAACAAAGCTATTAAAAGAAGAGCTTACACGGCAAGGCAACAAACAAGGGAATTAGAAGCACATGACTTAACACAACATATGATGTGCGTCGTGGGAAAACCGGGCGTAATGCATGTGCGTAAAGTGTCGTCCCGGATTAGCCTGTGCAGTCCGCACAAGCTAATCCAGGACGGAACTTTCCGCATACAGCGGATTTATGTTTAGATGAGACTTTCTTGAAACAGAAAATACCATAAAAACGGAAAGTGCCGTCACGGATAAGCCTGTGCGGGCTGCACAGACTAATCCGGGACGATACTTTACGCACATGCATTAAGCCCGGTTTTCCCACGACGCGCCTCAATTATCCTTTATTGTAACTTAGGGCTATCAGCCCAGAATACGTGATAAATTGATTAAAGAAAACTAGCCATCTAGCAAACACATTATTTTTAGAAGTGTTATTAAGTAAATACACGAGAAAACATTTAGAATCGATACTCAATATGCAAACGTATATAGAATACAAAAAGAAAATATGTATATCTTGCATAGCCTGTACATAGTATCATATATCCTAATGTAAATTGCATAGCCTGTACATAGTATCATATATCCTAATGTAAACATGTCCATTGAATGTTATTCATTTATAGGACACAATGTTACCCGATTAATTGTTTTCTAAGCTCGAAGGCTTTATATAGATACTTGGCAAGCGAAAATATTTCGTTAGCAGAGTTTGATGACATAATAATTATTATGAAACAGAAAAAACACGTGTTGTAGTGTTGTTGTGTAACGTAGTTGTACATGGCTATACAGCCGGGCCCGGCTAGCTCAGTTGGTAGAGCGCTGAACTGTCAATCCGGGCTTCGTGAGTTCAATCCCCAGCCCGGTCAGATAACTTGTGTGGGGATTGGTCATGAAATAATTTCTACCGCCATTCTCCCCTTACATTTGATCCAAGTAGGGCAGTTGTCAATTAATGGCATGAGTATGTGCACTTAGATCGGCTAAGTTTGCCCAGGAAAAGTGTGTGTAGGTTAACTGTTAGCCATTATATGACTGAAATACAGTTAAACACGGCGAACAATAATAATAACAAGAAATGTCTTTAAAAAAGACAATCGGCGTTGAAATTAATATTGAGATGTCATTTAAAAATTACCTAAACAGACGGCCAAGATGATCGGTTACGTGACTTCTCAGACCCCAGATTTTTTGGTCCCCACCAATATTAGGAGACTTATTGGACCCCAGATTTTTCGGACACTATAAGAAAACTTCTCGGACCCAAAAGTTAAATCATTAATATCGATGACGTGAATAAACCAATCATACAGCTCCATGTTTCCACCAGTGATATATGAATAACCAAAATAATTTTGGTTAACATAATTGTTATCTGAATTTGTCAAGCCAATTTAACAAATTAACAATGTAGGACAATAATTTTGGGAATGAATTAAAATTATTATGTATCAGACGAGTCTATATAGTTATTTATAGTACCGGTAATATACAATTCATGTTAGTTATCTAATATAATAGCGATTCGAGGTCACATAATCTTTTATACTGTGTAACCCAATAAAAAGCAATAGTCAGGGAACATTCTGCGATTTTTGAAATGTTAGGACTTTATATTTTTGATAAAGCAAACATAAAAATTGACGAGACTATGACGATTTTAAATTATATCAGTAGAAATATGATATATCAAGGGTTCCTGTGTATAATTAGTTTTGCAAATTGTGTATTCATGCTACGCGAATAACAATTCGGCGTATTCCGATTCTTCTTTCATAATATTTTATCTATAGAAAATGTAGCATCTTTTTACAGATTAAATAACATCTACTGGAGAAGTTGATAGAAAGATGCAATTATAAATAATCGTTAATAAATCGTAACCACAATTTTAATTCAAATTAACAGTAAGTTTATAATTATAAATTACCCATTTATTGAAATTTTTAGGTTTATGATTCTCTGAACGCTATTATTGATGCATGTACGAGTATATTAACACAGCTATACAACGGTTGCTAGCTACGCGCGCTATTTTTAGAATGACACTACTGTTTCTGGAATGTGATGAACTCGCTAGAATCTATGGGCTACATGAAACGGTGAATGCGACTTATGAATGAGAACATTGCACAATTGCTATTTATAGCGCGTACCGCTTATATAAATGTAAGCTAAACACAATAGTTATTTCGTTACGTGAATGAATATAGCATTCTGTTTATGGCATACAATGAGAAAATACGTTCATAATTAGCCTCAGTTCTAGAGTATATGTCTAGGATATATTTATAACTTCATTTTAACCGCTTATGTAAAAAATTATGTAATTCTTTAATCCACAAAAGTATGCAACAGTTATTGGTATACGTTAAACCATTGTTTGAAGTTTGCATTCCCTCAAATTAGAAAATTTGCCCAATTTTTCTATTGGCATTAAATTTTCCCGCTGCATAATTATCGCAAGAAAACAACAACCAAAAACATGTTTACACGGGACAACGTTTTCACCGCGGCAGATTTCGAGAATACCTAAGATCCAAGCAGGCCGAAATTTATTCTGTATCTTCGCCCTCAGACATTTTATTCAAACGCAAAATGTGAACGATAATTATCGCCCAAACTTTTTTTCGAACAAATATAGTTTGGATTTTAAACGAATTAACATTATTATGCGCATTCTGTCAAGGCGTGGTGCTATCAATGCGTCGCATAAGTGCTTTAAACGCGAAACAACACATTTTGTCCAAATCAATCACTATGCTAATACATGTACAGACAATTTTCGTTCAAATTGATGTGCAACATCACTGGCAATGTTGAATGCCCCACACGTCACATTCTTACGGACAGTGTGAATTGTTTCTCGAACAGGGATGTGCATCATCAACCTACAAGAACACCCGCATTGTTTTCTTCTACAAGGGGGTGGGGGGGGGGGGGTCATACTAAAGCAGCACTCACAGCTGCCTTGTACGTTACATGTCAAGCTAATAGTGTTTGCTTGCAGAGATGTTCAACGACTCTTCTTTGTAAATGTCAAGTGGCGTATCACGAAATCAGTCGGGGATTGGTACCTTAAGTAACATCTGTCAGGGGTCATACACTTGTCAAGACCAACAAATATATGAGGCTTGTCTTGGGAAAACCGGACTTAATGCATGTGCGTAAAGTGTCGTCCCGGATTAGCCTGTGCAGTCTGCACAGGATAATCAGGGACGACAGATTAGCCTGTGCAGTCCGCACAGGCTAATCCGGGACAACACTTTCCGCCTACAGTGGATTTATGTTTAGAAGAGTCTTCCTTGAAACAGAAAATACCATAAAAGCGGAAAGTGCCGTCCCGGATTAGCCTGCGCGGACTGCACAGGCTAATCCGGAACGACACTTTACGCACATGCATTAAGACCGATTTTCCCACGACGCACCTCATATTGTCTACGGATTCGGCGATAGATGTGGGCGACTTGGAAATATAGACCATTGATCCCTTATTGTAGATGCGCACGAGGATTTGTAGATTTTTATGTTCCAGTTATCCATTGTACCAAGCGCAATATGGCAATGTTGTTCACATTAAAATAAAGAAAGTATCTTGACGTAGGCATAACACATAACAGGAAATGTCGTCATCAAACGATGGTTGTCTTTTTTGCGTATAAGTACGGGGATTTGTATAAATATTCCTTTTTTTGTGTTAGTTTCGAGCTATCATTTGTTTCCAAAAGCAAAAAATGGCAACGTTGTTTACATTGAAATAAAGAAACTAACTTGACGTAGGCATAACATATAACAGGAAATATAAGGTCAACCGAGCTCTGTTATTGCAGAGTGGGGGGAGGTAGTTATATAAATCATTAGTAATATTAAATGATAATACATTTTTACTGTTGTCCATAACAGATAAAAATAAGTCACGCGCACGCACGCATACACATGCACACATTTTATTCTAGTGACGTATTTGATTTTATCAAATTCGGTATATGTTTAAATTAAGTTGATCAAAATAAGTCTTAAGACATACAGAAATCTCAAACTTCGTACATTGATGATGAACTGCACACTGCTCTGATAGACTTGAAATATCTTCACTAGCATATTATGCAATTTAAACTGATTTTAACACTGAGTTTATTATTTGAAACTTCATGCAGAAAATGTTTGTAGAAATTATATATATTTTGGTGCGAACGTTATCTGACTTACATTTGGTGACTATAATTTAACAGCGTCTAGTCTTAAAAAAAGAGGTCAGACGTCGATGTAACGTCAAAGAACCTCTGTACATAAACATGTGTCGTGTCCACGCGTACCCTTCCAATAGTCACCTAGTCAGACATGCGGTGAACTAATTTTAATTCATGAGTGGTAACGCAATCCAAGTATTTACTATTTAGCAACAGTTACTACAGCGTAGTTTATGTTTACTCATTTGTAAAATGAAAATTATGCTTTTAAAATATTTCAAATATGTGTTTTAGAAATTTCAGTCAGGAACTATCTATTTATAAATTCTATGCACATTCGTCCTCTCGTTCTCTATGTATGGCCTTTTTGCTAGACCAATATGGTAAATTAAAAAGAAAGAAGCAAAGTCATTTTCAAAGATAATCCATATTTAATGTTTGTTTGGTTTGTTCATATTGTACGGAATTAATCATGTACGAAATATATACACCGAACAGAACTTCTAATCAGACACTTGCAAAATTCGTGATAAAATGGTTAATGTGCAAGAAAAATATCATCAAACTTACACAAAGAATAATTCAATGAAATCCGCCTGTTAAATAATAATGCATTTGGAACACAACTTATGACACAATAAACACATTAAAAATATCAGTCGAAAATCAAATTCGCAAAACGTTGTAAACGTTGAACCTTTATCTAACAATGCACGATTACTGATATACATGTATTAAGTGTACATCCATTGCTCTAGAGATGTGCACACAACATACGGAAACAAATTATGTAAGGAGGCGTAAAAGGCCAGATTACGTAGCTAGGTTGTATATTCTGCATATGTATGTGAAGCCAATGATATTAACAAATATTTAACATTCTGCATTTCTGCTAATTGGAACTGATCTTTGAACCTCGTATTTACAAGGAAATAAAGTACAATTTTTATAACATACCTCTAACAACGAATGTATAATTTGTTGAAACATGATGTTTGGAAGGCAGTGATTCGGTGCATTTTCTGCCAATGTCCCAAGATCCTGTATAGCTCTCTTTTTGACGGCTTTAACTGGGTACTCAAGATTTGTCGAGAGGTACTGTTTTTCAACCAATTGCAGAGGCGATCCAGACAAGTGCTGCGTAAACATCATCAATTTCAGCATCGCGAAGACGACCACAACGTTGCTGTTACCAGAAATGAAGGTTTGATTTTAAGATACAAATATCAACACTTTAATATAACATTGGCATTTTTATTATGCTTCTAAGTGACTGTTGGGTTAATTAATTTACTATTAAACTGACAAAATATGTATCTGTTCCTATGAAAACATCTAGACCAATGCTCTGTCCTATCTCCAGTCAAATAGTAATGTTAAAATATGTTGTTGAGTTTGATTGAGGCTGAAAGTCAATATAAATTACCAAAAGTATATTTAACACTAGTTAAAATATTCGTTTAAATGTTAAAATTTCAGTAGCTACGGTATAACTGACAAGGAACATAATTGTATTGGAAATATAATAATTGTAAGACTATGGATACAAACGTTTTAATTCGCCCAAATAAGGATAAGCTGTTTAAATTAGTTTGAATCTAGCTTTTCGACCTTAAAAGTTTTTCAATTATTTGTTTTTATTTGTATTTTCAGTCTGATGAATATAATCATTTAAAATGCTTCGATTTTAATATACAGGTTAATACAAACGTTTTTATTACAATACAATGAACAATGAACATTATCGTATAAAAATAAAATATATAATGAACAAACACACAAATAAACAAACAAAAAAACAAAACAAAACAAAACAACAAATAAATAAATATATAAATACATATGGAATATATCATTTTACAGCTCAAACAAACCACATGCTACAAACCCGTTAACAGTTGCCACTGCCATGACATTCATAATAATGCTCCAGACGTTTAGAACAGAGCACTGTTTTTGCAAGATTAAAAATATGCACACTTCCTCCACATTCTTATATCATCGAAAGGACAAAATATCAAACAAAACCTACGATGCATGATTGCCTGATGTCGTACTTATGTGGTTTTTATTGATATATTCGTAATGGCTTTTAATTAAAATTGCTTTGTACGGCCCTGCATAACCAAGCAATAAATTTGGGATAATGGTATTGTACAATGCCACTGAGATTAATTTCTAGATCATATCTGAGTTCGTTTTACAACAATAGTTAATGTGTCCGGTCGTTTTAATGATGATATATCCAAGTATACTATTCGGTGTACTCCTAAATGTGACGCTTGATTTTCGCATTTGTTGTCCATCAACTGTGTTGATTGTACTTTTAAATATCAATACATAGTTTACTAAAATAAGTTGTTTACAGACTGATGCCGCGAATACATTTTTGATCGTTCAATACCGCCATTCCACAGACATCACGAATCCAACGAATCGCAAAAATCTTGCAATTCTTGAGCAGTCGGGAATTCGTGACAAAAGTGTTGAACTGTTCAAAATTTTGGACACGAACTCCCGATTCCAAAAATTCGTAGTTAATTCGTAACAATTTCATAGTGCATTTTTAGGCATCGTAACTGAAACGTAATCGATACGAATGCATTCTTATGCATTTCTAGATATTCTTATCTCATTCCAGGGATTCGCGAATTCGCGTCTTGACCACAATTCGGCTAAGAATTTGTCACGAATCCCATGAAAACACGCCGAAAATAAATTAAAAAATATATCATTGTTCGTACCTAATTCGTACATGCATTCGGTGTACTCTTAACTGATACGTAACTGATTCCCAACCTTCGTGCAGTAGTCGTAATAAATTCTTTTAGTAAATCGTAGTAAATTCTTTACCAAATTCGTGCAATTCCAGCCGAATCATACGAATATTCGTAACACTATCTTGATTGTATCGTAATTGAATCGTAAACCGTCACAATTCGACCCTGAAAAAGTGCAATTTCACGAATCCTCACGAATCCTAAAATTTATCAATTCGTGAGATTTGTAAGATTCTTGACGTTGTTGGAATAGGGGCATAAAATGCTTCCAACGCGAATGAGACGGTATAATTAAAATTAATATTTTTTAGTAAAAAAGAATAATGAGAAAATATAACAACAGCAATTTAATGTATTTAACTTGAGTTATCCAATTATCCAACAGCAGCTTTATTAAGCTTTTTAGTGTCAATTAAAACTAGTATGAAACGTCATTCATATTAGAACGTTTTAATTGTATTTACGTGCAAAGCAGTCACGGATTGTTCTGAATTCTTCCCCATCTGATGTTATTTGTTGAGTAGACAATTAGATCTAGTCACTTGCATTACATATTTAAATCAACAGCGTTTGCTATTGCAATAATACTGTGTGTACACTTGAAGCACTTTGATTTTCATTTACTGTCTTGTTAAAAATGGGCATGACACCTTAACCATCCAGTTATTAATTTAGTTTTAATATGGTTTTTTTTTTATTATTCAGAAATGCATTCCAATTTTATTTTTTATTCAGAAATGCATTAATGTGCGCGTCGTGGGAAAACCGGACTTAATGCATGTGCGTAAAGTGTCATCCCCGATTAGCCTGTGCAGTCCGCATAGGCTAATCCGGGACGACAGTTTCCGCCTAAAGTGGATTTATGATTAGTAGACACGTCATTGAAACAGAAAATACCATAAAAGCGGAAAGTGCCGTCCCGGATTAGCCTGTGCGGACTGCACAGGCTAATCCGGGACGACACTTTGCGCACATGCATTAAGACCGGTTTTCCCACGACGCGCCTCATTTCTATATGACTATATTTGAACAGCTAACGCCGCGGAGTTTTGCTTTTATTGGAATATTTCAGACTCTGAATATTTCCGCTAGAGTAAAAAGTATGTCATTTACAAATCATTCATCCTTTAGAAATCTATAAATAACAATGCATAAAACTTACATTGAAAATTAAAAAAACATTAAAGCATTAAAGAAACCAAACCCCTTATCGTTTTTCTCAAAATTGTTGTTCGTTCATTATATGCATATGTGCAGGTAATAATCAAGTTATGTATTGTTTTACATCTGTTTAATGTCTGTCTAAAGAGTTATATAGTCTCTTTCGTTACCCAATAACAAAACGCGTTTTATATAACATAAATAAACGTCAACATCGACAAAAACATGCGTCATCAATTGTTCAGACTCGCCTAGACCATGTGTGTACATGTATATAATAGTTCGCCAAGATGCGAAGTTATTTTAGTATTATATTAGTTTTAAATTTCTCCCTTAATACGCATTTCTGAAAAAAGATTATTTCGAACATTTATTATCATATTATTTTTAAAATAGTCTGACATGATCTGAACATATGGTTGTTTTTATTTTATAATTTTCGTACAAAATCGCACACTCTTTAATGGTGATTGAAACGTGCCCGATGGTTTTGTGTTAATTACTGTAAAACATCCTGAATGCTAAGTTTTATTTAAAAAAAAACACAAGTCTGTCTGTTTTAATTGCTAAAAACATAAAGTAACTTGCCTGGTCACAGCAGGCACAAATTTACCTCAAGGGGGTGGGTGGGGGTGGTGGGCACAAGAAACACGTGTCCCCCCCCATCCAGCTGTCCCCAACGAGTATCAATGTTATGCCTTTAAATGTGCCTTTAGAGGGGGGGGGGGGGGGGCGGGGAGGGGAATTGGAGAAACAAAGTCCTCTCGTGGTGTCCCTTAAATGATCCTCATCGCAAATCCAAAGCCACCACCGTAGGCAACTCGCAGCAGCAAAGCCTGTTTGATATAATCAACTGGGTCAAATTGCCGTATGAACCATATATGTATGGCAACGTTTGTTGAGGTCCATTGGTGTAATACTATGTTATGTGTTATCTTTTATATGCACACAGGCATGCACGTTGGTTATCAAAACGCAACAGTTTTTCTGTTAAGTTAAAAACGTCGACAGTGTTAATTAATTAAAACTTATTTTAGGGCAATGCTACGGTCCCGACACGTTGAACTGCTCCAGCAATAGCAAACTTTTTATCAACCAGTCACAATTACCTCCCGATGGGTTTACAACTGCGTGCATGTGTATTTGAACTTTTGGCCGGGACCGTTTAGCTCGTTTTGATCATCAGGCTGGTACCAATATAATTTATACGCGGACTTGAAATACGTTCCGACGCTGTGCATCTCAATGTCATCGCCTACCTATCGACCAATGCTCCACCAGATGCCCGACCAGGCATGTGTCACATCGGCCGGACACCGGGGTCAAATTTTGGTCAAGAGTATCTGACAAGTGCCGGAACAACTGCGGCCAGACGGAGGCTGGGTCACGATCGACAACTTCCCAACTTACGTAATTCGCCTGGACGATGTCTGGTCGCCAACGTCCAATGTTCGTAGACACGCAGGCCTCATTTCGGTATGAGCGGCATTTGATTATCTCTAGTTTCGTTATGTGAATGGAGACTTTAAAATCTAAAAATTCCATATCTATTAGTATATTATATACTAAATATTAAATAATTAAATTTACCCCACGTCTGTCGGATTGTTGCGGTTGTTCCTCCGGCTGTCAACATGCGTAACCATACTGAATACTGGAAGTGACGGCTGGGTATCGGCCCAAATGGGCTATTTCGTGGAATATCGGCTGTCCTCAGCCGCCCCCCCCCCCCCCTTTAAATTTGTTTGCAGGCTTTTTTTTTTTACATAAGGCGTAAACAATATGTTTGTTTCAGGTTACATGCCCAAACGTATTAGGGTATGTAGGTCGGGATTTATTTTAATTTTATTTTTTTTAAATTTGGTAAATGGTCAACTTGAAGATTGTGCAACTGAATACATATTCAAAACATATCAGTAATATCCTTAAACATTGTTTATAAGTGGATGCTATCAAATCAAAACACTTATTTATCCAAAAACACATTTAATTATTGAAAAAGGTAAATAAAACAAAAATATAACTGACAAACCCGATAAAATGTTCTAGGGTCGGGGCATTTTTAGGATAGGTCGGGTAACCTGAGACAAACACATTTTTTTTACGCCTAAGGACATATCTTTAGATTGTCCTCCAGCCTGTACGAGCCGGACCATTCCTAAATTACCGGCACCCCAGCCGGTTTAAATGTGACTAATACCCAAGTCACAATGAAGCTACGATGCGGGTACAACTATTTTTAGGCCTATTTCCGAACACTTGTCATAGTTTGTTTACATATTACATTACTTATAAGTGTAAAATCATGCTGAATTGCCCCAAACGGGAAACACGTGCACTTAGTGTATAATACTACGTAAAGTTAAAAAGTAATGCGTCATGCGCGCTAACGCAAAAAAACCCACAACATTCGTTATTTTCCATTATATCGATGTTTGAATTCCATGTCAATGTCATTGACAATACCAACAAATGTACATTTTCAGACAATGTAAACAACGTATAAAATTTTGGACAATATGGTACGACATGTTCCAGTTCTAAATACAAATGAAATGGAATATTATTATTTGGGAAATGGTGTTTATACAAAGCGATCACTGTGTCTCTGAAATAATAAAAAATAACGATAATCTCTTCGATGGTTAACAGGTAAAGGCGTTATAACAGTATGGTCGACTATCCAGTTTTCGTGGAATGAACAGTTTTCCGAGCATTTTGCATTGTCACCGCTTACGTCATCGCTCGCGCGCTTGATTTAAATATTTTGTTGTGGTTGTTTGATAGTTAAACAGCTCTTTTTTTACATGTGAAAAAATGCGCTTAAAACAGACAGGAATGAGTAATAGACTATTAAATTTGATTCTCGGTCTATTATTTTGCATAATTTATCTACCAATTTATCGCCCCACATGTGTTTCTATGATTTAGTGTTAAGAAGTCCAGAGAACTAACGCTGTATTTATAACTGTTCAGTGATGACTCAATCAACCCGAGATATACTTAATCCAAGGCAAATTGGACCATTTATGACAGTTCGAATGCATTTTAGATGACCCCCGAAAACTTGTTTGTTTCGTTACAATCAAAATGACCGACCGCGACCTGACGCAAAGGCTAAAACAATGAAGTGGAAAGTACTGTGAAATGTTTTTAAGATACCAGGAAAGTGAATAGGATTGTATTATACCATATTTCTGAAGGTTTTCTTTGCTTTTCGGTATTCAATAACTGTGATATCAGAACGCTGACTGGCGGGCGGTGCCTAATATGCAAGATTACCATGCAATAAGTAGCGTGCGGTATATTGGAATTTAGTTGTAATTTATACGCACGCTACTTATTGCACTGTAAGTTTTCACATTAGGATCGCGCACCAGAAAAATAGAAAGAACTGTTCTGTATTGATTTTTTTACTAAAACAAATAAACTCTTAACAGTGAACGGGGTGAACATGTCGAACTCAACAAGTTATAAACAATTAGAAATTGAATGTGCAGCCTGTGAATGACAGATCCGGAGGCGTTCGCGAGGTTGCTTGTAATGTCCGTTAGAGCACTACTTTTCTCCATTGATACTGATTCCTGTTTTATTATCTTGTCACATTTCACTTTGGCATTAGGATCTAGAGCAGCCGATACCTCCTTGAGAACCGTCTCTCCCGCCCCCTTGTACTTCCGAACGCCTGCGTAGAGCGATGGTCGGTGCGCGCCTTGATCTCCTGCTCGTCCACTCCTTTATTGTAGAGTTCTGTGGCGCACGTACGCTTTCCGCTATGATTCGTGAACCTGCCCTTAAGACCGCCCAGGGCAGCAATGTCCTTCATGAAGTTACCAAGGGTATTGACTCCCACAGGATGCTTGCCGTACCTAAGACCATCACAAGCAAGTGGCCTGCGATAGAACGGTCCAGAATTTCCAAGCGCATCCAATTAACTCATGAAATGGTCTGCTTTCGACCTGGGGCCTGAAAATAGAACAACAAGAAATAAGATTTTGCTCTTGCAAATGAAGTAAAAATGCATTAGTTATGTAATGTGCGTTGTTAAGAACGAGTCGACCCGTTAGCTTAGATGGTAAAGCGCCGTTTTCCGACGGTCGCGGGTTCGAGAACCGCACCGGATTCACCTTTCATCCATAGTAACGACTATTAAAATAAAAAGGTCGCGGTGGCGTTGTGGATATGGTGTCCGCCTAGCGATCGGGAAGTCCCGGGTTCGATCCCCACTCTGGGAGCGTTCTCAAGATCTTCCCCAAAGACACCAAATAGTGGTTCTACCCAGGCAACGGACTCGAGAGTGTCTCAATAAGCCTGAGGCTTTCGATCCAATCGAGTTAAAATAAATACCGTAGGTTTAATCTAAAAATAGAAAGAAATAATTCGCTTACCTTCTGTGCAGTAGTGTTTTATATCTTTTCGTTGCAGATGTCGATGCCCGAGTCCTGCTTTGAATGTCTTGTTATCCCTTTCGAGGAATCTAACGTACTTCCCGATCTCATCTTCCCCAATTTCAAATTGTTCGCAGACCAGGTTGCGGTGCTCGTCGCGTCCGCGAAGACCGAAGAGTTTGCACACGTAAAAGAATACTGTGTATTGCAACCGTTTAGCATCGCCTTTTCCAAAAACACCCAAATTCCACAATTTCTCTTCAGCGTCTTCTAGAACCGGATCTGCTTTTTTTCACATCTGCAACAACTCCCTTCTCTAATAAATCCTTCATTTGACTGTCAATTGTCTTTCTTAACGGACTGAAGTCAGGATCCTTTTCATCGAGGAAATTTTTGTCGTACACATTTCTGTCCCGAAGGTAACACAAAAGTCCACACAGAATCAAATAACGCGTGTTGCTTATATAGTAATCTCCTGTTTGATTTCGCACTTCAACACAAACCTCTGCAGCCAGTGGTTCATCTCTTCTTTCTCATAGAAGCTAGGTCGAAAATATCACCATTCGTCGAAGACAAGTCTTGCCCATCGCGTGCTTTTCTCAGGGTTTTTGTTAATTTTTGAAGCATTGAGGTTATCAATGTCTTCATCGTGACCGCTGAAAATTTGTTTGCAAATCTGGTTGCAGTACTGGAGGGCGGTTTCTGATGGAGGACCGTGGCGGCACTTCCGGCTCCACCACCACTTCCGGTTGCTTCAACACCGCTTGCGGTCGCTCTCGAGTCACCCTCGGTCTCTTCTGTCTTTATTAAGTCCAAAACCCCAATACCACTTCCGGTTGCTCCAAGAACAAAAGACACGTTTGCATCATAATCATACTGTCCATTAGGATTTTCTATTTCATCCACAGCTTGTGAAAGAATGAGATTTTCATGCGAATTATCTAAAGATGTCATTTCGAGGTAGTCAAACTTCATGATATTAGCAATCTGACTATCCCTTGAAATCCTAGACTATAATGACTGCACTGAATGGACACCTGGCGACAGCGCTAAAATTTGGAAACGAAATTCATGATTCCAGGCATGCCAGACATCACGTGACCTAATGACAGCGCTAAATTTGGAAACAAAACACGTGTTAGACATCACGTGACGTCTAGGAAACACCCATGGGATCGGCATCGTGGGAAGTTGCGATTTGATAGGTTAATATGGTATAAAACACTTGTGTTAATAATTAAATATCGCCCTGCGGGCTCGTTAAATAACTAACATATTTTCGGTCAAAGAGTGCTGCAACTATTACTTATCAGATATTCATGAATATACATCAAGATACAAGATAACAGACTTTCAACTACTCATTATGAAGCTTAGTACCACGAAAACTGGGTGGACCATCATACAGGATGGATCGATGATTCTTGATCATTATTCGAAATATTGAATTTTGCGTTGAATCTTTTAGAATGCTTATTTTTAAATTTCGCTTAAGTTTAATCTAATTTAAGCTTGAGGAATACTACCATCACCACATGAAAGGAATACTTTTTTCATTTTTGACTTTTCCATCCATGTTATGAATTACCTCCTGTCACATTTGTTACCTGGTGGGTGAAATAATGAACTTGTAAAATAACAATACATGTGTACTTATGTTTATGAAAACAAACTGTTCAGATTACGCCCAATACACTATAGGATTGACTGCCAATTAGTAAGAATGCCTAGTTTTAGTTCAGTTAGCTAGTCATTCTCTAGCTAACTTAATGAATCACTCTCGCCATTGACCGTTGCTCCGGTTATAACGAAGTATTTATTAGGGCCAATACAATACGTTGTGAATAACAAAAGCATTATTACAGATAACGTTAATAATTAAAATACAGGTATAGACAGTAACCGTTATATTTTGCTTGATATATAACTCTGCAAATTGCTTTCGCAAGATTACTTTGTTAAGAAATATAAGTGTAGTGTATCGTTTTTCGTTTTGCTCATTTAGATTAATATACAATGTGAACGTTTAGCGACTATCCAATATACAATGTGAACGTTTAGCGACTATCCAATATACAATGTGAACGTTTAGCGACTATCCAATATACAATGTGAACGTTTAGCGACTATCCAATATACAATGTGAACGTTTAGCGACTATCCAATATACAATGTGAACGTTTAGCGACTATCCAATATACAATGTGAACGTTTAGCGACTATCCAATATACAATGTGAACGTTTAGCGACTATCCAATATACAATGTGAACGTTTAGCGACTATCCAGTATACAATGTGAACGTTTAGCGACTATCCAATATACAATGTGAACGTTTAGTGACTATCCAATATACAATGTGAACGTTTAGCGACTATCCAATTATGAAACACGATGGCATTTTTGATACTTAGCGTACAGTAATTTGGTAATTCTGATGATATTGCTTTTCCATCACCTGTGCCCGTATTCACCAACCTATTCTTAGATATAAGAATAAAGAACAGGCTTACAGAGGATATGTACGATTTCAATATCAACATTTCATTTTCTTATAATTTTAACAAAACAAAGGAGTGGACGGATATAATAGAGGAAAATTAAAATAAACATATATTTATACCATATTCCATATGTCTTTTTTTAATGAACTCCCTGATAACGACACATTTATTCCTAGTGCTACACCGATACCGACACCTTAAATCGTATTTGTGGGAGAAACAAAAAACGTGTCCATGTTTCGTATGAACAATCTGCACAGAACTTCAGTCAACGCGCAACAAATATTGGAGATTCCCCAAAATTGTACATGTCTAATGTACATGAATGAGATTTCGACTGGAAGACGAAAAGTATTTTAATAGTGTAAAGCTCTAATTTCGAGAACTTTCGAATATCAATTCTTCTGAACTTTTATTCTAGTTTGTTATTCATCATTGTTTTATAGGTTTTATTTTACTTTCATATTTTTCTTTGAAATTTTGATGAGATCGTACATACCCTCTTTAAACTCAAAAAAATACTTTTGGGTTTGAAGATATGCTGGGTACCGATGCCGCCTAGGTCATTAACAAATCGTTCTGAATAATGAATATATAGGATCTGACACGGGTTGTTATTTCATACCATATTTTATTAAACGAGTTTAGGAATTTTTATCACATGCTTTTAAACGAAACAAAAATCTTATAATTTTACCAAAAAATGTTGATAAATCCCAAAAGTTGTGTACTGAAGTGACGTCATTTCATGTTGACGACGTCATTTCACCAAAATGACGTCATCCGATTGGTCAGTCAAAGAATATGTAGCCAATGAAAACGCTCAAAATGTTATCTTACACATGTGTAAGATAGAAATATTCGTTATGGTTGTATTACATGGAAAACAATGTATAGCATGCGATAAAAAGTAATTAGAGTTGGTGTATACCAAGTAAAATTCTAATTAACAGGGTTCTTAGAACATAACAGTTTCAAGAATATTCTTTATTTTTAAATCTTAAGTCTAAGAATGGGTTGGTGATTACGGGCCCTGATGGACACACCTTTGAACCGTAGAACTAAAATGAACCGCAATGTTCATCAGTGTCATATGACGTCACGTAAAGAAATTGTACGATTATTCCATGAACCAATCAACGGCGTTAGAAGAACCACGTGTTGAAATTTTGTTTTTGTATCATCGTTGTACATTTTCAGATGGAATCCTGTCGTCGTCAGTTTAATTTCGCTCTATTCAAGACCACGAAGATGCAACAACGAGAAATGTATTTTGCAACCTGAGAAAGTATATACAAAATACCGACTACAGATATTGTTCTAACATTTTTAAAATGTAGTGACTCCACGTTTTATCATATTGCGAAATCGTCTGAAAATGAAAATGCGCATTGTCGAATCGTCTCATTTTGTCATACACTTGCGTTTAAAATGAATGCATTAGATTTTGCGTACGCATAAAATATCTTCACAAGCGTATGGTGGCATAGAACTGCTTACGATAACCACTCAAAGTTCGCGAAAATATTCGTGTTCACTACTTGGCGTTCGCGAACAGATTCGTGTTACCACTTATTTATCATGATATTTATCTGGATATTTAAGAAAGCGTTTGCGAATATTTTTCTCCAATATATTTTATTATTATACTTAATGGCCTTTAAGTGCCCAGAACTGACATTATATACATTTTCTCAGGGTTGCGAGGTCTTCCGAATTATCTTACTAACACGAATATTATCATTATAATTTATCATACAACGTGAATCTTCACTAGTTAATATTCGCGATACCACTTAATTTGTGCGCGAAGTCTTCCGCGATATTTTACTAACACGAATATTATCATGGTAATTATCTGACAACGCAAATCTTAACTTGATAATAGTCGTGTTACCACTTATTTCCGCGCGAGGTATAAATTATCTTACAAACACGAATATTATCACGATAATTGTCTTACAACGCAAATCTTAACACGTTAATATTCGTGTTACCGCTTAATTTTAATGTATCGCAAATGCATCGCAAGCCAGTTCGTGTTGCCAGTTATCTAACACGAATGTTATCACGATACTTATCTTACAACGCAAATCTTAACACGTTAATATTCGCGATACCACTTAATTTGCGCGCGAGGCCTTCCGCATAATCTTATTATCATGATAATTATCTGACAACGCAAATCTTAACTAGATAATATTCGTGTTACCACTTAATTTGGGGCGAGGTCTTCATTATCTTACCAACACGATTATTATCATGATAATTATCTGACAATGTGAATGTTAACTTGATAATAGTCGTGTTACCACTGAATTCGGCGCGAGGTCTTCATTTTCTTACTAACACAAATATTATCATGATAATTATCTGACAACGCGAATCTTAACTGTATAATATTCGTGTTACTGCTTACTTGGTGCGCGAGGTCTTCCGCATTATCTTACTAACGCGAATATTATCACGATACTTATCTTACAAATCTTAACAAATTAATATTCGTCATACCACTTAATTTTCATGTACCGCAAATGTATTCTCAAACCAGTTCGTGTTGCCAGTTATCTAACACGAAAAATGCCATGATAATTATCTTACAACGCAAATCTTATCTAGTTAATATTCGCGATACCACTTAATTTTCATGTATCGCAAATGTATTCGCAAACCAATTCGTGTTGCCAGTTATCTAACACGAATATGATCGTGATAATTATCTTACAACGCAAATTGTAACTAGTTAATATTTGTGATACCACATAACTTTTTATTAAGTAAAATTCTAATGTCAGTTCTGGGCAGTTTCATGCCTGTTTTTCATTAAGCAAATACATATCTTACGTCGAAAAAATTCGCAGACGCTATTAAGATATAAAATAAATAACAGGAAACTTAAGTGGTAACACGACAACTTTCGCGAACCTTAAGTAGTTATCGCAAGGCAGTTGTATGCCACCATACAAGCGTAAAAGACGATAAATTAATATGAAATCCGATAGAATAAGAAGAAAAACAAAAATATCACAAATATCATTATCACGTACACATTTTCATAACATGCGTCTGCATAATGTCAAGCGCAGGATAACGTGCCAGCCTTATACATAACCTCGCGATATCAACTACTATGACGTTTTCATAGTTTCGAAAAACTTGTAAAGTTCCTTATGAACTTCCCTAACTTTTTATAAATCAACGTTCACGGTATTTCAAGAACACGGACTCACACGATGTTGCCAGCAATTTGCTCGTTAATATTGCTTCCGTCTGTTTAGCATGTTTCATTATTTTATTGGCAGTTCCTGAGAAGAATGCTGTTGTCCTATGGTTTGTACTCGATGCATGTCTTCGGTTATGAAAACATGGTTATATACACCTATCTTGGCCTGGAAGCAAAACCACAGAATACTTAATTTTCATACTTAATGTGACTATGTCATCGAAAAGGGCCTGAAGGGGGCAATTTCTTTAAAATATATAGTATATATCTTATTGTGTATATATTTCATGTATAACCATAGTTAACAAACGAGTCCTTACCAAGCATGATACGCAGTTGGTTAAAACGCTGTCTACTGTCATGTCTTCGCATAGCTTCTAAGTCGTGAGTTCGATACCCGCTAGGGGTTTTAATATTTTCAGGCTTTTTTGCTAATTTGTTTTTTAAAATCAAATATCTTATTGTGTATTATATTATTTTTATTTATTTATTTAATGCACATGTCTTAGTAAAGCGCATTTCTATTAAATACAATAATTTATAGTGCAACAGGACGCCAAATTTTCGTTGACATAGTCCCTTTAAAAGTTATTTATATTATTTGAAGTAAGTTGCCCGTTTGACAATAAAAATAATGAAAACCAAGAAACTAAGGAGAAAAGCGGTAGACAAAATATTATTCCAATAGAACACGTTTTGTTAATTTGTTTTGTAATTTGAAATGCAAGCGATAAATATATTTCACAAAAAATCATAGTAATAGAGCAGCGGCACAGAGAGCATTTCAAACATAAAACCCCTTCTCTCCTGGCCCAGTGTTCGCAAAGGATTAACTACAGGATCAAGATCAGTTTTAGCTGATCTTGATCTTTCAGCTCAAATGAGCGGAATCTCAAAATATTTAAGTTTTGAAAAAAACATATTCCAGACAAAATAGCATGATATTTTTGTTTGCTTTTGAAAAAAATCTTCATATCAGACAGTAAATCTACGCTGACAAGATTTTAGAGATATGTAAAATTTATATTTTATCAAAAGTTAAATTTGATCCAGATTTTTCGTGAAAGCAATTTTTGAGTCTGATCCTGAAATTTCTGGATCAGACTCAATTTAAACCTGAAAATTAGGCTCAACTTGTTTTGTGAACACGGATGCTGGTGAGTTTCATTATTCTTATATTCTATAAATAGCGGTCGGTTCATGCGCAGAAATATTTCTGAGACTGTTCACTAGCTAATATTTTTGCTTTCACCTATTTCACAAATAAAAACGACAAACCATAACCAAGTCAAATCTCAGAAAGTTCTTTGTGGCTAAACGGATACCTCAGTATTTCTTGTATGCTGAGGTTTCAATGTATCGCCCCTTCATAATTATATATGAAGCGTGTCGTGGGAAACCCAGGCTTAATGCAAGTGCATAAAATGTCGTCCTGGATCAGCCTGTGAAGTCCGCATATGCTAATATAGGACGGCACTTTCCGCTTTTATGGTATTTTCTTTTATGGTATGTTACAAAAACGCTCTTTTAAACATAAATCCACTGTAGGCGGAAAATGCCGTCCCGGATCAGCCTGTGCGGAGGACACTTTACGCATATGCATTAAGCCTTATTTTTCCACGACACGCCTCTTGTGTTTTCATCATTATATTTCTTTCTGATATTCGTAAAAACGTCTAAATGGTTCAAAATGTTACTCATTAAAAGGCTCTATTTACAGCTATTAGTGTCAAAGATTCCAAAACGACAAGTACATTATATAAGGCGTAAAAGAAAATTATGTTTGTTTCAGGTTACCCGACCTACCCTAAAATAAAGCCCCGACCCTAGAACATTTATTGAGTGGGTCAGATATTTTTTTGTTTATTTTACTTTTTTCCAATGATTAAATGTTTTTTGAATAAATAATGATAGCATCCACTTCAAAACAATGTATTATGATATTAGAGACATGTTTTGAATATTCAGTCAGTTTTAGAATCTTCAAGTTGACCTTTACCAAATAAAAAAAACTTACATAATACCCTACCTACTAGGGGTGTCACAATATTAGAAATCCATATCGCGATATATTGCAATATTTTTAAATTTATCACAATAGTTATTGCAATATACTGCGACCTTTGTATGTATGTATTTAATAAGCTTCAAACTAATAAAATCACTATGAACAGCGCAATATTTTATAGGATGTTTTTTTTAACATTTTATTTTCACCGATGTTGATGACAGGCGCGACAATAGCAATATATGCATAGCAGATAGAAAAGCAAAACAAGTATGAGAATCACCCTCAAACTGCCTGTCATGGCTGTTCATTGTATTTGTTATATTACATACAAAGTGATTCTTTACATGTACAGGTACTCTATTCATGATGTAAATTTGTTTTGTGCATAAACTATGTGTGTTTTCCAATCTTTATTTTAACTGGAAACGATGTTTAATGTATTATTAAGCATACACATTATAAGAGAAACATGTATATCAAACATCAATGGAATATTGTTGGTCGCCAGTACAGTCTATAACGGTCTGCATTATGACCTTCACCCCTACACAACTAACAACGTTACCAAATGAAACTGGCTTTCAATTGTGCACCACTGACAGTAAGCATGTTTTAATTCAGTCAAATGTATTGTGGACCAATACACAGAGTGGAATACCCCACGGAGATGCCAGACATTCCTTCAACGCCTTTAAGACATTTAATGACATTTGTCAAAAATACAGAAATCTGTGAATAAGTCCCTTACAATTAAAAGTCAAATTCACTTTCGTAAACTATTTCAAGATTTGAAATCATGGTCATCACACTTTATAGGCATCAAATGCACAATCAAGCGACACATTTGGATCATAAATAGGACAAGGCATCAGGAAATATCTAGAAAGGAATTATCCATTGCGTAGTACATAACCGTTATCCAACACTAATTGCTAACGCAGGACAATACAATAGTTTTGTAAAGAAATGCCATTTTTACAGAAAATGCATGATATTTTGGCGTTATTTGATATCGATAATACGAGAGAATTGTGCTAAGAGGAAATGTATTTATAAAGGCAGTTATCTGTTCTAAGCGTGTCGTATTATTACGAAAGTCATGACAGTTGTTTATAAAGGCAGTCATCTGTTCTTAACGTGCCGTATTATTACGAAAGTCATGACAGCTATTTATGAACGCAGTTATCTGTTTTAAATGTGCCGTATTATTACGAAAGTCACGACAGTTATTTATAAAGGCAGTTATCTGTTCTAAATGTGCCGTATTATTACAGTTACAATGACTAATATTAATGTTAGGTAGTGACATTTGTTGCTGTTAACAGATGTGGTACATATTTTATTTATTTATTTATTCATTTATTTTTTACTTATTTTTATTTATTTTTACTTATTTATTTATTTATTATTTGATAATTGTCCATTGATTGTTGTTTTATTGCAATATAAACGGTTATATTAATGTTATGTCCAAAAACATGTTCTAAATTTAATGGACAGAATTATTTATAAATTAAACAAATACTTTAAAATTTGAAAAGAAGAATTATAGATACAGCCAGATAAATACATCATTGAACCATAGTTCAAATATACACCCATGTTATGCGTCAGTTTTGTACAGAAAATTTTAACAATTACTTCCCTATTCAAAAATATAACCAAACATTGTGGTTCATCATAACTTCAATAACCGTTTTAATTCTAGCAGCTACGAAGCTGAAAAAAAAAACAAAAAAAAACAAACAAACAAAAAAAACGAGTCTAGTTGAATCTCAGGACCACGCAATAGGCACATTTAAATTTGCGAAACTAATATTAAAACCCACATACTAGATTAACGAATCTTCAAATGTCCAATAAAATGTGCTATTAGACGGCCATATTCAGTACTCGATCCAAATGTCTGACTTTTGGTGAATTTGGTCGTTTTCTCCTTTCTATGCTTTGTAAAGAAAGGGCCATCCGTTTTTGGTTAAAAATTATGAAAAATAGAAATTTACCTATGTATAATATATGTTCTGACCTTTGTAACTCTAGTAATAATGCATGCTGGTCTAGAAGAATTAATAATATCATCGATCATTTAGATTTCAACAATATTCGTCAAAACTGTGTTAATGAAATAAACTATTTTCCTAGTATGAAGTTTAAGCTTAGAGACACTTTTGTAAAGGAATGGCTCGCAACCATTCAATCAATGCCTAAACTACATCACTACTGCATATTCAAAACAGAGTTCGTGTGTGAAAACTATTTGATGAAAATTAAAAAGGCTGTTTTACATAAACATTTAGCGCGTTTCAGACTATCGTCCCATCATTTAGAAATAGAATCGTGCAGATTTTATGGCGCTGAGCGCGAACAAAGATTATGTCGTTGTTGTAATATGAATGTTGTAGAATCTGAGTACCACTTCTTACTTTGCTGTGATAACTATAGACATTTGAGAAAGAAACATTTAGGAAACATCTCGTGGCCAACCATTTATTTATTCAAAACTGTTATGTCATCAAAAAATGTTAAGAATCTGTTAGGTGTGTGTATATATCTTAAAGAAGCTATGTCATACAGAAAAAATACCCTTTCTGAGTTATCTATTCCTTGAATGTAATATTTATGCGTCTTCTGTATCTTTCGTGTATTTGCGGTCCTATTACTATATATAGGTATGCATTGCTATGAATATGTAGTTGAACTTATCAAATCATCATTTGTGTGTGTGTATTGATTGCTTGTCTTTGCAATAATTTATTTATTTTGTAAATGGCTAAAGGCATTTTTGGTTTGCCGATCGCCAATAAACTTTGAACTTTGAACTTGAACTTAAAAATTACGAGGTGACGAATACGTTCAAACCCCCCCCCCCCCCCCCCCCGATTTTTAAACAATCACCTATTTCACAAATACAAAGCTAAATAATAGCCAAGCCAACTCTCAGAATGTCATTTCTTGCCCAACGGATATCTCGACGCAGTTGCAGTCCAATTATCAGTCCCTTATTTCTGTTTCTTTTTCTTAGTTTACTTCTTCCGGATGTATATCTTTTTTTCAATTTGATGCCGTTTTAGATGATTATTAGGAATAGTAATATAAATAATATGCCAAACCTCTTTTAAAGATTTAAAAGTAAAACCATCACATTTTATGTGTTAAAAGTACACAAACAGGCGGTGCATTTATTGGATGAGTACACATACAGGTACACTTGGATCATAAAACGACAATGAAAAGGGAGATATCATGCACAATTTCTCAATTGCATACCATATCACTTTTACTCCCCATTAATGCTGGGTCATATTAAGTAGTATTATGAAGCAATGCCATTTTATCTAATCTATACAGAATCTCAGATTTTGTTTGACATGATTTTCTATCGATAATGACGAAGTGTTGCTAAGGGAAAGTATATTATATACACATACCTTACAAAGGCAGTTCTCTGCAGTGCCGTAGTACTATGAACATCATGGCAGTGACGCTGGCTAAAGGGTATGTAGTGAAATTTGTTGCTTTAATGATGAGGTTGTATGTCATTTATTTATTTATTTATTATTTATTTATTTATTTATTTATTTAATTTATTTATTTATATTATTATTTATTTATTTATTTATTTATTCAATTCAATATATTTATTGCATAAAACATATCAATACGCTTATAACAACAACAAACAATACATAGTGATGGTAAGACATGGAAATACTAACAAGATGAGAGATTTTATGAGTTTATTCATTTATTTATTTATTTGCATTTAATTACAAAATAAGAGAAACAAGACTGAATATGAACTAAAAAATATATTTAAGTGGACCTGCTCACAGATTGACAAATCGACGAGTTTTCAACTTTCTGTCACAAATTTCTAAAATAAAAGAAAAGTGTATATAAAGGAGTGAAATAACACTACCGACATAAAATATACTGTAAATACCGTTTCGTTTATGAGTAATCATCAGTTGAATTTGCTAAAATTATAAAGCGTTTGTAACGATAACGATGGAATAAAATTTGGATTGTTTCTGGAGTTTTTTCGTTAAAATTGTTGACAACACGTGGATATAAAGTAAACAAAAGGGTATCGAATATAGAAAACGGAATAGCCGAGTGGTTAAGACGTTATCCTTTTGATCCAGAGGTCTGAGGTTCGCACCCGCCGAAGCAACTTTTTATTTTCTTTAAAAAAAAAAAATCATTTTCTTGTTACACTGAGCTCTTTAGTTTGGATGCTTAAATCTGTCAAGTTAAGACATTTAATGGTATACTTAAAAAAGCAAAAATCTGTGAACAGGTCCCTTTAAGTTTGAAACGGAAGGACAATAGAAAGGGATCTGTTAATATGCGCTAATCTAAATTTAAGGAATTAATACGTAGTTAACAAAGCCATGTGGTTTTCAGATTTATCATCATATTTCAATAATTGTTATAATTCCAATGCACTAATACTTTGTGTCACATTGACCCTCTAGTCTGCGTAAAAGAAACGAACATTTCTACTACTGTTTAATATTTTTTTGTGGCAATTCATATTTTGTTTCAGCGTAAAGCAATCTCTGTAACATATTTTTAAAATGGGGGTGATACTATTTCTTGAAAAAAAGGACCGGATAATGATATGGCCGTCTTCATAGCAAGGTTCTAAAATTGTGTATATTTGCTACGTCCGTGTTCATATTAAATAACCACGCTGTTACATAGAACAGCAATAAAAATGTAAAATTTCTGTCAAAGTGTAAATATTTGTATCTAAACATTTAAGTCAAACAATCATTTCTGATTGCAGTCACGTGGTGGTCATCTTCGCAATGCTGATAATGATGATGCTCACCCATCGCTTGTCTGGATCGCCTCTACAATCGCTCGACAAAAAACTTCTCTCGGCCAATCTGGAGTGTCACATTAAAGCCGTCACAAAGAGAGCTATAGAAGATCTGCAGACATTGGCAGAAACAGCACCGAATCATTGCCTTTCAAACATTGTTTTTCAACAAATGATACATTCGTTGTTAAAGGTTAGTTTTGTTGTAATTAGTATTCATTTAGTTACCCAATTATTCGTGAAACATCTTTGAAAAGTAAATGTTTTTAAAATCATTTCCGGTTAGAAAAAGTGTGGCTTTTGTTGAAATATTATTAAAAGGCTGGCTTAACCTTCTACAAGAATAAACAACAGTACCAAAATGACATTTATTTGTGGTGAACATCTTAGTTCTATCTTTGTGTCAAACCATAACGCCTTCGTTAGAAATTCTTACACAGTATTCATCAAAAATGCAAAAAGCAACAGCAACTAAGTGTGTGTTCAATCATCAAACAAACGAAGTACTTAAATTCATGTTATTGCTCTTCTGATTTATGTTTGTTTGAAAAATAAATGGCATTGTACTTTTTTTGTTATTTTAGGAGGAGTTAAATCGACTACAAAAGTGTTCTGCAGTAGTAAAGCTGAACTAACGTCATACGCTCAAAGAAGGAACGCCATGTCTATACACCTGTGATTACATTTTCATAGAAACTAACGATAAATGCAATAAGGAAATTTCCTTCCAACAGAAGACTCAAATATTACATTATGTAGCACGTAGCATCATACCTGGTCCAGAAGCCTGAACCACTCTTGTCAGACTCTCATTTGTAAAATGCCTGTTATTAAGAAAAGTGATATAATAACACAATTCTGACATCACGCTGATAACTGAATGTCTAATTATTATGAAGTATTCTTGGCCATAGAGTGTTATGATGTTTGTGGTTTATCTACATGAGGCGCATCGTGGGAAAACCGGGCTTAATGCATGTGCGTAAAGTGTCGTCGCGGATTAGCCAGTGCAGTTCGCCCAGGCTAATATTTAGAAGAGACATCCTTGAATCAGAAAATACCATAGAAGCGGAAATTACCGTCCTGGATTAGCCTGTGCGGACTGCACAGGCTAATCCGGGACGACACTTTACGCACATGCATTAAGCACTGTTTTCCCACGACACACCTTATATGTGCCTTAGATTTTCTAAATTCTGTCGGTATAGTGGCGTCTTAAGGTCTCACTTTTAAAATTCGTGATAATTTTTCTATTTTTAACAATTATAAGTTTGGATAAAATACGTTTTACAGGTTTAATTACATTTCAAATAAGTACACATTAAACATGGAATTAATTTGAAAATGTGTTCGTTTTATAAGTTTTATATATTGGTTCGTTTAAATATACACTAAGCATACATTCCACAAGCAAAGTAATTACACAAATACATAGTGGCGATAAAAATACACTTTTAAAATAACAATTAACCATTATTCAAATATTTAATATTAACAATGCTGTCAATAAACACTACAAATACATCAACACGAGTAAGTGTATACAAATGAATATAGGGAGCGTGAGGTCAAGTTGACATGCATGTGATATTTATAGGTTAATACACGGTTAGGGTGCGCCTTTAGGAAGGTGCGCCGATACGGCCTAAAGGCGCACCTTAACCGTGTTTTAACCTTTTTATTTCATACCTTCAACGCAAGTCAATAAAACAATTCACTACCGTTCTTTTTTCTAATATTTATAACTCAAAATGCTTTCAAGTTTGAAGCCAGTTTTTGTATTCGATTGACGCCCAATTTCGTTTTTCTTATGGTATTTTCATTTTTCATGGATTCAACAAATTCATGGAATTCAATTTTTTGCCCATTTTCTTGAATATGGTCGTCTAATTCCAACAAATAAGCTGCTAAAACGTTTAGCGTACGCTCCGCGGCAGCCGTTTTTGACATTACTAATGACGACAGCGCGCCGTTAACGACGGCTCGTGAAATCGATTGTGTGCCATGTCCCAGACGGTATGAAGCACAACGGGATGTAGAAAAGCCATATCGGCACACCTTCTGTGTATGCCCGCATTTTTCAAATCCATATCAGAAAGAAATCAACTTAATTTTGTTACTATTTATTGTAAGGTATGAAATTATATCTATATATATAAGAATACCTGACAACTATGAAATTGAAACATGACTTTTCTCTATATTGCATTGACAAGACGACATTGGTACTAAACACAGTTCCCTGATAATTTTAACAGAGTCTGACGTAAAGCAACAAAAAAGGATAATGTTTTTGACTCGGAATAAGAGAACATTTGTTCAACGTTCAATGCAAGGCTTATCAGGGCCTTAGGAAAACAAGAACCAAACGAGGCTCGACATAATATAATAATTATTGTTTCCCAACCATGACCGATCCGAAAAAAAATACACGTTCTAGGATAGATCATTTAAAACAAATATATTTCAAAGATGTTTAAAGTCAAATTTTCATTTACAAACACAGCTTCAGTTTTTTACATGGATTGCTATGCTTTTACTAACAATTATATTATTTATTGTTGTTTATCATTGTACGGGGATTGTAGTACATTATTTATTGTTGTTTATCATTGTACGGGGATTGTAGTACATTATTTATTGTTGTTTATCATTGTACGGGGATTGTAGTACAGATGCTATAGTTTCAAAGAAAGCTTTTGACAATTTTATAGTCATTCGTTTGAGATTATTGACATATTTTTCCATGTCTGAATGGTTGAATAAGTACGATATATGAGTGGTATGATATTTAGTGAGACAATGTGTTCGTGAGCCGGGGTTCTTAAACAATGGCGTAACATTGACGTCTGACGTCGTTCGAAAGACCCGGGCACTGTTTAACTATATCCATTGAATAAACGTAACCTATGTAACTTACGAAGCAAATCTTACGCAGTCTACACACATCCTCTTTAGAAAGTTCACAATAAACTCAGTATTGAATGTTCTAATTCTATAAGCTGATAAATAAATCTCAAGACAATTAGCGCAGTTTGCAGTTTATACTGTACGAAGTTTGAATACAATTATTGTATGACTTTTATGGATTGTAGACTGGTAATTTCAATCTAGCATGCACTCAATATTTTATTCTACGAACAAAAATATCCTGTTTATCTTAGGATCCCTACGTCAAAAATGTAATTCTGTTACATGAATATTTTATGTACTGTCATGTCTACAGACTTCGGATAGCGCCAATTTCAGAATCTTTCCACGTAGGATTATTGCCGCTATATCTGAACGCCATCTAGCACGCAATAGCACCCGGAAGCAGCTCATTCTATGCTGTTCTGATAATCCGATAGACAACGTCATTTAGTGAACACGACATAAATGGTACAATTCCTAGGCTAGCTGCCTAATGAGTTAATGGATGACGTATTTATTTGTAATTGGATCAAATAACTGTTTGGGCTAAACGGGTTTTCATCTACAATGGAATGTTCTATGATGTGAAAATAAAACAGCTGCCCTTTACAAACGTTTCGATATTGTCCTCATATCTCTGTTAATGAAACAAATACCATATCAGAAACGGATACATAGATTATATCACAATACAAGTTTCAGTGTCATGTGAGTATGTCGTGGGCTTATTATGAATACGCCGAGAACAGTCATGTTGTAGCATTCTCGTATCATGTTGAAACGTAAGCACTCAAATCAGATATCAAAATCCCATCATTGCCGACCTAAATAAATAAACACAATTACAATTAATTTTGCTATGTTGCCAATCCAAAATGTTCCATTGTTAGCTGATTAACGTACTTCAAACCATCCATACAACAATCGAATTAAATAAGACACTGTTATTATCTTCAGAAGGACGTTTTTATTTCATATACGTATCGAAATCGCAGGCACGAATTCGCAGTAAACACGTTTTATTTAAGAAATAGAAAACCCCACTGAGGGCCCTATGGCACTATAGTACAGTTTGTGGCTGCATGGATGGTCACTATAATGCCACTGGACCCGAAGTGTGGGGTTTCGATTTCTTATATTATAACGAACATTTTCATCCTGTGTATAATCCAGTGCACAATCAACGATATTAACAGTGCACAACCTGAAAAAAGGGTTAAGTAAGAAGTCATCCAGAACATCTACAAACTTTGAAATATTAATATTTCAGAACTGGCGATAGCATTATAGTGACAAATGAATCATTTCTGCATTGTGTAGCGCAATAAACAACATCTTTTATTAATGCGTTTATATTAAACGTTGACGTTTTGTTTAAATGCATTTAGTTTGCCATTTGGTAAAATGATATTTTCACTGCGGTATCAATAAAGATGACGTCACGTTGATTCTTTGAATTTTATCAATGACGCTGACGTAATTCGTGAAGGTTTAACCCGAGCGGTCCACATACTGAAAAAATACTGACCGGTCCACATACTCTTGAGTGTCTCTATCGCATTTCACGGACCTTAAACGATCATATAGATTAAGAAGGACATATTTATGTGAGGTACAATATTACTGAATAATCTCAAAACAATCAGTTCGACTCGTAAATAAAAGATTACATTAGTGTTTTAGTATTAAACATTGTTCTAAATCTGAAACAATTTAAAGACATACATGTTGTCAATTCTTTTGTTTCTGATATTATATACGTTGGTATTCTGTGTCATGTACGTCAGTGTAATAAAATGAATTCATGTTCATACATTTTAGCATTTTCAATATCAAATCCCACGTTTATCAAATATCATTATTCTGTTGTGATTCCTGTGCTATTGATGTGACGTGAATTCGTATTTTCATTTAACAGCAATTTCCATTCTCTAAACGCATTTTGATTTCGACATTATTTTAGTTTTAAACGCCCTGTATCTGTATTTGACGTTATTTGAAATACTTCCAATGCTCCTGTTTTATTTTGAAGTGTAATCATCAAACAAAACAAACCATTACCTTCATTTACTTACTTAACTAATTAAAGACACGACATATACAAAAGGTCAACTGCTGTATTATTTAAACTGGGGGTGCTTCATTATAGCCGTTATCGCGAGTGGATTACTATTTGTGTATTGGTCATATGCCTATGTTGTAAGAGAACATATTTAACCCCTACCATTAAAAATCAAGTACGGGTTACATCATATATGTTGGCTGTCAAGGTATGTTCTCCGTTCTTAATTGGTTATCTCAAAAACAAGGATTAACTATGCATAGCGTTTTGACAAATTAGCTTCTCAGAAATGGCATTGTCTCTTTAATAACAAAGGAGTGTTATATCTGAGTAATCTTAGGCGTATTAGTTACAGCAAAAACTAATTGAACATAGCTTGTTGATATTGCAGTCGATATCTCCAATGTGACTAACAATAACCCGTTCAAGCTAACGTGGTTGCAATGTGGGTGTTGTGGGTATATGTATCAAACAATTAAGCAAAGCAAATCTTGCAAACACTGTCCAACATTAGCACTTTTCCATAAGCACTGGTGATTTAATTATAACCAGTCGGTACAGGGGATGTATACCTGTAAACACATAAATGATGACGAAATCGACCTGACTTTCAGAGATATAACCGCAAGTTTCAAATAAAAGTGACAAAAATATTGAAAATATATGATAACCAGTGGGGGGGGGGGGGGAGCGGCGGGCAATCCCAGGGGGATTTGAATAATTGTGTTTGGGGATCTAATTCCCCACCCTACAGCCAAGCATTTTGTCTAAATCCCCTCAATGGGGGATGATTAATTGGTGTATCAAATGGCCCGGGGGCCAATATTATTGGGATCTAAAATCCCGAACAAAGTATATTTCCCAGGACCCGCCTGTCAGGTATTGCTTTCAGTCTAAAGTTCCGAATATGCCCGCCGCTCCCCCCCCCATGGGGGAAAATATTGATAGGTGCATAGTACACATCTCCAGTAATTTTTATTGACAATTGACCCCAGCATAATTCCTTTCATATGTTTCATATTTGGTACGCGCTGTTTTTTTTTCATTGTGTACCACGGTGTGTAGGCTGATTGTCATTAGGTTTCAATAAATTACATTGTTTAGATGTTTTCTACTGATGATGATGCAGCTAGATTTGTATTTCTGATTGTAAGTTAATTCGCACTGGCGTAATGGACGTGGTGGCCGCCTTGCTATCGGTAGATCATGAGATTCGCACTCTACTCGTGTTTCGTTCGAATGGTCTTTCTCAAATGACACCAAGTGCTTCTTCGACTCAGGAAACGGACTCGAAAATGTATCCATAAGCATATGGCTTTTGACACAAGCTAACATAAATAGGATTAAACTAAACTACGTTATTGTGTGAACTGATGTATTCAACTATAATACCGAGGTCAAGACCCTGTCAGGGCCACTGGAAAATGTATCAAATTGTAACGTATAAATCGCGGCGCCCTGCATTATATACTAAATACACGTATAATGAATGTTGTATCAATGTCATAACTTTGACATTATGCATGAGTACCATATACGTTTGTTTTATAAGCATAACATGCATAACCACTAATGTCAGTTCAAGTCAGTTATGCTCAGTCAGTTCAAATCTCAAAGCTGTAATCGACTGTAAAATTACATTGAAATTACATGTATAAATTCAAATCGTCATTATTTTTTTTATTTCATTGTAATCGTTAAAATCTAAGAAAGAAGCGATGACAGTTTGCTACTTGTTTGTCATGACCCCTGGAACATCAAACAAGGCATAATTGTCTGCAAATGAAACGAAAGGCTTTATAAAAACATACGTTATGCATGTTATACTAAGACAACACTGTAAGCTCGGATTTAAGATCTAACCTATAATATTTTACACGCTGATGGGTTTTTAATGGTTATATCTCCAATAATTAATCATAATAACATCTTACACGAGTATGAAGCTTTTTGTTCCTAATAAATTTGAGTTTAGCAAAATATGATTTATGAGTATCCACTGTAAGTTAGGTGAAATAATTAGAGCCCACTCAATTAGGTTGAATCCACATTTAACAACTAACAACTAATCTCCCGAAATAGAACTATTTACGTCATATAGAAAGTTCTTTCAATCTGCGTGCGATTGCTGAATTCAGAAGTGTCTACCGGCAAATTGTTAACATGAGCACTATCCACATTTTGTATTTTGTATTCGGCGTCAACTCAGACATCGTATTCGTATTTTCAACACGAAAATCCTGTCTGTAATACAATAACGAGTTTATGCAAATCAGGTATATCTTTTAATGCTTTCTGTCCCATATTGATAAAATTTAATGCGTGTGTCAATTTTCTTTTAATTACAAGAAAGGCGTATCTTGTTAGCAACACTTGAATCGAAACTTGTCGTGCGGCCTTTGCTCGAACGAAGTTCTAATTAGTATTCGAATTATTTATTCATTAGTTAATGCCCTCACATCACTTGTCTTCGGAGATAAAAGCTGCTTGCCTTTAATACAGATTTGGGAGCAAAGCATAGCGGTCATAACATCCAACAAACGTCTATATACCACAGAGGTACGTGCATAGATATATTTACAGAAATTGTTCATATAGTTTTAATATTCAGTAAATCAAGTACAATTGTCAGTAAGGTATTAAAGAACTTGGATGTTTATTATTGGTTATATATTCTTATATATTTCTTGACGTATTATTTCCTTTAAATTGGGAACATGTATTTTATTATATAAGTTATATGTATTTTTGTAAAATAAACATACATGCATTTTTTATTCCATTATTTTGTGAAATACATCGTGCTTAATTGAACAGAAAATAATTTCTGTTTGAATTTTAAAATAAATGTTTGCCTTAACAGCACAAATATGCGTTGTGTTTTATGCGCTTTTAAAATATGTTGTTTTATTTAATGCAAATAGTGTAGCAATATGTAAACGTGTGACTACTGGTGAAACGGGATTCAAAAGCTTAAAGGGACTTTGTCAACGAAAAGGGCCTCAAGGGGGTAATTTCTTTAAAATATCTCAAATAAAGATATTAATAATGACATATAATGACAGTTAAAATACGGTTTGTATAATGGGAAAAGAGTTTTCGCATTCTGAGATAAAAAATAATAATATGGGTCGTGTTTGTTTGGCCATTTTCATGTTTACATTTTGACGTCAGAATACCCGCTTGTGGTTATATTTTTTTCTAACATTTTTGCTAATTGTTTTATTATCTAATATCTCACTATGTATTATATTATTTATTTTTTATTTAATGTACATGTCTTAGTGTAGCGCATTTCTGTAATCTAATATCTAGTGAAATAGGAAACACATTTTGCATTGACATAGTCCCTTTAATTTGTGACTTAAGGTTATTGATAATGTATTATCCGTGCTTAGCATCCCACGGAGTTTTTTGTCTATAAGGTAATTAAAACATATCAAACCATTGTTTATTTTCCATGTACAAACTTGGTTTCAAAAAAGGTTTTGTTATATGCGCAAAAGGCGATGGTTACCAAAGTGGATCCAAACTGCAATCGTTAAGTTTACCTGAACGTAAACCTTAAAAATCATAATAAAATGTCCATTTATTAGGAAAAATAGTTTAACTTATTTTGCTTGTGTATATAAAGTAAAAATAGAACATATTATTATATAGATATAACTTTGATACGGTAAAAGCAACTCTCATCAATTGTAAACAAATTATAAACAAACGGCAAAACGGCGAACTTGTAAACATTTTTATAAATGTTGCTTTATTATAATAGATTTATATTATTGTAAACCTTGTTTTGTTTTTGAAGGGTAATGTTCCATCAATGTTTTCTCTGTAATACCAATGCAATAGTAACGGGAACGTTATCTTGAACATGTGTTCAATCTGGAAACGTTTGCTTAGGCGTTCGTTACAGGTTACCTGATCTACACTAAAAAATGCCCCGACCCTAGAACATTTTTTTGGGGTTGTCTGATATTTTTGTTATTGTTTTATTTATGTTTTTCAATAATTACATGTTTTTGGTTAAATAAGCGTTAAGTTTTGATAGAACCCACTTTAAAACAATGTTTAAGGATATTACAGATATGTTTTGAATAATAATTCAAATTTATAATCTTCAATAATAATAATAATAATAAAAATAATTCCCTACCTATCTACCCTAATTTTTTGGTCATGTAACCTGAAACAAACATACTTTTTTACGCCTTAAGGCGCGTTTTTCGAGATTCTTTATGTTAACTTGTTCTATCGCTTACATGTAAATTGAACATTATCATGTTAATTCACTTTTCGGAATGCGTTGAATATCGTTAAGTACTCAGCATATATTTTTACGTTTTGTTTGTACTAATCAATATTGCCGTGGTAAATTATGAAAAATAGCGTACGGTATAAATATAAATTTCATGGTACGCTTAGTTTTGTCATAAATGATAGCATACTTTCAAATACGATAGCATTCCTGGAAAGCTCTACGTCGTAGGCTTTAATTGGAAAAAATAGATTACTAATACTCACAGTTTCGTCTGGAAAACACTAATATCAGACGAGAATTCAATTGTACCACGTGCTATGTACGCCGATTTTGTATAAACTTTACACTATTTTTTTGATATATTTGTCAAAGAAATGAAAACCAATTGAAAATAGAGTGTGTTTCGCGGAAACGAACTATATAATGATCATAATATTCATTTCAAAAAATCTATTTATTAAGATCGACGAGTTGTATCAAATACGCTAGACAAGATAATTATCATACAATTCGTTTATCAAATTACATTTGATTTAGACAGAAGTTTTGTTTTTACACTCAACAAAACTGATAAACGCATAATGGCCGCCAATGTTTGTTTTCATTTGCAGATGACTCGCACAGTAATTCTGTTGATCGTTCTGGCATGCCTTTACCAACACGTCTACTGTCAGATCAGTTTTTCCACGCATTGGGGGACGGGCAAGCGTTCACGGTATGAGACAGCAAACCAACCACTGACGAACTTGCTAACAGACACTAACCCAACCACAGAATGTTTTTCAAAGCTGAAATACAATTTGCTGAAGTACCTGACGCTAAAACTTGAGGTAATGTACATAGTTATTATATTTCACATCCTATATTAATGACGCGATCCGATTGGCTAAGAACGGTCACATGACCATGGGGTATTTTCCATACACCATGGGTATATTTCAATAACCTTTAGAAATCTAGTGACGCAAATTAATGACGTCATTTTGTTTATTTTCGTGACGTCATTGTTTGTGTTCGTGTTATTTTGTAAGTTTTTCTTTCGTTAATTTTGAAGTGATATCAAATTAATAGAAACCAGTGAAAGTAGTGGTGAGCTATATTCAGAAACACTGTTAATAACTGGGGGTGTATGGGATATACACCCTCAGTGGTTTCATACGATACTCGAGCCTCGCTCTCGTATGGTATGAAACCACTAAAGGTGTATATCCCATACAACCTCAGTTACTAACAGTGTAACTAATAATCCAAAGACAAGCAAAAACCAAAAAACAGTTTTTAGAATTTATTCCAATTAAGTTTGGCAGAATATTTGTCAAGGCATAGTTATTATCGAACGACGAGCTACAAACCAAGGCTTTTAGAATTTATCGCTATTAAGTTTGTCAGAATATTATTTTGTCAAGGTCAGTATTCATCAGCATGTCTTCAACATTACCAGAGTATATTATCTAAAAGCAATGCTTTCAGTAACCGATATAATAATTCACCTCCCCGGACACGGCATTATGCATGTCCTAATTTAGTTCGCACAGAGAAAACCACTGCTTTTCGAACAATAACCGGATATAAACACTCTGAAAACGTGGCATATATTTGATTACGTTGAGCAACATGCTCATAATACTCAAATGCCCATCTAATATCGTCCATTGAAAGCCCGAGGGGGCTATCAGCCTTCTGTGCACATATACTGATAACACCTTCTGGCTATTAAGGCATGATATGAAGTAACTAACTAAAATAGACACTACGAATGGGGTTGACAATCATGTATACATCATTTACAAACTATATAGATAAATCTATTTGCAAATGTAGTCAAACGCGCAAACCCAACCAGAGAAAACAGATTATACATAGGATGTCTGAAACCCTGTACCGTTTTGCCAGACTAAATGGCTATTGTCTAATACTGTCGAATGATACACTGCAGATATTTATATTACAATCTTAAGGGACAAGATTTGACAAATATAAAAATCACAATTCTTCAAAGACAAAATGATTTTCAACTGAATGTTGCATCGTATGCGATCCCAAAAGAGCTGATATTAGAAAGAGAAAACGTTTTCCATCATTAAATAATCAACAATCATTGAATTATATAGAGAATATTAGGTGAGTTTTGGATAAAGATTAAGTTTGTCATGCGAGGCTTAGAAGCAGATGAATGCGAGGCTTGCCGAGTGCTCAAACGATTTGTGCCGAGCATGATAAACGTCATCTTTATTCAACACTCACCTTATATTCTATTTATCCTATAATGCTATGCTCATAAAACATGTAAACGCGCGCAAATATGTAAAAAAAACAACGTTGGTTTCCCAGTTTTAACGTCATTTGGTATGACGTCACATTGAAATACATAGTGTCCTCAAAATATCGATCGAATAAACTTGAGCTAAAAATAGCGATAGAGTATAGCTAAGTTTATGCGATGGGTTGTTATCCGATCGATTCGGCTGTGGTAATAGGATAAAAATAATTATCCTTTGTCCATCAGGTGAATGCCATTCCACTGTTAGTAATACAAATACACACTTTTAAGTCTTTCCAACTCAATGCATATCAATTTCTAGAAATATCCCCAATAGCGTCAACTTTGTCATGAAATTCCATCTTTGATTGTGTGATTATGCGTACTCGATCCAATAGTGATTGGACAGAGTTGAAGATGTTTTTCAAGATGTTTTTCAAGCAATTGGTTAATTGATTGAAATGATGTAAAACACTGGCGAGTATCCAAGTATATACGTTTTGTGGAGGGTGGGATATTTTTACATAAACAAAACCAATGCGACTTACACGTTGTATTGTTCCGAAGCAAATCGATTGGCAATAATAATAGCAAGAACTCTGAATTTATAGATCACGCTTAGATCTGTCCACGCCCAAGACAAATAATCGCAAAAACCAAATGACACATATTTGCATATATGGAAAAAACAGTAAACGTAGTAAACGTGTCCGTTAAGTATGAACATTCGCTGGTCACTTGGATAAGGTATTTTATTTTATGCTTTCCAGTAATTTATAGGGAAATATGAGTGAATTTAAATTGGTAATTCACTGTTTAAAACAGTGAAAATTACCACTCACAAATTCATAACTAGTTCCTGATTTAAAACAGTTAAGGAAACGGACCATTAACGATGCCGGACACAAAATTGTCAAAATGAGTTCCACGATATTGCCAATCAAGCCCACTTAAAAAGCAATTAAAATGAAAAAAAAAACGGTGGAAAAAGCATAAAATGAAAAGAAAATTTGTTTGTTTCGGTAGAATATCGACTTTTTATTCACTCGTGATCAAAGAAAATATATTTTCACTCGTGGCTGCGCCACTCATGAGAATATAAATGTCTATGATCATTTGAGAATTAAAACCGAAAACAACACATATCCTCTATATATTCTCGAGCGAATAAACATTGATTATATTTAATGCATGGCAATAACAACTCCAACAACACACTTACACATATTTACATGTACTTTACTATGTAAGGCTGGTAAAGGTAATGCAATGTATACGAGTATGAGCTCTTTTTGTTGAAAAACGTTTGAAAAATTACCCAGCGTTAAGAATAATTAACCCGCAAATACCACATAATTGTCATTAATTCCAGGACGCTTGAATTGCAAATTTATAGTGATTACATGCATTTAGTGTTATTCAAACTGAAGATGTAGTTGTATATTGTGATGATTTATGTTAAATATTTAAAATAAATGCAAATTGAATATTATCTTCTGCCATTTATGGGTTCAAGCGTTCATCGGTCAAACGCGTTGGGTTTTTGTTAACATATATGTTTACTATATGTATAACTATCCCATCATTTTGATTTAGTATCAGTACTCTTTAACTAAGATGTTATCTTGAGCACTCGTATACCTACGTCCCGGACCAGCCTTCACAGGCTAATCCGGGACTGCACTTTCCGCCCTCAGTAGATTTATGCTTAGAAGAGCCTTCCTTGAAACAGAAAATACCATAAAAAGCGTAAAGTGCCGTCCTGGATTAGCCTGTGCGGACTGCACAGGCTAATCTGGGACGACACTACGCACTTACATTTAGCCCGGTTTCCCCACAACACGCCTCATATATATATAATTTTTGGTGTTTGCCAAGTTGTCGCTCACTACGGCCTTTGATTCCATGAACGGTTTCGGAAGGTTGGGCTTGCATACAAATAGTCACGTCCGCAATACAAAGCAAACCAAATGATGTAAAATTCATATAGGTGAACTTAACTATGTATTGGACATTGGACAATACCTCGGACACATTGCGTGTTTGTCGTTTTTACACGTTTAAGTTCGCCTACCTTTATGTTTACACAAATGACCACTTTTAATCACTATTAATTACGCATTCCAAATGCATTTTTTCGTATTCCTAGTGATTGATTTAAGTTATGGCCATTTTCTCAATATGGACTCATTTTCTGTTTCAAGGGGGTGATCACAGTTTAAATAATATTGTGCTCTGTGCATGTTTTGTTCTTAATTGAGAGCTGTTGTGTGTAGGCAATTGGTCAATGGCCGTAAATAAAGAACCTTAGGATGATGCCGCTGCTGATTAAGCTTTTTTAATTGCTGAGACGTGTTTATTTTATTTAAACGTTTCCTTTGATAATTTTAAATGCTTCATCTTAAATAAAGGTAAACGAAATTGTGACTCATTGAGGATTGCCTTAAAGAAACTGCTTGTAATCTAAATGGTTTTAATTTGTATTAAGTCGCGGCGTGTGCATTTGAAACAATGCGTAACGTGACATAATTACAAGCAAGTATATAGAGGATATTTGTTGATTTCGGTAGAATATCGATTTTAATTCACGACTGATCATAGAATTTATATTTTTACGAGCGGCGCAGCCACGAGTGAAAATATACATTTTATATGATCCCGAGTTAATAAAAAGTCGATGTTCTACCGAAACGAACACATGTTCTTTTTATTTTATGCTTTTTCTACCGTTTTTTTTTCTTTTCATTTAAGTTGCTATTCATGCAGGTTTATTAGAAAATATCGCGGGACTCATTTGACAATTTTAGTCAAGCATCGTTGACCGTCCGTTTCGTTTACAGTTTTAAATCGGGAACCAGTATGAAACATTGAAAATTATCGGAGTTGTAATTTTTACTGTTTTTATTGTTTTTGGTATTTTTCAATGTTTTACCAATTTTATTTCGCTGATATTTCCCTATAAATTTTTGGAAAACATAAATTAAAGTAAATTAGTTATGAATGTAGTTAAAATCATACGTTAATAAAAGTTTGATATTATGAAAACAACTCGCGTTAACAATGCGCAAAAACGGCGTATTTTAGAAACAATGTTTACATTTTGCATTGGGTTAGTGGAAATATTGTTGAACATGTTAAATGTATAGAGTAGTATAATTTACACTTTACTATATTAAATATATATCGTATTGTAATTTGAACTATGTAAACTCAATAATAAGTTGATTATGTAATTATGAAACGTATATTTCGCATTCTATGGTGCTTTTGTATGGCAATGATACTTTAACAAAGCAAAACCAGACAAAACCCCGAAATATAGGACCAGCCCTTGTAGCCGGATGATATAGGAGTTGCAATCAGTGACCAATATAACTCAGATATGTTAATATTTCGTGAGTTAGAAATTAGTTTCGATTTATCGATATTTATCGGCTAATTAACAACGATTTGGAGTTCTGTTGCACAGGGATTAATAGCCGCGCATTAGAACGACAATGGTTGTTTATTGGCCGATAAAGAACGATTATGCGAACATTATTTCGATTCTAACATGATTGGACAAATATATGTGCAATTGTAATTATAAATACATTTTACTATGCTCCGTTCAGAGTCGGGACTACTTTTTGGGTTGTTTATTGGGTAGTTTAACAACGATAATTTTGTTATTGTTTAAAGACAAGTTAGCGAGATATGTTAATATGTCGTGATATGTGATATATCACGTTTAGTAATTTAAAATTGTCAAGGAAACAGTACGGTTCACAGTTATATTGTTCAACAGACCATTTTATCGTCATTTAAATAAATCTTAGATCATCTAGTTACTGTCGCCCAGTGTACACGGTCTACCAATTCTACTTTCCACTTTATGACCATCAACCAACTTAAGACCACAGGACCATCTTGTCACCACGGGACCACCTCATTTCAAGAAATTCCCAGAAAGCTAGCCAAAATTACAAATTATTGCAAAACATGTAAGGTGCATGTGCAGACATTTATATTTGTGATCATTGTCAGCCGTCGCACTCTTCATAATGGGTTGTAGTAAGAACTCAGACGGGTAAATATATCATGTCAATTCATAGCTTATCATAGACATATTCTTTCAATGACTTCAACTTATAACAAGAGTGTTCTTTTATCATTCCTACTAGTAATGTCAAGCGCCTTGATCATAACAAAATAATATACTGTAACAATTAGAAAGTCATACGTACTGTTTACAATATATTTACACCACCGGACCACCTCGGAAGTCACCACCGGACATTTTCTTAACACCTCGAAATGAGCCTCGACAGCAGGAGAGAACTCTTATTACCAGCCCTTAATACAAAGGCGTAAATTTTAGGCTGAGTTAAATATTCGACAGCCTTGCTAAATGTCAAATGGATAAATTTATGCCTAGGCAGTTATTAAAATAAAAATATACTTATTTTCGGATCAAAACTATTATAAAGAAACGGTTTAGAATTCGTAAACAATGTTATGAACTACTTAAATATGGTATATGAGAATAGTAACACATAACTGCATTTTTCATTTATTTTGTATGTAAGTCCGTTGATCAGAGTTTTGACCCATGTTTGTTGGTGGTAGTCGTCGACATGTTTGTTTTATCAGGTAAAGTAAATATGATATGACAGACGCATTTGATGTACACTAAGCTGTATTGTTCATTTTATTTGGAAGAAAGATCAAGAAGAACAATTGCTGTAAAACTCATAATTTGCTTGCTTTCCAATTACCAAATTGTGTTTGACTTTGTATTGGAAAACTCCAGTATATATACGTTGACTCAACATTTGTTTTAGGTTACACTACAATAATAAATGATGCAAAACACTACAAGCATGTTTGTTTATTTATTCGACATTTTATTGCCCCAACGTCATTTGTATTAGCTTCAATCTGATTTTAAAATATTGTGTCACTTTCATCTCCTTATTTTGAAACATAGTATTTATCCTATTACTACAGCCAAATCGATCGGGTAACAACCCATCGTATAAACTTTTGCTTTATCCGATCGCTATTTTTAGCACAGGTTTATTCGAACGTTGTTTTTAGAACGCTATGTATCTCAATGTGACGTCATACCAAATAATGACGTTTTAAGTAAGCAAAAAACCAGTGTTAAAAATGGGAAACCAAAGCTATTTTTTATTGTTGACATATTTTCACGCCATTTTTATGATTTATGGGTACATCATTATATGATAAATAGAATAGTATGTGAGTGTTGGATAAATATCAAGTTTATCATGCTCGGCTCGAAACAGGATAGCGCTCGACAAGCCTTATGTTACTTAGCCTCGCATGATAAACTTTATCTTTATCCAACACTCACATAATATTCTCGAAATAAACTCTTTAAATAAGACACAAAGTCGCTTACTAGTATGCGTTGATCTCTTCATTTCAGAAGGAATTGCAGCAGACCAGAGACTGCTTAATGGCCGAGAAGGATGTCGAGTACAAGTAAAGAATGACACCGGTGTATGTATATATGTTAACCTTCAAGCATTGGAGCCGTTTCATCAATGATAGCACTACGCCATGGCTTAGTGATAATACATAAATTATGTTCCACCGAAAGTGTGTTCCATCAAGTGAACTGTAAGATCCGATTGCATAAATTGCATAGATACATTTACGACTGGGTACGAGCTGTCGTATAGTTACGTAATGTTTAATACTGTTATAGAAGGCGGTCAAACAGTTAATAATGTTGAACATTAAAAAGAAATCATGGAACTTTTTCGACAGAAAATCTCGATACTTAAGTTGCGATCGTATATAAATCGTAATTATTGCCGAAACAACTTCTTTCAACAGAAAGTGTTCATATTGGAAATATAATGCGTTGTGCCAAAGACACTCACTCGGTAGCGATAACAGATAATTACGTCACAAAACGTACAACTTGATTTGAATGAAAGATTTAAAAATGATTAAAGGAAACGTTTAATTAATATAGATGTATATCAGCAGTTAAAAGTGCTCTGTCATCGGTAGAGACATTCTAAGTGACCAATTGCTTATAAAAACACGAACAGCACACTCAAAACACAAAAATATTTAAAAATATTTAAATTGGGGACACCGCCTTGAAACAGCCAATGCAAAGCACTGAATGTTCAAACTGGTTTGCTGGCGCATCAAGCATATGTTGTTTAATTTTTATCTGCTCTTGTAATGACATTTCGAGATTTGTTTTGAACCGCTTTAAAGAGTTGTTTAATTATTGATTCACAAACAATAACTTATTTAAATTCCATCATTTGCCATAGGTGCAGATAAGATTAAATTCTTAGTTGTTTTTCGGTTTGTTAAAAATGTACAGCAATGGTATTTAACATGATGATTTGATATCATTTCAAGCAATAACATTAATTATTTGTTTCTTTTGCAGGTAAACATGACCCAAAGAGAAGTGAAAAACATTCCAAATAAAAACGTACATTTTCATAAGTAAACATCAACGATGTCGTCCATATTTTTGAGATAACGCTATAAATGACGCTTTACAATTCAAATGCAAGAAAAACTGTCACAAATGTTATTTCAATCATAAGCGTTGAATTTAAACATTGTGCGAATAAAAATGAAGACGTAATTATGCGTTTTTGTTTTTGCTTTTGCAAGATGTAAACTAAAAATGAATGCAGTGTGAATTATTGCTGTAATGAAGTTGAATATGTCATCTATATAATATTTTACATATTTTGCCAAGGAAGTATGTTACCTTGTACAAAAAATAAATACTTCGTGAATTAATTAACACTAGAGTACTTCGTTTCATAACAGAATGTTCATGTGTACTTTTTCAGGGACAAATTGTGTATTTCAATAGGGATTTCTCATAGGTTGAGGTCAGTGTGTGTGATACAATGTTGTTTATAGAAAACATCTTGCAGAAAACAATAATGAATAAATGGTTATATTTTCTTCAACTCGCACCACCCAGTCTATATGTTGCCACTATATGTCGGCTGCTTTTAATACCCATCACACTTTTTCTGTATTAAACATATAACGTGAATCAATACACTGGTAAATGACCTAAACGTTCCACGCAATGTGATGTTTTTTCATCAAGTATAATTGATCAAATTCCCTAATGTGATGTGGATAAAGAGCACACTCATGACGTATTTTTATTGTTAAAACATTGTGGCGCACACGTTGACAAATTCACAATTCCATTATTTAATATTCAAAAACTGTCTTTGCATACCTAGAGTGCAAACTTTGTCGTGAACAAGAACCTGTGGTTTAATTATATTGGTCAGTTTTATTTAATTTGAGGCGTGTTGTGGGAAACCCGGGATTAATGCATGTGCGTAAAGTGTCGTGCCAGGTCAGCCTGTGCAGTCCGCACAGGCTAATCCAGGACGGCACTTTTCGCCTACAGTGGATTAAGGTTTAGAAGCGACTTCCTTGAAACAGAAAATACAATAAAAGCGGAAAGTGCCGTCCTGGATAATCCAGGACGACACTTTAGTTTTTTTTGGGGGTATTTTATGTTTCAATGAAGTCTCTTCGAAACATAAATCCACCGTAGGCGTAAGGTATACAACGATAATTAATGTGCAAGCATGTAGATTAATTATATACTATATATACATGTACTATTTAATTATATATATATGCTATATTTTAATTAGCTTGTAATATTATATACCCATTGTACGCATCATTGATTTAAGCAGAATTGGTTCGCATCATGCAGTGAGTACATTGACTGTGTGTCGCAAATGAGACTAACTGGTGTTTTGTAAATGTAATACCCATTTTGCTTAAAATAATTTGGTGAAGAGATTAATTTTAGTCAACGTAAGCTATGCCGGAGACAATCGACTTGCCGGATCCCCCATGCGGGGCTAGAACAGATAAAGTGCTGCATAAGTGGAACTCTTATAATCATGTTGAATATTCCACCATATTGAAAATCCATCAATAATAGGGCCGTAATTATGTAATTAGAAATCTGTCAGCCATAGCACGCTAGATAGATCTATTCTGGGAAAAGAGCTAATAAGTTCTTCAATAGGTGACATTTCAAATAACCATATCATCGAAAGGTCGCCTAGTTGTCTGTAATAGATATCTGTCTGCTGTAGATTATATGATAGTATTGATCTCTGCAGCACACTTAATGTCATTTAAACGTGTATGTACGATCATACAACGATCATACAACAGATATAGTGGCATGAATAAAATTAACAAAATAAAGTTAATAAACATGTATTCCTTGTTAAAATAGAATAAAAGTTAAGAACAACCATACCTTTTAAACGCACAAAAAGCTAGTTTTAATCACCAAATAGTTTGTGTTTGTAGATACGGAAACTCAAACTCATGTATATACGTTGACTTAACAGTTGGTAAAGTTACACACCACTGATAAACGATGCAAAAACTCGACGCTAGTACTTGTTGATTTATTCCCTATTGAAGTGATTCCTTCGTAATTTTTATGTTTTTCTGTTTGTTTTTTCAAGTTTTATTGTCACTTTTATCTGCTTATTTTGAAAATAATTGATATGAAAGATCGTACATACACACTTTAAAATATATGATATCTAGCTAGTAAACAAATGACGATTTGTCTGATTCTAGATGGGACTTTTAGTAATAATACGAAAATTAAGAAACATAGCAACAGATATTGACATGAAGAGGAGGCAAGTAATCGAGTGCACAAAAGCAATCCCTACAACCTTCAAAAGCAGCTGAATAGAAATTGAAATGGGGCATGCATCCACATTTGTATGTACATTTGTATTAACTTCATCTAAGTAGTTTATAGGCAGGAAACAGGCTCAAAATATTGAATTACAATCACAAGCTTATGTTACACGTTAATAAGGTAGTAAAGACGTGAGCATAATTAATAATTATAACTATTTTGTTAGGTCATTATAACGATGTATGCAAATAATAACATACAAAATATCGGTAATGGAATTATCTGTTATGAAATTAAAAAAAATCATGTAATTAATATTTGCTTAAACCATTGCATACAATTGTTGTATGGAATGGTTTATGCAAACATTTATTTTAATTAATAATTCGTGGGCAAAAATGTGATAGACTTTATAGCAGTACAGCATACTACTTAATTGTGTCCATGCACCTATTTTGTCATTGCTTTGGATCGTTTCACTGTTTTTTAGAACTCTGACATCGTAGCATCAGTTTTGCTGTTAAATAAACTCTTTAAAGACAATGGGGATATAATTAGCAACTAACAAACTAAAACACAACTCGCCCGCCATAGTTCGCTACGCTATAATAATAATATGGGATGACATTTGTAAAGTAGATATTTTATTCCGAAAGGCGTAATTCTACTCAGTCACATACAACAACACTCGATGTTTATATTAGAATATATTTGCAACATTTTCTGTCACAAAATGGTAATCGCGATTTCACATCGTGATATAATAAATACACCCACATTATTGAGTTGTGTTTCGACTGTGTATTCCAAACTAATAGGCACATAGTCTGTACAAGTACATAGTCGTAGCGATTTGGTACTTTAACGTATCATTTGCAATATGTATAGATACTGAAAAAACTATATTTAATAATACTAGTTAATCAAAGTCCGGAGTTAAACACTAGTTAATCAAAGCACTAGTTAATAAAAGTTCGGAACATCACAATAAATACAAAAATAAGTTTTCTACGCCGAAAATAAAATATTGTTTGTTTCCCCTCCCGCGACCCATGCTAATAAAGGGTGGGTCGGTAGGTCGGAAAAATATTTTATTTTTATACACAATAATTTATTTTCATTCATGTTTTCCTTATATTCGAAATGTTACGTTATAGTATAAATTCTTAATATTTTCGTTGTAGTAGATTATTAACGTTCTGCTTATTTACGTAATACTATGTTCTAATTACCTTACAATAATTGTTTAAAATTGAACAAACAATAACATACGTTAAAAACTATAGCGTTAATAATAAAAACCTGTTAAAACTAAGCAGTAATAGCGTTACGTTGCAATTTGCCGGATTTCCAAAACAGAACGCTGTTAGCAACAGCCATAGCAACAGTGACTGTCAAACTGCGGCTTGTAGATGAAAAGCGTGTTACACGCTTAACACGTGGATAGTGTTTAAAAGCATCAATCTGTAATACTGTATCTGAACAAATGCTAGAGCATAAAAGAATTAGCATTCTATGGAAATAAAAACAAATAGGACTTTGTTCATTAAAAAAAAGAAAGTAACAGAAGATTTTTGATAAATTATAATAAAAACAAAAGGCGCTGAATTTGATTTGCTTTCATTTTTGACAAGGACTTTAGTTCCGCTAACTTTCATTCAAATGTTGCCTCAACCAAAGTTTTGGCATTATTCTAATCCGTGTGCATTGATGAGTTTGAATAACACTTTCGTTAATTATTAATAGATCTAGTAATTGTATTTTTTTAACAAAATAAGACGTTTGACGCGATCAGTTTGTCAAGTTACATGACGTCGTAATTCATATTCTTAGTAAACGGTTCCTTTCACCAAAGTTTACCAAAATTATGATATTTATTTATAATTATTTACTTATTTTAATTTGTAGTAATTTATTACAAACGCGGCTGTTAAAAACACGCATATCTATAACAAAACACATACCTAACGCAAATATGTTACAAATGACTTGCACCTTTTCCAATTAAAATTAGAATGAGGGCGTGATAAACTTAAACGACTACGCTCATTTGCATGTTGGAAATTTTATGCGTTCTCATTGGCTGACTGTTTAACTTTGTTAAGCTGACTCCTCCTGCGTCATAAAGGCGAGTTTGTTAATTGCAGGTGGGCGTTCGTTGTCTTTAAAAAAACAACATCCATATGCGAGCGGAAATGTTTGCGCCCTAGAATGTGACACTGAATGTTATGGCGTCCTTTTCGTAAAAGCATGCGTCAAAATACGCCGAATTACGCGTTACCGAGAAATGTCCGTTTAAAGTCATTTTATAAGCGTCTGTCTGAAAGTAAGATTTGTACATGCTATTGTATTCTTTTCAAGGATTCGCACAGCGCATTTTTTTCAAACACAAATAAAATAAAATATTATTTTCTTTGGTCTATAAATTTTTTTGGGTCGCGGCGATTTTGCTGGGTCGGTCGCGGGAGGGGAAACAAGCAATATTTTATTTTAGGCCCTACATACATTATCTAGTTTAATTTGAACACACGTTATTATATCATTGACATTGAAAAAGAATGTCTTAAATACATGTACATTATAATGTCTGTGAAGCAAACACGTCACTTCCGGTGCTAAAGCTCATCTGCAGGATTTCCCAACGCGACCGCTGCTTGCGGATCCGTACAGTCATCGTTTTGGCAGACACCACTGCAAGAAACTAAAAACATGTGCTACATAAAATATACGTCCATAATCACATATAACGTTAAATAATTACCAATTATAATATTACCTACACTTCGAGCCAATGAAATGGTTGAATTGCACCCATTTTAAGTAAAACACTTAATCATTTTTAAGAGGATGTTCTTAACGGACGCTTTTTCTGGCTTTTGAATGGATGTTTTGAACCTCGCCTTCTTACTTAGAATCTGTACTAAGCATCACCATATATAAATCTCTGCTATTCACATGTTCCAATTATGTACAGAGAGTCTTGCCTTGTGTTTATGGCATTATTATTATTAATATGTGATTGTCACGTCAAGTGCTCTTTAACAGTGATTCTGTGTAAACTGAAACCATTTTTGCTTTCGTATATTATTAGCATTTGAGAATATCAAACTCTCAGTTTTGTTTTACGTTGAAGAAACGTCAATAAGATATTATGGTAAAGTCTTCGTGCAAATTAACATTATGTATTTCCAATTATACGTGTCATGTGGAATCATCCGCACAACGACGAGTTCTGAAGAGGAGATATAATATATATCACAAATAGAACAGGACTAATAAAAGACCCTTGTAGAACACCAGTCTTGATTTTTTTGACATGATGGTTTATTTACACCAACCATAGATATCTTTTGTCTCGAAAGATTTGGCTGATTTCAAGCAAAACGCAGTGAAATATTCAACTGAAAACCTTCTATTAAATCCCTTTAAAGCATTTTGGTTTCCAAACAGCATGGCCGCCACGGGTGATGAGGCTAGCTTTATTTAGTGCGAATGACAACTTGACAAGATTCTTGTCTGAAACTAATAAATTACTTTAAATATAACAAATCACCGGAGTGTTCCTTGGATTACACTCTACCTATCAAGCATTTTGACATATGAAAAAATATGGCCACAATCGAACGATGAAAATTTCCTTATTTGTCTGTGATGACTACTTTGATAATCGTTTTGTCCAAAACTAATATATCGATTTCAATAAACTTCCATCTAAATGTTCTTTAGAGGAACCTATACCAAATATCTTCAAATTATTTTGATTTCTTAAAAAACAAGGCCACCGTTGGGTGGTACAGTTTGCCTTAGTTGACTCAGACTATAGTGACACCTTCAAAATCTTCCTGCCGGTAACCATTGAATCAATTTCAGAAATATTTTGCGTACATGTTGTTATGAGGAACCACTGCCAAACTCCCCCAGATCATTTAGATTTGTTAAAGAAGGTATGTACGACCTCATCATATTTTCATAGAAAAATATGAAGTAAAATAAAACCTATAAAACGTTTATGAATAACAAACTAGAATAAAAGTTCACAAGAACTGATACTCGAAAATGCTTGAAATTAGAATTTTACGCCGTTAAAATACTATTCGTCTTCCAGTCGAAAACTCATTCATGTACATTAGACATGTACAATATTGGGATATCCCCAATATATATTGTTTGCTGACTTAAGTTCTGTGCAGATTTGTTCATACGACACATGGACACGTTTTTTTATTTTTGCCACAAATACGATTAAACGTGTCAGTATCGGCGTAGCGCTAGGAATAAATGTGTCGTTACGAAGATGTTCATTGTAAGAAAAACAAATGAAATATGGTTCACATAACTGATTATTGTTTTTATTTTAACTTTCCTTGATCATATTCGTCCTCTATTTGTAATGTTCAAATAAGGAGAAAATGAAATGTTGACATTGAAATCGTATATATCCCCTTTAAAACTCAAAGCCGATATAGGCGCGCTAGGTTTTTGTTATATGGCTAAATTGAAAATTTTCAAAATCTTAATGTCGGAAACAAATAGACAAATTAAAAAAATAAATATTTCACAGACATTTTCCTTGGGTGACCCATTATAAAATTATTTCAAATCAATTATATAGACAGCTATGACTGCATCAAGGATAGCGCGTTGGTAATGAAAATAACAAAGTTTTTCACGTAAAATTTCATGAATTACTAAACCAAATGATATCCTGATATCAAAGAATACTTATCCTAACATTCGTCCAGAATCAATGGTTTAGCCAGAATCAATGGTTTAGCCAGAATCAATGGTTTAGCCAGAATCAATGGTTTAGCGATGGAACTTCGCGTCCTATTAAAGATGGCTAGCAAAAATGATTGTGGCGGAATGCAAATTAGAAACTGTGGTGTTCTCGATGTTTGTCAAGTAACAATTGAATTTGATAAATTGACACGGTTATGAGTATAGAAATTTAATATAAAATCATATTTATCTTAACTGTTATGTTAAGGTTAAATGTAAGCATACTGAATAGATTTAATTTATATACGTGATATATGTGTAACAGTTGTTTAGCTCTTATTTGGTGTTTGAAACTCTATCGGAAAGGTAAGCGAAATTGAGTGTCTAATGCTTCTAATATCGCATATGTTTTCAAGGTGTCTATTATTTAGTTTTATTTAATTTAAACTTGTTTGTGTTATGTGCCTGAGGCTAAATGAGGCACGTTCGTGTCAATTTCCTGGGAACATATAAAAATGATTTAATTTTAGAGACGTTTGGGAATGGTCATTCGAAGCTCCAATACTATGCTACACATAAGCTACATTGAGCTACTCTAGCTCGTAGTGAACATACCTGCATACTCATAATATAAATAGAAGACAAGATGATATTGTAGTAAAACTACAAGCAATTAAGGGACACATAAGCTACATTGAGCTACACTAGCCCTTGGTGTACAAACCTGCATAATCATAATGGAAATAGAAGACAGGATGATGGTATTGTAGTAAAACTACAAAACAATTAAGGGCCACATTAGCTACATTGACCTACTCTAGCTCGTAGTGAACATACCTGCATACTCATAATATAAATAGAAGACAAGATGATATTGTAGTAAAACTACAAGCAATTAAGGAACACATAAGCTACATTGAGCTACTCTAGCTCGTAATGAACATACCTGCATACTCATAATATAAATAGAAGAAAAGATGATATTGTAGTAAAACTACACGCAATTAAGGGACACATAAGCTACATTGAGCTACTCTAGCTCGTAGTGAACATACCTGCATACTCATAATATAAATAGAAGACAAGATGATATTGTAGTAAAACTACAAGCAATTAAGGGACACATAAGCTACATTGAGCTACACTAGCCCTTGGTGTACAAACCTGCATATTCATAATGGAAATAGAAGACAGGACGATGGTATTGTAGTAAAACTACAAAACAATTAAGGGCCACATTAGCTACAATGAGCCACACTAGCTCGTAGTGAACATACCTGCATACTCATAATATAAATAGAAGACAAGATGATATTGTAGTAAAACTACAAGCAATTAAGGGACACATAAGCTACATTGAGCTACACTAGCCCTTGGTGTACAAACCTGCATAATCCTAATGGAAATAGAAGACAGGATGATGGTATTGTAGTAAAACTACAAAACAATTAAGGGCCACATTAGCTACATTGAGCTACTCTAGCTCGTAGTGAACATACCTGCATACTCATAATATAAATAGAAGACAAGATGATATTGTAGTAAAACTACAAGCAATTAAGGGACACATAAGCTACATTGAGCTACTCTAGCTCGTAATGAACATACCTGCATACTCATAATATAAATAGAAGAAAAGATGATATTGTAGTAAAACTACAAGCAATTAAGGGACACATAAGCTACATTGAGCTACTCTAGCTCGTAGTGAACATACCTGCATACTCATAATATAAATAGAAGACAAGATGATATTGTAGTAAAACTACAAGCAATTAAGGGACACATAAGCTACATTGAGCTACACTAGCCCTTGGTGTACAAACCTGCATAATCATAATGGAAATAGAAGACAGGATGATGGTATTGTAGTAAAACTACAAAACAATTAAGGGCCACATTAGCTACATTGAGCTACTCTAGCTCGTAGTGAACATACCTGCATACTCATAATATAAATAGAAGACAAGATGATATTGTAGTAAAACTACAAGCAATTAAGGGACACATAAGCTACATTGAGCTACTCTAGCTCGTAGTGAACATACCTGCATACTCATAATATAAATAGAAGACAAGATGATATTGTAGTAAAACTACAAGCAATTAAGGGACACATAAGCTACATTGAGCTACACTAGCCCTTGGTGTACAAACCTGCATAATCATAATGGAAATAGAAGACAGGATGATGGTATTGTAGTAAAACTACAAAACAATTAAGGGCCACATTAGCTACATTGAGCTACTCTAGCTCGTAGTGAACATACCTGCATACTCATAATATAAATAGAAGACAAGATGATATTGTAGTAAAACTACAAGCAATTAAGGGACACATAAGCTACATTGAGCTACTCTAGCTCGTAGTGAACATACCTGCATACTCATAATATAAATAGTAGACAAGATGATATTGTAGTAAAACTACATAACAATTAAGGGCCACATTAGCTACATTGAGCTACACTAGCTCGTAGTGAACATACCTGCATACTCATAATATAAATAGAAGACAAGATGATATTGTAATAAAACTACAAGCAATTAAGGGCCACATTAGCTACATTGAGCTACTCTAGCTCGTAGTGAACATACCTGCATACTCATAATATAAATAGAAGACAAGATGATATTGTAGTAAAACTACAAAACAATTAAGGGCCACATAAGCTACATTGAGCTACACTAGCCCTTGGTGCACAAACCTGCATAATCATAATGGAAATAGAAGACAGGATGATGGTATTGTAGTAAAACTACAAAACAATTAAGGGCGACATTAGCTACATTGAGCAACTCTAGCTCGTAGTGAACATACCTGCATACTCATAATATAAATAGAAGACAAGATGATATTGTAGTAAAACTACAAAACAATTAAGGGCCACATAAGCTACATTGAGCTACACTAGCCCTTGATGTACAAACCTGCATAATCATAATGGAAATAGAAGACAGGATGATGGTATTGTAGTAAAACTACAAAACAATTAAGGGCCACATTAGCTACATTGAGCTACTCTAGCTCGTAGTGAACATACCTGCATACTCATAATATAAATAGAAGACAAGATGATATTGTAGTAAAACTACAAAACAATTATGGGCCACGTAAGCAACATTGAGCTACACTAGCCCTTGGTGTACAAACCTGCATAATCATAATGGAAATAGAAGACAGGATGATGGTATTGTAGTAAAACTACAAAACAATTAAGGGCCACATTAGCTACATTGAGCAACCCTAGCTCGTAGTGAACATACCTGCATACTCATAATATAAATAGAAGACAAGATGATATTGTAGTAAAACTAAAAGCAAGTAAGGGACACATAAGCTACACTGAGCTACACTAGCCCTTGATGTACAAACCTGCATACTCATAATGGAAATAGAAGACAGGATGATGGTATTGTAGTAAAACTACAAAACAATTAAGGGCCACATTAGCTACATTGAGCTACTCTAGCTCGTAGTGAACATACCTGCATACTCATAATATAAATAGAAGAAAAGATGATATTGTAGTAAAACTACAAGCAATTAAGGGACACATAAGCTACATTGAGCTACTCTAGCTCGTAGTGAACATACCTGCATACTCATAATATAAATAGAAGACAAGATGATATTGTAGTAAAACTACAAGCAATTAAGGGACACATAAGCTACATTGAGCTACACTAGCCCTTGGTGTACAAACCTGCATAATCATAATGGATATAGAAGACAGGATGATGGTATTGTAGTAAAACTACAAAACAATTAAGGGCCACATTAGCTACATTGAGCTACTCTAGCTCGTAGTGAACATACCTGCATACTCATAATATAAATAGAAGACAAGATAATATTGTAGTACAACTACAAGCAATTAAGGGACACATAAGCTACATTGAGCTACACTAGCCCTTGGTGTACAAACCTGCATAATCATAATGGAAATAGAAGACAGGATGATGGTATTGTAGTAAAACTACAAAACAATTAAGGGCCACATTAGCTACATTGAGCAACTCTAGCTCGTAGTGAACATACCTGCATACTCATAATATAAATAGAAGACAAGATGATATTGTAGTAAAACTAAAAGCAATTAAGGGACACATAAGCTACACTGAGCTACACTAGCCCTTGGTGTACAAACCTGCATACTCATAATGGAAATAGAAGACAGGATGATGGTATTGTAGTAAAACTACAAAACAATTAAGGGCCACATTAGCTACATTGAGCTACTCTAGCTCGTAGTGAACATACCTGCATACTCATAATATAAATAGAAGACAAGATGATATTGTAGTAAAACTACAAGCAATTAAGGGACACATAAGCTACATTGAGCTACACTAGCCCTTGGTGTACAAACTTCATAATCATAATGGAAATAGAAGACAGGATGATGGTATTGTAGTAAAACTACAAAACAATTAAGGGCCACATTAGCTACATTGAGCTACTCTAGCTCGTAGTGAACATACCTGCATACTCATAATATACATAGAAGACAAGATGATATTGTAGTAAAACTACAAGCAATTAAGGGACATATAAGCTACATTGAGCTACACTAGCCCTTGGTGTACAAACCTGCATAATCATAATGGAAATAGAAGACAGGATGATGGTATTGTAGTAAAACTATAAAACAATTAAGGGCCACATTAGCTACATTGAGCTATTCTAGCTCGTAGTGAACATACCTGCATACTCATAATATAAATAGAAGACAAGATGATATTGTAGTAAAACTATAAGCAATTAAGGGACACATAAGCTACATTGAGCTACACTAGCCCTTGGTGTACAAACCTGCATAATCATAATGGAAATAGAAGACAGGATGATGGTATTGTAGTAAAACTACAAAACAATTAAGGGCCACATTAGCTACATTGAGCTACTCTAGCTCGTAGTGAACATACCTGCATACTCATAATATAAATAGAAGACAAGATGATATTGTAGTAAAACTACAAGCAATTAAGGGACACATAAGCTACATTGAGCTACACTAGCCCTTGGTGTACAAACCTGCATAATCATAATGGAAATAGAAGACAGGATGATGGTATTGTAGTAAAACTATAAAACAATTAAGGGCCACATTAGCTACAATGAGCTACACTAGCTCGTAGTGAACACACCTGCATAATAATAATGGAAATAGAAGACAAGATGATGATATTGTAGTAAAACTACAAGCAATTAAGGGACACATTAGCTACATTGAGCTACACTAGCTCTTGGTGTACATACCTGTATAATAATAATGGAAATAGAAGACAAGATGATGATATTGTAGTAAAACTACAACCAATTAAGGGACACATTAGCTACATTGAACTACATTAGCCCTGTGTGAACATACCTGCATAATCATAATGGAAATTGAAGACAAGATGATGAGGTTATGGTACTTTCCCAACCATTCACCGAAACCAACGATGCATCCTCGCGTGTAGATGAAGTCTCTAACATCCACCAGCTGTAAGCATAGTCTATGATTTGGTTATTGAAATATTGCACTATTTAAATAAGGTAATCTGTGAAATACTTGAAGTGTAATCTGAATGCGGAGACTGTTATATATGATCTAGATAAGCTCGCAATACAAAAGGGCATCGAGAAACAAAACATATTACGACGCTAGTACGCTTGGTTGCTATTATTAGGAGATACATATTTTTGTAATTCAAAGCGCATTAAAATATAATTCTGTCAGATATATTTCATCCAATCATTTCAAGAGATTTTAAAGTATGCTTTAATATACAGTGCATGCATTGTGTAAAAATAAGGCGCGTCGTGGGCAAACCGGCCTTAATGCATGTGCGTAAAGTGTCGTCCCGGATTGGCCTGTTCAGTCCGCACAGGCTAATCCAGGACGGCACTTTCCGCCTACAGTGGATTTATGTTTAGAAGAGACTTCCTTGAAACAGAAAATACAATAAAAGCGGAAATTGCGTCCTGGATTAGCCTGTGCGGACTGCACAGGCTTATTCGGGACGACACTTTACGCATGCATTACGATTTTCCCACTACAAGCCTCAAATATTGAATACAGTTACAAAGGATAAAGGGAAACAACCAATGTCTTTAACTACTTTCATCACTCATGAATTATGTTTCATTGTCTTGCAGAGATAATCCCATTTGACTATACGCTATAGGATGAATAACCACGAATTATGTTTCATTGTCTTGCAGAGATAATCCCATTTGACTATACGCTATAGGATGAATAATCACGTCTACTAAGATGAAACTCCAACAAAAGCCGTTGACGGTATAGAAATGTTTTTACAACTTTACAAGACAGGTCCGTCAAACAATTAAGTCCTAGCTCTTTGAATGGCTAAACACATTGGCACTCAAATCGGCTTACGGGCAATAACCAATGCCTTCAACGGTTTGCATAAATTTCATCGGTTAGCTATCATCTTTTGCAGAGATACCAAATACCTCGGTCATGCCCCATGGGAAATCTATTTAACCATAACCTTGCGACTTCAATGAAATCTAAGGCAAGCACAATGCTTTCCAAACGAGGCACAAGCATTTGTTTACTGCATCATACACATTAATGACTTCAGGGTACTATCAAGTAAAATGCATGCTATTCGGTAATAAAACCAAACGTACCGGCTTGTCCGTCATATCAAACCCACACATGATATTTACTCGATCTCCCTGCAAAATGGAAACGGCAAGTTATCAGTATTGCAATCTATCTGTATTTGTGTCACGGTACCGAACTTTAGCGGGATTGGTGAACAGCTGCGTAAGCGGGCCAGGTTAGCACACTCGGTAGAGCACTCGCCCTGTAAGCGAGAGGTCCCGGGTCAGAGTCCCGGCCTGGCTGCACACTTCACCACCCGGCGACATTTGTATTATGACGTTGTAAACTGTCTTTTACTTTTCTTGCAAAATAAACCGATCATCTAGACCTTTCCAGGCTTTTCCAATAACAATTGACCAGTTGTGACTTGTCAATCAATGACTGAGTTGACCGATATTGGGTTTATATTTCAGTGGTAAATAATAGCAAATGGTTGCATAACCCAATACATTTACTTCAGATCCTTGGACAAACAACCTTAGACAAACATAAAAGCGGAGCGATTTATGATTTTGCAACTGGTCAATTCAAACTTCCCCCAAACTATTGTTAATGGACTAATTTCATTTCATTAAATATCATAAACAAATTTGAAGTTTATCATGTGCTCTTTTCTGTAAAATATGTTAACCATTAATCACATGATACCCTAGTGCAATGATTGGATGAAATTGCAGATTTACTTGCATATGTTTGACATTTGTGGAAAGGTCTATTAAATCAAATCATAACCCAATTATTCATTCACGTTCATTCAAAGATTTCTTTCTTATATATGTGTGTGTTTGTACTTGTAAAGCACACGCAATTTGCAAACACATCTGAGTCATGTATCTATTGTTCAGTTTGCACGTGTATTATTACGCGGACACATAAACCTGACACTCATGAACATTATTACACGCTTGAATTATTTCCAATAATTATACTTGGATGTGTTCGGTGCATGTGCTTCGCGTTTTTATTGATGCAAAAAATGCATTTTCAAGAAAATACTTTAACATCCATTTAACTGGATTGCATTATGGAAACAAATATATTCGTAAAACGATTATGCGACTCGATTACATACATATTACGCTGTCAGTGTCGGATTTATTAGTCCGAGCTTTACCTTCTCGAATATACAGCAAGACGTTGGTACTGCACATCTGTAAATGCTCTTGTTCGTTTTCGAGCAGTTGTAATACTGATTGCTCTGCCAGTCCCGAAACCCTTCGTCCGTGTGGCCAACTCCGCAACACTTGAACTGGATACAACAAACAGTAATTTTAATACTAACACATATATTTACTATACAGACATGTTATTAGTTAAATTAACTAATATATTAATTAATTAATTAATTAATTTATTTATTTATTTACTTACTTACTTGCTTATTTATTAAGTTTTGATTTATTTCTATTTATTCATTCAGTTATTCATTCAATCATTATTTCACGTATGCATTAATGTATTAATTCGTTCAATCATGCATTGATTCAATTTGTAACTGGATTTGCACTTACAGATATTGTTTAGATTATTAAATACCATGGCTTTAATTGGATCAAGATAGACACTTTTATCACATTCCCTGTTAGTATATGGGTAATTGTTCTGTTTAATTAAATGTCATACACTGTTATGTAAATGGTGGCCTTTTGAAGACAGATACATACACACATATACTGGATAGTTATTTGAAATATTTGAGTTTCACATGCGACAGATAAAGAAAACAGTGACGAATTATACAGATTTGTGGAAATATTGCATGCATCCCACAAGTAGCTATCGAAAATCGAAACAAAAACAACAAAATCACGTTCAAGTGAACAAACAGAGTATAGTTGCCTAGTTGGTGCAGTGAACAAGTGATTAGAATTGTTTTCATCCTTTGTATTCCAATTTTGTTATAAGGTACGTTGTAGGATATACATCATCATAACAGACTTGCAAAATAGAGGTTTATTTCCAGCTGGAAACATATTTAAAAATAAAATGCTCAAATACGTCAACAATGCATTGATGCCGTGCAATAAAATGTGCATTTTCAATGGTTCATTAAACTAACGGTTGCACTTTTCAACAAAAAATAAATAACTTTGAAGGCTAAATGTTAATAGCTCATGATGTGTTATCAATTGTGCTAACATTCCAATGGCCATTCCCATAATCGGTTTTATTCCAAATGAAATCATGAGCATACGGTGATAAACGGAAATAAAACGAAAGTGCTAACAGATAATAAACATAGTTCCAATCCTCTTTTGTGTAAAACATATCTCACCAAAACGAACTGTTTTCATAACATGCACGCAACACTTTGTGTTGTATTTTCTAGGATAGTTTCTAGAAGCGTAGTTTCGTGGTAACTAGATGCAAGTATACGTAACATGTTACTACTGTTATACTCTTTGATAACAATGAATGAAAATCGTGCATGCTGGTAACGATTTTCAAAATGTACATGGTTGCTCACTATCAATAGTACGTTTCACAGTTATGGAAATAACTAGGGAACAGAATAATACATATGCGTGATGTTAATGTAAACTGACCAAAATAATTATTCCGTCTACCATTGATTAGCTAGTTTACTCGCTATTTCAGATGGACAAGAATATTTTGAGAAATGTGTTTATTTCGACATATAAAATTGAAATTTGAATATAAAGATATGTAAGGTGGTCAAGCCACTCAATTAAATGCCTTCAAGTAAGAGAACACTAACGTAACACTCATATTCTGATTTTCAGTTTCATTTTGATAATTCAGGTGTTCATTGTAAGTTAATCATAGGTGGGTTTGTAGGTAGGTAGGTAGGTTTGTAGGTAGGTAGGTAGGTTTGTAGGTAGATTGGTAGGTCTGTATGTATGTATGTAGGTAGGTAAAGTAAATTAAATAACAAGCTATACAATAGATCCTATTTCTATTGTTATAAGGATAAGCAGCTAGACAGACTAGCCAAACAGAAGGATAAGCAGCTAGACAGACTAGCCAAACAGAAGGATAAGCAGCTAGACAGACTAGCCAAACAGAAGGATAAGCAGCTAGACAGACTAGCCAAACAGAAGGATAAGCAGCTAGACAGACTAGCCAAACAGAAGGATAAGCAGCTAGACAGACTAGCCAAACAGAAGGATAAGCAGCTAGACAGACTAGTCAAACAGAAGGATAAGCAGCTAGACAGACTAGCCAAACAGAAGGATAAGCAGCTAGACAGACTAGCCAAACAGAAGGATAAGCAGCTTGACAGACTAGCCAAACAGAAGGATAAGCAGCTAGACAGACTAGCCAAACAGAAGGATAAGCAGCTTGACAGACTAGCCAAACAGAAGGATAAGCAGCTTGACAGACTAGCCAAACAGCGACTACATTTTCACCAACATTGTTTGTTCAAGTAATAATACTATTATATTGCTGTCCAGAATAAAAAATAGGCAATGAGGATCCCATGGGATTGTGAATGACAAAACTAAGCCTAACACCATGCTTAATTGTCAGTTCATGCTTCCAAATTAGTCTTTGCAATGCTCTGGGAAGCAAAATGACTCAACAGCTAATGAGAGAATAAGAATAAGGGTAATTGTATGTTAAGTTATGTAACGATGATTTTGGTTTTGACCTATATTAGTATTATATTTCTTCTTGTAAATATTTGTCATTGAAGTCAAACGCGAATTTCGAATACGTCACTGTTTTTGCATGAATCATTTTTTTCAGGTACTCAATGAATTTAAAATCATTTACACTTATCAATATATTCCCGACTTGTTCTGCTATCAATTTATTGTCTGGTTATCTGATATTTCATATATTTAATTTGCACGTGCAATGCGTTGCATCTACGATACCTGGATTATCAATCATCATGTTTCCACAGGTAGACAGATAACGAGATATTAAACTGAAGATGTATTCGATTCCAAAAGTGTTTGTTTTTTGTTTGGATTTATCGCCGTATTGAACAGTATTTCGTAATATAACAGCGGTCAGTTAAGTTCCTGACACTTTTCCTGTGTAAGCTTAGCCGATCGAAGCGGGTTACCAGTACCAAGGGCACATATTTATGCCAGTAACTGACAACAGACCTACTTCAATTAGAGATATGGGGACAAAGGTTATATAAATAATTTCATGACCAATTTCCACACAAGTTATGTGGCCGATTCCAAAAGCGAAACTGGGTATGATACGCTTATATTCTTATGCCTCTTCCAATATACAAGCCAACTATTGAAATTGTGCGCTTGTTATGTTATAAAAACCTTCTACTAATATTTATGTTATACAAGTCTTCTGCTGACATCATTCGCTTGTTATTTCATACAATCCTCTTTTGACCTTATGCGCTTGTTATGTTATACAAGTCCTCTATTGGCTTCATACGCTCGTGATTTTATACGCGCTCATTAACCAATATCTTCTACACACATCTCCTCTAAATGACACTCTGTGGTCATGACCATCCAAGGAATCTCGAAACCATTTATCATTGTCCCCGTTTACCAGACTTAAAAACACGAACATATCGCAAATGGCATTTTTTTGGCTTAATTTGCTAACAAAAATATAATCAAAACGCTGACAGCGTAGAAAGACTGTTTGCGACAACAGAAACTAAAAGCATGTGAATTATGAGTGCATTTGTGCTAAAAGGAAACATTTGTTTGAATGAAGTTCAATTCCCACCTTTAAACTTTATAATTTGGCTTCTTATTCAATAGTATACGACATCGTAATGAAAAATAATTTGTAATTAAAAAAAATATTGTGTTCGAGCTCATTATTTTATGCAAACGGAATTATATAAATGCCAGTTAACGAGTCAATATGCAAGGGCCAGAATAACAGATGAAGCGTTGTAGTTAGGAGCACCGATTGTTAGTGCTTCGTAGCCAAAGATCTATAAATAAATAGATCTTTATTCGTAGCCTACTGAGTGAAAATAGATCATACGATGCAAGCTCTCGATTGTCCTTAGTACAGTTTAAAATTAATAAATTGCACTAATTTGTCGCCAAAATATTCAGAATGAGAATTGGGAACAAGAAAAAAAAACTTTCGCAAAGAGCCAAAAAGAACCGATGTAGCGCATTAATTTGATGACCTTATTCCAGGACACTCCGGTACATATTTCGGCTGCATACAAGTAAAAAGCAATAGTAGGGATGTCATACGTTTAAAGTAATTTTTTAATAAATTGACTTTTTTTACAAACTGTAATTCTAATAAATTACATGATATACGCATTATAATATATATAACATAACGGTACATTATCATAAATAATTAAAATGTAAGAAAACGGGTGTGAAATTGTGCTGTTTGGAACAAGGACCCTTTCTGGTTTCGATTTACTGACTAACAGCCTGCACAAAAAAGAAGTAGTTTCCACGATACCTGTTTTGGAAATTACCCTCCCAATCTCCGCATGTATGTTAGTTAAAATAAATTCATTCATCTGAAGGTAATTTGGTTAATTAAACTTCTTTTCTCTCAAGCTTATATTCGTTGAACCTTAATTTATGTTTCAAGTATCCCCAACAAATGCGTTTTAGAGGAAAGTATAAAGCGTTCCCAATTACAAATGTACATCTTCCCCATGGGAAACGTTCCAATACAAGTAACTTGTTTATGTATACACATCTAATGCTCTTGTTTATTTATGTTCCCAAATAGTAGATACCTCATCATAAATATGACAAAAAGTATGTACTAGATTACTTACAGTTTAAAAATTTGATATTGTCAATATAACATTATTTTGACATTCCAGTAAAAATAGCATCACGATTTACAATTACGCTTTTCAAGCAAGCGGCGACTCCTGCAAGTGCAGTGAACCAATCCATTACCAAAGACTGATAACATGGCTTCCAAACCACTCTCAATTTGATGTTGTGTGTTTCCTAAGGGATTAAATCTGAAAAGTGCAAAGATTAAAGCGTCTTGTATCGACAATTTCCGCAGTTTTCAACTGAGGACTGTACACTTGCATCAATCGTCGATAGTGAACATCTTAAGTGAGTAGCAGATTCGCTAAACTTTTTTATCATTCCATATTATCTCAACTTTGCGCTGATGTTATCATTTAATTGCGTTCAATCAAGTTTTGGCGTTGATCATTGATTTCATTTGATGACTTGATGGTGTTATTATTTAATTGCGTTTAATACACTTTTGGCGTTATCATTGATTTGCGTTTAATTAAAAAACCGATGTCTTTATCTATGCGAATCTTTCAAGCATCATTCATACTATTTGTTTAATATTCATAACGTGTATTACTTTAAACCTGTTCACAACAACTATAAATTTAATTTCTGGTATAGATTATGCGTCTTACAAGGTTTCATTTTATAAACATAAATGTTCCTATCGGAAAAGCTGAATCCGATATCAGAACAACTGCATTTTAAAATATTGAGTGTTTTGTGCACGTCTGCCTTAGGTTTGTTCACAAGTTAGGTTCTTATATTTTGGTTCGTAAACGACAGGTCACTTTTTCACTTACTTGTCAAAGAACTGTGCCAATTTTGTCAGAGACAAAAACATCTTACGACCACTGTATTAAATGTTTGCAATATAAAACATGTTTGTGTTGTTAAGTGTGGCAAACAGGAGATAATGATATATTGTCTTGAAATCCAAATAGTAAAGACGTGTGGAGCAGATAATGCTTAGCAGCGCATAATGTCAGTTGATGATTTGTGTAACATAACGAGCGCATGGCAGAACTAGGAGAGCAAAGTGATCGTATAAGCGTCTTCTGGAATGAAATGTCCTCAATCGTATATATTTAAGTTATCGGTTTCAGTATTTAAGATATCAGTTATTTAACTCTCTGTTTTCTCGTGAAGACATTAAAAGTGATAATCCACGTACATATATCATTGATAGAGCGGTACATACAGCATACGTGTGAAAATTGGATACAAGAAATATCAGATACTTCGATAAATGACTGATATTAGAACAATTCGTTTGACTTCAATCAGAAATGCTATAATACTCATAGGTCGAAAAAAAATCATCATAACATTACTGGACATACTTTTTCCCTTATTTTTCATTTTCACCATAGCCGATCAGTCAATTTGGTTCGTGGAGCGTTGCAAATGATTGATTTGGAAACATGTACTGACAATAAAGCATGATGTTTTTTAGTTTTTTTTTTTAGTTTTGTCATTCACAATCTCATGGGATCCTCGTTGCCTATTTTTCATTCTGGACAGCAACATAATAGTATGAATACAAGTTGGTGGAAATTTGATCGCTTCATGGCTAGTCTATATGAGGCGTATAGTGGGGTTGGTTTAGAAAAAAATGCCAGTAACTTTGACAAGTACAAAAAAGTCGGGCGCGCTGTCCTCTGAGAGCTCTTGTTGATTTTAACGCGTGTTCATTTTCGTACGCATTATTGCACTGATCTCGTATATAAAAGGTTGCATATTTTCCGATGAGGTACCGTACAAAATGTATTCGATATAACGTTTGTTGTAGAATCACTGAACAACTTAGAATGTAAAATCAATGTTTATGTAAAGTTGGACAATGCAAACCATTGTTCACGTGGTAAATGATTTTTACTTTTTGTAATAGGTTGTGTGAAACTACAGTGAATGCTTTTCTGGAAATGAATTTGTAAATAATCAAAATTAAACTGAAACATCCATATCGGAATGTCACATAAGTGTTTCCTTACTTGAAGGCACATTAGCGTCTGCACCACATCACACATCTTTATATTCATATTTCAATTTCAAGTGTCTAAATTAACAAACCTCTGAAATATTCTTGTCTTTAGAAATCGCAAGTAAAATATTAGAAATCGCATGTAAAATAATTGAGCTAATCCATGCTAGACATAATAATCGTCAACTTCCACACTATGTATATATATTATTTTGTTCACAACATTAGCACTAATATATCGTTGCCATAACACATTTGCAACATATTAACCGTTCAGACCTTATGAACATATGGGATGATAAAAGGGAATCAATAAATTATATCATTGAATGTTAAAGGGACTATGTCATCGAAAAGTGCCTGAAGGGTGCAATTTCTGTTTAAAAAATCTGAAATAAAGATATTAATATTGACACATTACAAAGGTTAAAACATGATATATATAATGGGCAAATAGTGTACGCATTCTGAGATAAAAATCAATTTATAATAAGGGTCGTGTTTGTTTGGCTGTTATCCTGGGGTGCAATGTTAATAACATTTTTAGTGTTTCCTCACAGTTATCTGTTGTCAGTAACTCTATAGTGTTACTTATAGTGCTGGTCGTAATGTCAGTATCGGAGTAACACAACTTTTGAAAACATTCTCAAATGCCTTAAATCCGAATTCTTTCAAATTATGGATTTTGCTGATGAACACTCCGAGCGCCCGTCCACCGCCCTTTGCAAGTGACTCCGCGTTAAATGTGTAAGCGTTCTTTTCATGAAAAATCACTCCAAGATACTTATTATTGTTCTACAGTCTCTAGGGTATTTTCTCCAATTAAACCACAAAGTCAGACCGGGGTGCATACACTTAGATCTCGATGTATTGATCAGGACCCTCCAGCGCTAACACCAGCTATGGAGTGCATCCAGCATCGCCTGCAGTTTGTGTTCCGCATTCGCCACGAGAACAATGTCGTCTGCGTACAGGAGGAGTGATGTCCGAACCTCGCCCATGCTAATACCAAGGTCAAGGTCATTTATTTCACCGATGAGGTTGTTAGTGAATATCGAGAACCGGCTCGGCGACAGACTGCAGTCCTGTTTGACCCCAGTTTTGCAATCGAACCAGTCCGTTAGCTTGTTATTTACTCTCACACTTGCATACGAGCTTGCATAAATGTTTTTAATTAAATTGTACAGTTTACCATCAAATATAGAAAGAGTTTATAAAGTAGCATATCTCTGTCGATATAATCAAAACACTTCTTCAAGTCTATGCTCGCGGTGAAGACATTTGCATTGTTTTTAATGATGCCTAAACCCATTTTGTTCTTCTCCCAATACCGAATTAAACTTACCAATTTCATTGTATTTCAAACTACCGAATAATTATTATCAGCAGCAGCAGCATGGTCATGATAAAACAATAATAATAATGATAATGATGTTAATAAATAATAATATAAATACTACTACTAATAATAATAATAATCATCATCATCATCATCATCATCATCGTCGTCGTCATGTTCATTTGTTCAACTGTAAAATAAATTATTAATTTGTTCTCGTTATGTTCTATATACAGCAATATTGTTCAGAAAACACATTTGGTGAAAAATCCAGTCATCATACATTTATCTCGTAATATTATATCACGTAGAAAAACGGTAACCAAGTAAATCTTCGAATTATTTTAAGAATTCCAACATACTGTAATAAATGAAACGGTTAAATTCGTTTACAATTTCACCATACTTTAATCAGTTAAGGTGAAAATATTTTAGGATTCCACCATTCTGTAATCAATTGAACTATCAAATTAGTTTAGAGTTCCACAAAACTGTTCATCAAAAGGTGAAAGTTTTGTATAATTCCACAAAAATGTTATCAATGAAAAGACTAAATTATTTTAGAATGCTACCATACTGCAACTTAAATGTCTAATTATTTTAGAATTCCAACTTACAGTACTTTAACAGGTCAACTTAATTGAGAGCTCCACCATACTGAGCATTCAAAGGTAAAATTATTTTAGAATTCAATCATACCAATTGAAAGGTGAAATTAGTTTAGAGTTCTACCATACTTTACATCAAAGGTAAAATTATTTTAGAATGACAAAAGACAGGTGCATAGTCACATGTACTCGAGAATGTTTTGAACGATTTGAGTTTCACATGCGATAGATAAATAAAACACTGACAAATTATGCAGATTTATAGCTGTATGGCATTCGATTGTAGGACGTTCACGGATCTCAAGTGCTTCTTCTATTAGTGTTGATAGTAAGTTAATTTTAAATTTTGAAGTCAAAACGGTCAAGATATAGTTGGTTAAATAAATAAAGATTTTGTAGGAAAACATATATTATACAACTGATATGAAGTGTGCTCTTATACAATCATATTACGTATGTAGATCATTACTTTAATTGGGTAAAGAACAACGTTTTAAAGTTATTTCTTCAAAAAGTGTAACAGAGATGTTTAGCCGGCGTGATCGAACATATTTGCACTAATTGTTAATTGTGACATCACGTATATTAAAAAGCAAATATACTTTCAATCTTATTTAAATCACTGCTAAAATATGCTACTCTTAGGATGATCGTACTTGTTTAGTAAAACTGAAAAAAAAACTATTACCACTGTAAATAAAACAATAAAAGTCATTCAAATAGTACAAAAATGTATTATTTATATACAAAGTTTAAACAAACATTAACATAATTATTATTCTGATACACTGTTTCTACTTTAAATTCTGTTTACTAATTAGTATAATTATTTCGTAACTTTTTAAATGCATTTGAAGGGAAATATCCCTTGAAGTAAGTCAAATATGTATTGGCGCACATCATACAGTATATACATTAATAGAACGGCTACAAGCGCTAACTGGAGCACATGTCAATATTCAATAATTTACTATGAATGCTAAATATCAATAGCTCTTAATGTGTTATTGGTTGCGCTAGCATTTCAGTGGCTATTCCAATAAACGGGTTTATTTCGACTGAAGTGAACATGCGGTGCATGCGGTGAACAAGGTTCCAGTCCTCTCCTGTGGAAAACACATTTCACCAAAACTTATGTTTTCATTACAAGCACGCATAAGTTTTGAGTTGTACTTTCTACGATACTTTCCAGAAAGCTCAGATTCGCCGTACCCAGATGCAAGTGTAAATGTATGATGTTCGGATTTATTACTGTTAATACATTTTTAGTATAAATGAAAATCATGCTTGCTGGAAACGATTTTCAAACTGTTCGTGCTTGCTTTCGTTTAATAACTTATGTTGAACTGTTATGGAAAGTACTAAATGCTTTTTACTCATCCCATCTGCGCTTTAAATGATGCGAACTACCGAAAGAACAATTAAAATTTGTTAAAAAGGTTACATGTGTTGAAGAAGGACTGTTTGTGTTTTCTCTGTGGAAATTCAGTTACAACCTCTAACTGCAACTTCAACTAATTATCTCATTTTTGCTGGTATGTTTTTCTTCTTGTTTTATGTCCTCCTTTATGCGTGTATTCATTACCAAAAATTTAAACATTTGTAAGATCTAGGGATGTTGTTTTATTTTTCCGTTCATTATTGCAACTTAAGAATTTCAGTTGTTTACACTTTTGTTAAATAAACAAACTTAAGAATTTCAATTTTGTTGAACAAACAAGACTATTCCAAACACGGCAACATCTCACTGTGTTTTATGCTGACACATGAAATTGCTATGTAGACAACGCAATAAATCATCTACAATAGGAAAGGGATACAACAAATCTAAAAATTAAACGCATCCCGCATGTTGATAAAGCGAAGGAAATAGCGAGCGAGACCTTCCTTTTTTCAAATATTTCGATTCAATTAAGTTTCTATAATTGGAATCATTAGGAAACTGATAAACGTTCCGATTTCATATAGAAACTTATCTTTCCAGTATAACCAGTATAACGTAATTCCAAATGCGGACAGGACATTGATGTATAAATTGCCTAGTTGACATAGGTCGTTTGTTAGAATTTCCAGTTACGAGTGATTCTTCTTTTTATGAACAATGACAGTTGCTTAAATTTTTTAATGTAGTGGTCGTAAGGTGTTTTTGTCTTAGACAAAATTGGCACAGTTCTTTGACAAGTAAGTGAAAAAGTGACCTGTCGTTTACGAAAAAAATATAAGAACCTAACTTGTGAACAAACCTAAGGCAGACGTGCACAAAACACTCAATATTTTAAAATGCAGTTGTTCTGATATCGGCTTCAGCTTTTCCTATAGGAACATTTATATTTATAAAATGAAACCTTGTAAGACGCAAAATCTATACCAGAAATTAAATTTATAGTTCTTGTTAACAGGTTTAAAGTAATACACGTTATTAATATTCAACAAGTAGTATGAATGATGTGTGTGTGTTATATTAGTCCCATACTGACATCATGCGCGCGTAATCTTATACAACTCCTCTACAGACATTATACAATAGTTATGTTATACAGTCCTCTACTGACAGTGTGCGCTCATTAACCATTATCTTCTACACACGTCTCCTCTAAATGACACCCTGTGGTCATGATAATCCAAGGAATCTCAAAACCATTAATCATTCTCCCAGTTTACTAGACATTACAACTCGAACATATCGCAAATTGCATTATTTGGCTTTGTTTGCGTACATAATTATCAGGACGTATGTTCCAACTGTATGTTAGTTAAAATTATAATGATACAATTTTGATTCATTCATCTGAAGGTAATTTGGTTCATTAAACTTCTTTTCTCTCAAGCTTATATTCGTTGAATCTTTATTTATGTTTCACGTTTCCCCCAGCAAAAGCGTTTAAGAGGAAAGTATAAAGCGTTCCCGATTACAAATGTACATCTTCCCCATGGGAAAAGTTCCAATACAAGTAACTTGTTTATGTATACACATCTAATGCTCGTGCAGTTCTTATAAAGTTTCATTTTACTAGAGTATAAATATTAATGTGCGATAAACTGAATCTGATATCAGAACAAGTGCATTTGAAAGGTTTTGTATGGAACGCCGGCACTGTCTTATGCCTTACATTTTTATTATATTATGATCTTTCTTTATTATGTTGTGTGGATGAAACTTTATATGATGTGGACATTTCTTTATATGCTGGGGACCTTTCCTTATATGATGTAGACATTTCTTTATATGCTGTGAATCTTGCTTTATATAATGTGGACATTTCTTTATATGATTTGGATACTTCTTTATATGATGTGAATACTTCTTTATATGATGTGGATACTTCTTTATATGATGTGGACATTTCTTTATATGATGTGGATACTTCTTTATATGATGTGGATACTTCTTTATATGATGTGGATACTTCTTTATATGATGTGAATACTTCTTTATATGATGTGGATACTTCTTTATATGATGTGAATACTTCTTTATATGATGTGGATACTTCTTTATATGATGTGGACATTTCTTTAAATGTTGTGGATATTACTTTATACCATTTGGATTTTTCTTTATATGATGTGGATACTTCTTTATATGATGTGGACATTTCTCTATATGCTGTGGATACTTCTTTATATGATGTGGACATTCCTTAATATGATGTGGATACTTCTTTATATGATGTGGACATTTCTTTATATCATGTGGACATTTCTTTATATGCTGTGGGCATTGATTTATATGATGTGGATTGTTCTTTATATGATGTGGATACTTCTTTATATGCTGTGATCGTTTCTTTATACGATGTGGACATTTCTTTATATGAAGTGGATATGTCTTTATATGCTGTGGTCTTTTCTTTATATGACGTGGACATTTCTTTATATGATGTGGACATTTCTTTATATGATGTAGATATGTCTTTATATGCTGTGGTCTTTCTTTTATATGATGTGGACATTTATTTATATGATGTGAACATTTCTTTATATGATGCGGAAATGTCTTTATATGCTGTGGTCTTTTCTTTATATGCTGTGGACATTTCTTTATATGATGTGGATACTTCTTTATATGCTGTGAGTTTTTCTTTATATGATGTGGATATGTCTTTATATGACGTGGACACTTTTTTTATATGTTGTGGACAATTCTTTATATGCTGTCGACATTTCTTTATATGCTGTGGACATTTCTTTATATGATGTGGACACTTTTTTTATATCATGTGGATACTTCTTCATATAATGTGGATATTTCTTTATATGCTGTGAATACTTCTGTATATGCTGTGGACATTTCTTTATATGATGTAACATTTCATTATATGATGTGGACACGTCTTTATATGCTGTGGATATTTTTGATATGATGTAGATATTTCTTTATATGATGTGGATATTTCTTTTTATGATGTGGACATTTTTTTTATATGCTGTGGATTTTTCTTTATATGATGTGGACATTTTTTTTTATATGCTGTGGATACTTCTTTATATGATGCGGACATTTCAAATTGTGAAAATCATTTCCTACATGAACAATGTTTTAAATTGTCCAACTTTGTTTACATAACATTGATTTTACATGCTAAGTTTTTCACGTGATTCGTTATTGATACTACAACACACGTTAATCGAATACATTTTATACGGTACCTTATCGGAAAATATGCAACCTATTATATACGAGATCAGTGCGTACGAAAATGAACACGCGTTAAAATCAACAAGAGCTCTCAGAGGACAGTGCGCCCGACTTTTTTTGTACTTGTCAGAGTTACTGGCATTTTTTTTTTCTAATTTTATAATAAGCAACTAGACAGACTAGCCATGAAGCGACTGAATTTCCACCAACATTGTTTGTTCAAGTATTCATACTATTATGTTGCTGTCCAGAATGAAAAATAGGCAATTAGAATCCCGTGGGATTGTGAATGACAAAACTAAAAATAACATCATGCTTTATTGTCAGTTCATATTTCCAAAGTATTCATTTGCAATGCTCCACGAACCAAATTGACTGATCGGCTCAGGAGAAAATGAGAATAAGGGAAATAGAATGACCAGTAATGTTATGATGATGATTTTGTTTGGACCTGTATATGTATGAGTATTATAGTATTTCTGACTGAAGTCAAACGAATTGTTCTAATATCAGTCATTTATCGAAGTATCTGATATTTCTGGTATCCAATATTCACACGTATGCCGTATGTACCGCTCTATCGATGATATATGGACGTGGATTATCACTTTTAATGTGTTCACGAGAAAACAGAGAGTTATATAACTGATATCTTAAATACTGAAACCGATAACTTAATTAAATATATACGATTGAGGACGTTTCGTTCCAGAAGACGCTTATACGATCACTTTGCTCTCCTAGTTCTGCCATGCGCTCGTTATGTTACACAAATTATCAACTGACATTATGCGCTGCAAAGCATTATCTTCTTCACACATCTTTACTATATGGCACACAGCGGTCATGAGCATCCATGGAATTTCAAGACAATAAATCATTATCTCCTGTTTGCCACCTTAAAATCACAAACATGTTTTATATTGCAACAATTTGCATTGTTTGGTTACATTATGCGGATGTAGGTGTTAGTTAAGATTATAAAGTTTAGAGATTTAGATTTATTCATCTGAAGGTAATTTGCTTCATTAAACTTCTTTTTTTCTCAAGCGAAAATTCTTTGAACCTTCATTTATGTTTAAATTTTCCTCCAAGAAATACATTTTAGAGGATACTATGAAGTGTTCCAATTACAATTTTCCTATGTTTCGTGTTCCAAGAAATGTCTAATGCTCTTGTGAATTCAGGGTTCCCAAATTGTACATACCTAATCAAACGATATGTCAAAATAGTACTTTATTACTTACAGTTGTTCAATTTGTCAACATAAAATCATGTTTACCTCTCAGTAATAATAACATTACAATTTACAATTGTGTTTTTCAAACAATCCTATATTTATGTAAATGCAGTAAAACGGTACATTACTAAAGACAGATAATATGGATTCCAAACCGCTCTCAATTCGATGTTCTGTGCTGCCCTTGGGATTAAATCTGACAAGAGCAAAGATGAACGCGTCTTGTATCGACAGTTTCTACAGTCTCCACTTGCACAGCTGTACACTTGCATCAATCGTTGATTGTGAACATCTTAAGCGAGTAGCAGATTCGCCAAACTACTTTATCATTCTATTGTATCCCCACTTTGCGCTGATGTTATCATTTAATTGCGTCTAATCAAGTTTTGGTGTTTAACATTTATTTCATTTGTTCACTTGTTGTTGTTATCGTTTAGTTGCATTTAAAACATTGCCGGCATTACCATCGATTTGCGTTTAATTAAATAACCGATGTCTTCGAAATCAATATTTATACATTCATTTTAGTTATTCATATATTCCTACATGTTTTGCTTAAAACATGTTAACAGTAATATAAATTAAATTTCCAGTATAGACTTGTGTTTTAAAAGGTTTTATTTTATAAAAATGCATGTGTTCAAATGGAATAAACTGAATCAAGTGCATTATTATAATAACGCGTCGAAATACATTAAATGGCCTATGTCGTCTGAATTTCTATCAGACTATAAATTATATGATACAAATGCGCTTTACAAAGACATGTGCATGAAATAAATAAAAAACCGTATATAATACACAATGAGATATTTGATGAAAACAAATTGGCAAAAAAGTCTGAAAATTAAAACCCCAAGCAGGGATCGAACTCACGACTAAGGAGTCATACGAAGAAATGACAGTAGACAGCGCATTAACCAACTGCAGTATCATGCTTGGTAAGAAGTAGAGTGTAAATTATGGTTATAAAAAAATACTCACAATTATGATGTCAAAATGTAAACACAAAAAGGGCAAAACAAACAAGACCCGTTTTATGAATTGATTTTTATCTTAGAATGCGTGCACTCTTTTTTCGTTATAAATACCCTGTTTTAACCATTATTATATGTCAGTATTAATATCTTAATTTTAGAATTTTTTAAGAAATTGCCCCCTTGAGGCCCTTTTCTATGACATAGTCCCTTAAATAACCATGAAAATCTTGCTGTAGAGTTTAGGTTTAAATCGATCTGTATAATATGTCTTTTGTGTAAGCCATTGCCAACGTTACGTCAATTCAGAGAAGTTATTATATTTACGTGTTCCTTCATGATGACCTCGTTTTGAACGTGTCTGATAGCTAACCCATTCTATATTCTCCAACGTGAAACAGAGTGTTTCAATGATTACATGTATATGCGGGATATGAGCAGTCTCCATTTCCCTTTGTTGATGATTTGTTACAATTTCTCCATAGCAATTACATGTGTCAACAGAACAAACAGTGTGACGTACCCTTGTTTGGAATAGTCTCGTTCGTTCAATGAAAATGTAAACAACTGGAATGTTCTTCATAATGAAAGACAATAAACGATAGCCCTTGTAGAATACATACAACGCGTAGGAAATAAAAATAGAAGAAAATTCAGATCATTAGTGGCAGCTTGTTTTTACTAAATTTACACACACAAACACAAACTCCTTTGACACCAATCTCATTAAAATTCAGTCCTCACGTTTTCTTCATTATTTGACGCTGCTAGTATAAAAAGTTTTAAACTGGAGATGAATTTAATGAGATAGCCTTTGACATATCAAGTATGGGTCACGCAATACAAACGAGGCGCGTCGTGGGAAAACCGGTCTTAATGCATGCGCGCACAGGCTAATCCGGGACGGCACTTTTCGCTTTTATGGTATTTTCTGTTTCAAGGAAGTCTCTTCTAACCATAACTCCACATTAGGCGGAAAGTGCCGTCCCGGATCAGCCTGTGCGGACTGCATTAAGACCGGTTTTCTCACGAAAACATATTTTGCGATTCGCGGAGTTTTGGCGATTGTGTAAGAATAAAATCGACGCGGAATAGACTTATATACTGTGAGATATATTAAGTAGAGTGCCTTAGTTACCACTGCGCGTAGATACGCCGAATAATTAATTAGATCTATTCGAATCGAAAAGCGACGGCGATATCAATATTTGGTTCGCCTGAGCTGTACGTACCTCAGAGTGTGTTTTATCCACGCATATCTGACATGGTCTGATCGTCGTCCAAGTACCGCGGTATGTACTAGCTTGTCACTTAATTTTAACACGCGATCAAAAACAGTCCTCCCTTGGCAATTAGGCCACAACAAATTGATCAGTTGTTCTACGGATTTTGTCCAAAAAAAAATTGGAGCGAGCGAGCGAAATAAAAATAAAAATATTTTTTTTCCATTTTCGATAAAATCGGAGGCGAGCGAAAGGCGCAAAATAAAAAAAAATCCTATCATGCCCATAGTGTTTAAAAATTACTCCCAAACGCCATCATAACTTGATATATTGTCAATAATTTCTTCTTCATCTGCTCTGTTCCATAAATTGTTGTCAAAATCAATATATATGTAATAAACTAAGCAACTAATTTCTCCATTTCTTCTTTGACCATGTCCTGCAAAGGGTTTTGTGCTACAAGTCTTCAATAGTGATTCTGCTATTAAATAAACGACCGGCAGTAAATACTAAATAACCATATCTTAACTATAAGAAAGTAGACCTTATACAAGGTAATTGTCATTATCAAAGTATATATTTGATACACCAAGTCATTCACTACCAACAGTTTAATAACATGAATATGAAATGTCATACAATAAACACAAAACAATTTAGGAATCACTAGTATAAGATCTGTATCTTTAAATGACACGACGAAACAACTGGACGCCACCATTTTTTTAAACCGTAAACCAGGACTCACTCTGGCTCTTATTTTTCTTGAGCCATTTTTTTTTATCGACTCGCAACATCGTTGCGTGTTTCCATGTCAGGGAATAGTTATATCTTACTGTTTTAATTGCTATAAAATTATACTTCACTGTGCTGTATTATATTAATTAATTATGGCATTAACAAAAGCATTGGTATACTTCGATTTTTATATTAACATTTTTCTTAATTGTTCAATGCAGTAAACTTGGATAATTATTTTTTATTTAAACATACACTCTTAAACTATCTACAAGATTTTAACAAAATATATCAATAAATAAATTAAAATTAATAACTAACATAATGACTTGGCTTGCCCTGTTAAATGTACCTTAATATATAAAGGCTGAACAAAATGTACACCAAACAGATACGTTGAATTTATAAAATGGACATGTCAGAAACAACTTATATGTGTGAATATTAGAAGTAAGAAATCAAGGACAAACCGCTGGTCAAAACTGTCCGAAATGTAAACATACCCGATAATCAGTCCATTTGACATAATCCAGACATCAATTTCACACATCCTTTATCAACAAGATAATCCTTTAATTAACTGTTAATTAACTGCTGATATTACAAGAGCTTGCTAGCAATCATCTTTAATTAGGCAATGAATGCTGACAAACAGCTCGTTGTGTTTTCACAAGTTTGATAAAACATGATAAGAAATTGCCGAGTTGAAATACACATGGCAGCTGTGCCAGACTGGCTGTTGGCGATTAAAGGTCTGGGTCATAAATTGTGTGCTCTGGACATTAACCAGTCGCCGCAAAGTGCCTTATTCACGTCTATATCAGTACCAATTGCTTGTTATGATTTGGGTACACCACGAAGACGGCGTTTAACGTAAAATGAGACTCATTAATGAAAACTTCATTTAAAAAAATCGGATGCGGGGAAAACTTGTAGGTGCGGGCGCAAAATAAAAATAAAAATATTTTTTTTTCGATTTACGATTTTAAGGTGCGGCAAATCCGACGAACATCTGATCAATTTGTTGTGGCCTTACCTGAGATAGTATTTTATCCACACGCATCATAGTCTGGTGGTAGTCCATGTTCCGCTGTATGGACTAGGTTGTAATTTAATTTCCACGCATAAACTGTCCTTAGTGTACAATTAGAATTGCATTTATCATGGTCTGATCGCCATCCATGTACCGTTGAATGGCCTATGTTGTAACTAAATTTCGACACACAACGCAAACAGTCCTCAAAGTTTACACAGGTCAGATTGTTTTTTATCCCCCAAAGCATGGTCTGCTCGTCATCCATCTACTGTTGTATGGCCTAGGTTGTAACTTAATATCAACATACAAACACTAGAAGTCCTTACTTTACACTTACCTAAGATTTTCTTTATCCACCCATAACATAGTCTTTTCGTCGTGCATGTACCGCTGTATGGCCTAGCTTGTAGCTTAATTTCCACACTCAAACACAAACAGTCCTTTTTTACCTAGATCCCTTTATCATAGATCCCTTCACACCTACCTCAGATTGGATTTTATCCACCCACGTCATGGTCTGGTCGTCGTCCATGTAGCGCTGGATGGCCGTGGTGAGGAGTTTCTCGGGTTGGGACCTCAGGAAGTTGTCTCGGGCCTCAGGCACAGTGTAGATGACGAACACAGCTGTGGCCAGGCACACCTCTCCCAACAGTATCAGGGTGAGCACGTAGAAAAACTGTAATCAATGAAAATGTCGAAGTAGAAAAAACTGTAATCAATGCAAAAGTCGAAGTAGAAAAGAAAGCAATCAATGAAAAAGTAAGAAGTAGGATACAAAACTGTAATCAATGAAACTGTCAAAGTAGGAAACGAAACTGTAACCAATGAAATGGTTAAATTAGAAAAGAAAACAATGTCACAAATGAAAAGGTCACAGTGGAATTCAGAAATATCAGGGTGTCTCTCTTTAAAAACTGTAATCAATGAAACAGTGAAATTATTTAAGTAGTCCACCATTAATGAAAAAATCTAAATATTTTAGATTTCCACCATACTGTAATTAATGAAAATATCAAATATTTTAGAATTTAACCATACTGTAATCAACAAAATTTCAATTATTTTAGAATTCCACCATGCTGTTATCAATGAACAGGTAAAACTATTTTAAAATTCCACCATTCTGTACATTAAAACGTAAAATTATTTGTAATTCCACCATACTGTCGTCAATGAAAAGGTCTATTTAAGAATTTCACCGTATTTAACCAATTAACACTTCAAAGTATTTTAGAACATCAATTCCACTCTGCTGTAATCAATTAAAAGGGTCAAATAATTTTACATTAGAATTTTACCATACATTTGCTAGTTATTATCTTGTTACAAGTCCATAAGAAATTGCTAACAAAATCTTAATGCATTTTCGTTAACTTTCTTAAACAAAGAGTAAACGTCCCTTACACACAAACAATATTTTCATCAGAATGGGAAGTTGGAAGTATCTAAATATAACAGCTCAACAGGAGTTTCGGACTTCTCTTTCCCTATTTGTATACACATTGTCAGAAAAAAAGAATGCCGGAACTACAATGCCGAGTGCATAGTGTTGTAAAAATCCAACAGCGTAATCATGATCTCTTGAGAAAGCTTTATCAATCATGATATTAATAGTAACAAATGGATTATTGTTTTATTGCCCCCGGGGAAATCTCGTATATAAATTGTGTATATTAGAAGAAAACATTTTCCAATACAACAAAAGCACCAGAGTTTATTTGGTTCACAGTATAAGAGTTGATTCACATTTGCCGACGCCTTGCCTCTCTACCAACTATTGATTTGCAGATTAAAACGAATTGCATTTGCCGATTCTATTGATTATAATCACTAATTGATAAGAGAGAAATTTATATTATTTAAACAGCCGGAAATGCGTGTTTGATTAATAACGTTATCAGCAAATGCAATCTGGCGAGTAATTTCTTTCCGTATTATTAGTGTTGCAGCGATAATATTTCTGAAATCTATTACACGCATACCGTTTCATCTAGGATACGGGTTGAAAAACACATCGGTTCTGCCAGTAAATGATAAAACATTGGGCTCCGTACATAACCAATAACGGGATTTTATAAGTTACGGACAAATCAACGTGCCTGTCCTTAATGACGAATCAGGACAATATCGCAAATACAAACACGTACATATTGAAATTACTTTTGTAACAAAGACATCTAAAGAGGTTCTGGTCATTATAAGAAACATAATATGCGTCTACATGTATTGGACAACATAAAATCATGTTTATATAGAGTAATATGTATTCGATCATATTGTAATGAACATGTTATTGTGCATCACATTCTGCGAATGTGTACGACATAAGAGAGCATTTCATACGACATAAGAGAGCATTTCATTCGTTTCTGTGAATGACAGAAGTTATTTATTGACTGAAACGTCCGGAATTGCCAATATCTGGCTGCCTGAACGTCCTTACAATGCCAACAAAAGGGTGATGCGCCGTGTTTGCGAATAACCACGTAAACGAGTACAAATACATGTAAAAATACGGAAAATTACCGCTATTTAACTTCTCGTTATTCTGCTTTAAACTCGTGATTCTAATCCATTGGTATTAAGTGTACTACAAATCGGGTCGTTTTAAAGAATATTTACAGCCGTGACGCGCATTCGAACGCTCGCTAGGGAAGAAAGGCGGTCCAAAGTAAATCGTAGTTCCCAATGTAATTGCAAAAATTGATGTGTGAGATCATGTAAGAATCGAAATAATCTTCGATTTAGCGTTTTTTATCAGGAGATAAACAACGGTTTGTCGTTCTGATGTGAATATATTAAACCACTCGGGAAAATGCCCTCGGAGGTTAATTCATATGCATCAGAGTTACAAATCGTTGTTTATTAGACGATAAACAACGCTAAATCGAAGCTTACTTCTTAAATAACCTCCTCCAAGGAGTTCATGGTTTTTGTCAGCGTTGTTGTCTGTATTTCTGTTATTTGCACATTTACGAAAAAGTTATGAACGGATTGGCATGACATTTTCTGGGATGGTTTGTTTGTTGGTCTGAGAGCAACAGTAAGGATAGGTCTTAAATTGATTTGTATGACATTTACTGGGACAGTTGGAAATGACAAATCTTTAGATTTTGTGGAGATCCGTTTTACCGTTTGAATCCATGGATTTATCAAGGATTCCTTATTATCGGGGGATAAGGCAATTGGTCACATTATGTTGTTTACCTCATTAACTCAGCTCTGAAACACATGGAGCAATGAGGCGGAGGTGTGTGGTCTCCAAGTGCTTTCTAGTTACTTATTAAAATATTACTACATTATGTTATAGTTGTAGCATACTTTGACCGAAATATATTAGTTGTTTAACGAGCCCGCAGGGCGAGATTAAATAATTAACATATTGAGGTCAAAGGGCGCTGCAAGTGTTTTATACCATATTTACCATATTTACCAATCTGGGTAGTTCCTAGACGTCACGTGATGTCTGACTTGCTTGACATAAGTGTCGTTTCCAAATTAGCCCTGTCGCAAGGTCACGCGATGCGATCCGAATGTGAACGCTCACCGTGCAATAAGTAGCGTGCGTATAAATTAGAATTCAATTTCAATATACAGCACGATACTTACTGAACGATAAGCTTGCAAATTAGGCTCCGCCCACTAGTTACCGTTCTGATATCTTAGTTATTGAAAACCGAAAAACAAGGAAAACTCTCTGAAAAATGGTACAAGTAATTTGACATGCACATTTACTCTGTCAATTGCTTACTCTTATGTATGTTACCCATCCTGATGTACTTCGTTTACCATCTTTCTCAAATTTTACTGTTATGGTCGCTTAATAGTATGATATGATATGGATGATATTATTTTAAATGATACAAAGTATATTATGTGCATGCAATATATAACTATTTCGCTAAAATACAAATTATGCGACAAAAGAACTGCTATATCCACAAACCACTTGAAGCAGAATGAGGTTCTCCCTGAGCGCACCCACACACCCCAGGAAGGCCACCACGAACGTTATCCCTCCGCCGATTAACATCAGCTTGGGAAGGTTCAGGTAAATGTCCGTATCTGACGGCACGAAAAACGTGCTCTCTACCTCCATCCAAACACCCAAGCCTATAGCGACAACGGAAATTACCTGGAATATGAATAAGGAAATTATTATTTATAAATGTATATGTTTTAGGTAAGATTCTATATTGGTGCCGCTATCTACCTCTGTCCGTTCACCCAACCCCATAGCGACAACGGAAATAACGACGGACTATATTATTCGGGCCATGCGTACATATTCGGCGAAGATCGGTATGAAATGGTCGTATTCAACACCCTCGAGATAAAGGGTGCATAATTCTAAAAATAACAAGTGATAGAGCTATGGTAATATACATTCATCAATTAGCGTCTGTAGAATCATTAACCCGAGAATTTCAATAAATGGGGAATTTATATTTATAAACTTACTGTGCATGTTAATTTATATTTGAATTGCGGTTGCGTTTTATTAAGAATTATTTATAATTGCACCTTTCTATTTACTTCTCCAGTAGATGTTATTCAATTAAAAAAACAACAACATCTTTCTATAAATAAAATGTGGTGAAAGAAGTCTCGTAATACGTCGAAATGTTACTTTTACTTCATTTGCGTAGCATGAATACAATATTTGCAAAACTTATGATACGTATAGTATATTATTTAACATAAATATGTACACGAGTCTGATATATAATAATTTTCATTAATTTCCGCAAATGTTTTCTGACAATGCTAATTTGTTGAATTTGCCTGACAAATTCATGTAACAATTATAGTAACGTAAATTACTAGCATTTAGGTTATTCATTTATCACCGGTGAAAACACGGAAGGTATGATCGGTTTATTCACGGTAAACATCTTAATAATGTTTGAGTTTATTTCCCGAATTAATTTTGGGTCCGATAAGGTTTCTTATAGTGTCCGAAAGAAGTCTCCTTAGTGGCGACCAAACAAGCTGGGGCCCGAGAAGTCACGTAAACGATCATCTTGTCCTTCTTGTATTATGTTTCGGGTAAAAAAATGACATCTCAATATTAATTTCAAAGCCGATTGTCTTTTTTAAAGACATTTCTTTTTTATCATAACCACCAGGTCAATAAATTGTGAAATCATTAATAAAACATATGAATAGTATAAAAATTGTAAAAAGTCAACTTACCCATGATAAAAAATTAAAGACAAACAATAAATATTTGTTTACAATTGCTAGAAAACGCCTTGTAACTTCACTTGTATGTCTGTCTTTTATGGAAAACGTTCTTTTAATTCTTTGTTCAAAAGATTCTTTCCTTCCACCATTTGTTTCTTGACTTCTACTCTTTCCCGAATCACGAGGTCTGACGTCACTATGGTTTTTATTTTCAGCACATGTGTTTGTAACCAAACTGTAGGATTCGTTCGGAGCGTCAGTCTCTGACAAAAGGTTGCATGATGAGCCGTCAGGTTCTCTCACTAATACACACGTTTGAATACTGTCTTCTTGCATAGATGAATCATCAACAGATCTACTGAAATCTGATGTAATACTCTCACTTTCTGCACAACTATCACTGAAACTTACAAACCTTTTTTGTCGCCCTTTATCACTCCGGCTTGATTTGGAAATTATACCTGATTTAGGTAAAGTAGAATCTGAATTAAGGGATTTAAAGTCTGAGTCTACTTCCGAAACCTCACAAATAGTATCCATCTCTGTATCGTTTTCATTCATACTTGTTTCATCTTCATTGTTTAATCCATCATTTGTCACTCCAAAACGTTCTTTGGCATCATTGGCATCAGCAGCTTTAACGTCATCATTCTCATCCTCGAATAAATGTGTGTATGTATTTTTAATTAACGTGTTTGGAATTCTGAGATCAGAGTCGCATTCTGTCGAACGTGAGTTTAATCCACAATTAGCACAATTATTTTGATCTTCATCGCTCCTTGACCTATGCAGCCAGTCCTGACAGGAATTAAGTAATCGGTCATCTTCGCACTTATCTTGTGGACAGTGTGTCAATATACAGCCTGATTTACTTAATCCAGCACAACAACTCAATGCACATTTATTTTGATCAGTCCCACCACAACCACGATCTGCAATCTGCACATCCTCAACTGAGTAGTCATCATCACAATGATCGTCCACGTTAAAATGAGTTTTTTCATTAATTTCTGTTCTCATATATTTCCCATTATCAGTGCCGACATGAATTCTATCATTAATTTCTGCGTAGCTCGCCATTGTTCTAATGCATTGAACAACCACTATCGAAATCAATTCAATACATTCTAAACCGCAGAGCTGTGGTATTCCTGATGTTCATTACTCACAATAGATTGAATGCTCATTAGTTGGAAACTCTCAGAAGTCGTTGTGTCGAGAACGTTCTTTTATCCCACAAAGGCGCGAACCCGCACCGCAGCCAGTAATTTTTACATTATAATGCAAATATCATGACCTCCACTCGCATATCAACTATGTTAAACGATAAAATAATTTACACATAATATTTAAGCACATGCTCAACTTATATTTATTTTATTTAGTTAATTACTTAAGTGTTTTGACAACTTAAAGGTTTCACTTTAAATAATTGCATCGCATGTTTTTATGTAAACGACAAATATAACAAATATTGTTATGTCGCAAACCATACACGTGTAGTCTATAGCTATTAAATTTCAATATATAACTTTTTCTATGTCAAAAATCCAATTTATATAAAAGCATATACACTGTAGATTTTGTCAGTGTTATTCCATATATAACTTCCTATTTTGTCAGTGTTATTCCATATATAACTTCCTATTTTGTCAGTGTTATTCCATATATAACTTCCTATTTTGTCAGTGTTATTCCATGTATAACTTCCTATTTTGTCAGTGTTATTCCATATATAACTTCCTATTTTGTCAGTGTTATTCCATGTATAACTTCCTATTTTGTCAGTGTTATTCCATATATAACTTCCTATTCTAATTGTCATATTAGAGTATATTAAGTATTGATCATGAATAAGTAGCGCTACTGTCCAGACTATATCTACCATATAGAAATGCAGTGCCAAATACGCTCAACAGCAGCTACAGGAGATCGGATGTGTAGGCATGACACGTGATCGAACGGTGCATGACCCAGCCAAACATCGCTGGTGAATTATTACAAATTGCATTGCCAGCCAATTGTGGCGCTCGGGAGATGGATTTGTGTAACATTGTGGTGTTAATTTTGTGACATGATACTTGTTTACGTCAACAATGACATGTGTGTGGTGATTTATTCCACTAGTTTACATTTATTGACATTCAGTTGCTCTGTATATTTACACTTACTTGCTAATTGTTGTATGTAATTTTATGTCAATAGCATTGTTTATATTGAATTTTCGATTTATAATGATATATAATGCTTATTACAACAGAGAATATATTGTTTAACACACAATGCATTTATCTGCATGTATTTAACTGTTGTTGACTCATGGTCTGTATGCATAACATTTATTCCAATAAACAGCTGGCACTAGTATGTTTTGTTAATCCCAAACAACATTCAATTTAAATCGCTTGAAACCTCGGCTGCAATAACAGCAGAGACACACCTAGGCCAAACAAATAAATTGTGTGTTTCGGGCAACAGTCTTTAAAAGTTAGGTAGGGTCGGGTGTGTGTTTGTTTATATTTCATTATTATTTTTTAAATACTTTTTGTAAATACACAGTTCGGTAAAAAAAAACAACATTGAAAACTATAAAAATTCTGACGAATACGGATTTCACGGAAATCAATCGTTGCTAAAAACTTTAGGGTCGAGGGGTCTTCAAAAATTGAAATTCGATCCCTGAATATCAGATTATTGTCCCGACTTTTTACATATTTGATTCGGGACTCTGTCGGCTCAAGAACGGCAGTAAAAATCGGGAATGTGTGACTGAGGAACTAACCAGACCGCTTGGCGAGAATAAATAATTAACACATTGATGTCAAATGGTGCTACAAGTGATTTATACCATATTTACCAATCACTTCGCAACTTTCTACGATGCCGGTCCCATGGGCAGTTCCTGGACGTCACGTGGTTTCTGACATGCTTGACATCTGTGTCATTTCGAAGTGTATCGCTGTCGCAAGGTCACGTGACGCGATACGAATGTGCAAGCTTACCGTGCAATAAGTAGCGTGCGTATAAATTACAGCTAAATTTCAATAACCTATATTTGCATTTATAGTAAAAATGAAGTCAGAACTTGGGCTGCAGTATATCACATATTTCAGATAACCAACACATACATGACGGATCTGTTTAAAGATAGTTTGAAATGTTCAGATTTCAACTAACAATGGCAGTAATGTTGCTTAAAATGAAATGTTATTGCCTTAGAAACCTTCTGAGGTATATCACATCCCCAAAACGTTATGACACACATCACACTCTTGAAACTGGGGAACATTCGAGGAATTATATTGCATATTTCTCAGCAGATAAACTGTCTCCGGCAACATCTGTTACAAGTCGGCATGCCGACAAGCTTCAGTGTAGATCCTGTATTGTTGCGCACAAAAAAGAAAACATCGTTCCAGAAATATAATTGAATATTCCACTGGAACTCTTTATAATGGAAACAATATCTCAGGACGAGAGTATACTGTTTATATCTTGTGTACACAGACGCTACAATCTTGGCATATTCATAAAAAGAAATCGGCAGCAACAAATTCGAAATCCAGCAGATTTCCACTGATACTGCTATATCAGTATTTTGACCTTATTATGCCCACCTTCGAAGAAGTGGGGGTTTCTTGCTTTGCACCTGTCCGTCCGTCGGTCGGTCTATGGACCATTTCGTTTCCGCACGATATCTTGAGAACGCTTTGACCTACGATCATGAAAGTTGGCAGGTTGGTTACTTGGGAGGAAAGGAACAAACCTATAAATTTTGAGGTCAACAGATCAAAGGTCAAGGTCACCGTTGCTAAAAATAGAAAAACGGTTTCACCTCAATATCTTGAGAACGCATCGAGATATTTTAATGAAACTTCGTACATAGATACCTTATATTGAGACCTCGCTTGGGATTGCATATGGGGTTGGTGAGGTCAAGGTCACTGTTACTAAAAATAGAAAAAGTTTCCGCTCAATAACTTGAGAATGCATTTGAGATATTTTAATGAAACTTTACAGATAGATACCTTACATCCAGACCTCGCTTGGGATTGCGTATGGGGTGGGTGGGGTCAAGGTCACCGTTACTAAAAATAGAAACTCGGTTTCCGCTCAATAACTTGAGAACGCATTGAGATGATTTAATGAAACTAAATACATAGATACCTTATATTGAGACCTCCCTTGGGATTGCACATGGGGTGGGTGGGGTCAAGGTCAAGGTAACCATTACTAAAAATAGAAAAACGGTCTCCGCTCAATAACTTGAGAACACATCGAGATATTTTAATGAAACTTCATATATAGATACCTTTTATTCAGACCTCGTTTGGAATTGCATATGGAGTGGGTGGGGGGAAGGTCAAGGTCACCGTTACTAAAAATAGAGAACACGGTTTCAGCATAATAACTTGAGAACGCATCAAGATATTTTAATGAAACTTCATACATATATACCTTATACCGAGACCTCGCTTGGGATTGCATATGGGGTGGGTGGGGTCAAGGTCACCGTTGCTAAAAATAGAAAAAAAAATTCAGCTCAATAACTTCAGAACGCATCGAGATATTTTAATGAAGCTTCATACATATATACCTTATATTGAGACCTCTCTTGGGATTTCATATGGAGTGGGTGGAGTCAAGGTCACCATTACTAAAAATAGAAAAACGGTTTCCGCACAATAACTTGAGAACGCATCGAGATATTTTAATGAAACTTCATACATAGATACCATATATCGAGACCTCGCTTGGGATTGCATATTAAAATAAAAATCTTAACAATTTCACATATTCACAACTTGTCTGCAAGTCGGGGGGGGGGGGGGCATACATGTTTTACAAACATCTCTTGTTACTGTTGGATTATACTGTAGGTGTGAATGTAGAAACAAAATTATAGTGTTTGACGCACATATAAACTTTTGAAATTATTCTGATGGCATGTTTTGAACAACTGTTTGGCAGCAATTTCTTCGTTGCAGAGCTATGCGTGTGTTATTAAATATAATATAAATAAAAACATAGAAACATCATGAGGATAGAAACCCTAATTAAGATCCTCTGTTTCTTTTAAGCCAATTAACAAAGCCCATCTGTATTGTCTTTTCTCCATAACTAGTATTGTTGTAAAAGTTCATCCATATTGATTTCATTCTCAGCAGCTTTTTTTTTTAGCTCACCTGAGAATGTAGTGCTCGGTGAGCTATTGGTATAGGGGAGCTCTCCGGCGTCACCCATCGTCCGTCGTCCGTATGCCGTCAACAATTTGGACCGTTATCGCGATAAAGACTACACATTCAGCATATTTTGCTCCGCCCACCAGTTACCGTTCTGATACCAAAGTTATTTGATACCTAAAAAACAAAGAAAACTGTCTTTTTGCAAACTTCTGACTATTGAATTTCTATGTATACAGTGCCAAATTCATTTGGCGTTGTGTGCAGGATCCTGTAATAAATTTTGCGCGATATAAACGTCGCAATCTCGTGTGTGTTTTTTTCATATGTGGCTATAAAATTTGGCGAAGATACGACTAGACGACGTTAATATCGCTTCGGCGCATCGTGTCGGCGCATCGGCGCATCGTCTCGGCGCTTCGGCGCATCCTGTCGGCGCGTCGGCGTATCGTCTCGGCGCGTCGGCGCCCTTTCATTTCTGAGGTCGTCGACGCGCCGACACGATACACCGACGCGCCCAGACGATACGTCGACGCGCCAACACGATGCGCTGAAGCGCCGAGACGATACGCCGAAGCGCCGACACGATACGCCGAAGCGCCGACACAATGCGACGAAGCGATATAAACGTCGCAATCTCGTCTGTGGGTATAAAATATGGAGTACCGTTTGAGTCAAAAGTAAATGTAAACACAACAGCTATAAATTACGGTGACACAGATTCTTGACATGCACTACTTTTTTCTCGTTCCCACGAGATAATAACTCGTGAGAACGAGATACTAACTCGTGGGACTGAGATGCTAACTCATTGGAGCGACGCATGGTCTAAGTACCCTAAAACAGAAGTCACATCCTCAGGGTTACAGTTAGTTAGATAATAAGCACATGTGGCTGAGTGCAGGATGCATATAATTAGTAAAATACAGTTTAAATGATATGTTTTGGTATCATTTTAAAGGTATATATGTAAGCAATAAGAAAAAAGGCTGTTTTGTGCACTACTTTTTGTTTAGTGGTTTCCAGCTTCATAACTTTTGGCATGTATTGATGCGCAAAATGGCAGCCTCCATGCCCGTGAAAACCGGTGTGTTTTTTCTAAGGTAAATATTTTGAGTTACAACACATAAGAATTTTTGTCATGCTGTTTTTTCAAAAGATTATGTCCTCATCTTTCCAACAATGTATGGTGATATATTGGAAAGTAGCTTGGTCATGGTGAAAAGTAAGATAAAATTTTGAATATTTTATATGTAACAAAAAAGGAATTTATTTGCGCATGCGTAACCTTTAAGAACTTCACCTAATATTAGTCGTCTGCAAAGATTTTGAAAATGGACTCTTACAAACACACTGTACTAGAAAGAATAACTGCCAGATGCCAACTTCACCCCATTTAGGGCTGTATTTTATGGGATGGTTGCTCTAGGGGGCATTAGGGGGGTAAATATGGGAAAATGAAAGCAAAATGTCCACCAGAGTGGCAATCCGAGACCCACTGTGTTCATCGTGTTGTTTTTCAGTTTCATTTTGACATTAATTTGCATTAGTTTCAACAATTCTCTCATTTATGTCATAATGCCTTGTGTTGTAATCCTGAATATTTAGTTTAAGAACCTGTAACTGACAATAATGCCCGCAAAGGTCGTGTCCGCACTGGGCGATGCTTTGGCCATGATGACCGTCCGACCTGCCTACTTTGAATAATACCAATTTTCCTAATTTGCAAAGTTAACAGATCCTATTTAGTTCATATGTTATTTTGTAATAGTAGTTCAATCAGACTTTCAGCTAAAAATACATGAAATGCATGAATACAACACTTAAGCCGCTCACGCCAACCTAGACCCCACCTAATGGAGATAGCGGCATCAAAATTTAAATCACCATCACAGTTTGGTTTAATTTGAGTATGTTTTTTAAATGCAGTGTTGAAAAGAACCAGGACCTCAACCGGAACCATCAACTCATTGGTATACAAGTCTGGGTGAAGTGACGAGTCATCAAAACTACTTTACTTGTCAACTACACTGGAGCGTTGGGGCGGGGCCGTAAAGCTGACACAGTCGTGTCCGTACCATCGGTATTTTGTAAGGTTACTACATGATTACTGTCATGTATTCTACAATCTAATGACTTCTTTTCCAGCCTGGCATTCTTCGTATCAACACCAGTAGGAAACGCAAGAGCTTAACCCTTGTTGGGACTCTCAAACCCGTTTTACAATTGAACTGTTTGCACATTAGCTCGACAATCTGAAGCCGGCATAGCGACTAGCCTTATCGCAGTAAATAAAACTTAGTTAACTATTGTATACACTTACTGTATCTAAGTTACACTAGTAATCACAATACTGAGTAAACATGCACAGAAAACCTTTTTATTTTCACAGATTACTCAGCAGAGAGTACCTGAAACAGATTGAAGATTGCAGGCGGCTGACCTCACCCACAGGTTCAGGTGTGACAAAAGACTGTTAATTAATATCTGGCATTGACATTTTGGGGTCAAATTCCTTTTTTTGTTCTGTGACAGGAGGTCAAATCTGTTGATTGTTATGTAAAGAAACCCTTTTCTGGGGTCAAATGGCATCTGAAATGCTACATTTATATGGATTTTACCCCCAAAAATGCAGAAACTAAAACAATTTTTTTTTCAAAACGGACTAAAAACCTATTCTGTAACATTTAGAATGCCAATGAAGATTGTTTTCACTTCTGACTATATATATTGTATCTGCTATGCCTATTAAAACTCAAACTTATGCTTAATTCTGAGTTGAAATCATGTTTTCCAGATGTATCCAAGTACAATTTTTTCCGTCTAAATTTTTGCCTCAAAACACCATTATATGTGACGTTTTCAATTTTAAATGTTTCCAATAAATCTTTAAACCAGTGTAATAGGACTTCATGTTCTTTCTCGAAATAGATCAGATTGATGAAAATTGTGGTTTCTATTCAAATGTGAAAGGGTTGGGTTCTCTTAAAGGTCTAATTACCCCAAAACGGAAGTCACATCCTCAGGGTTACATGCTGTCAGTTAGATAATAAGCACATGTGGTTGAGTGCAGGATGCATATAATTTGTTAAGTACAGTTTAAATGATATGTTTTGGTATCATTTTAAAGGTATATATGTAAGCAATAAGAAAAAAGGCTGTTTTGTGCACTACTTTTTGTCTAGTGGTTCCCAGCTTCATAACTTTTGGCATGTATTCATGCGCAAAATTTCAGCCTCCAGGCCCGTCAAAACCGGTGTGTTTTTTCTAAGGTAAATATTTTGAGTGACAACACATAGAATTTTTTGACATGCTGTTTTTTCAAAAGGTTATGTCCTCATCTTTCCTCATCTTTCTAGCTTGGTCATGGTGAAAAGTGAGATCAAATTTTGAATATTTTATATGTAACAAAGAAGGAATTTTTTTGCGCATGCGTAACCTCATGTCGAGGGAACGACTTACTATTTCGTGGGAACGAGAAAATAACCCGTGCGAACGACTTAGTACCATCTTACAACATGCTCGTTTTTGTCGGCCACGGTTATTATACAAAAAAATGTACGGAAACATTTGATGGGTTCTCTAACTCGTGGGAACGAAATACTTACTCGTGGGAACGAGATACTAACTCGTTCCCTCGACTAAGTATCTCGTTACTTTGACTTAATAGCTCGTTCCCTCGACATAGTATCTCGTTCTCATGAGTTAGTACCTCGTTCACACGAGTTGGTTTCTCGTTCCTATGAGTTAGTATCTCGTTCCAACGAGTTAGCATCTCGTGGGAACGAGTTTTAAAAAACCGTCTGTGCCACCATAATAAATAGATGGACCTGCAGGTACAAAGTTGTACCTACAGGCATACTTTTGTACCTACAGGTATAAATTTATACCCGGACTAAAATTGTACCTTCAGGTATTTTTTCTGACCAAAGCCAAAATTAAAGACAGTCTTAATGCAACATTGTTTTTATTTTTAATGTAAAATACTTCAATGTTAGTAATAAATACGTATATCGATAAGTAAATTTAACAAGTAAACAATGATGTTTTCATAACATTGTCTAATGCACCTGTATATACCTGTAGGAATAATAATGAGCCAACAGTTAGATATTTGTACCTGTAGGTGTTATTTTAAATGTGCTATTGTATAAATTTATACCTACAACATTTCACCTGTGGGCATAGATTTTACAGCTGCAGGTATATTAATTTATAGCAACTGTACTCGTACATAATAATTATTTTCACTTTTGACTAATACGGTACTCCATATAAAATTGGGCGAAGATACGGCGAGACGACGTTTATATCGCTTCAGTGTATCGTGTCGGCGCTTTGGCGTATCGTCTTGGCGCTTCGGCGTATCGTCTCGGCGCTTCGGCGCATCCTGTCGGCGCGTCGGCGTATCGTCCCGGCGCGTCGGCGTATCGTGTCGGCGCGTCGGTGACCTCAGAAATGAAAGTGCGCCGAAGCGCCGAGACGATACGCCGACGCGCCGAGACGATACGACGACCCGGCGACACGATACGCCGACACGATGCGCCGGAGCGCCGAAACGATGCGCCGAAGCGATATGAACGTCGTATCTTCGTATCTTCGCCCAATTGTATAGCCACATATGAAAAAAACAACAACATGAGATTGCGACGTTTATATCGCTATGACGTATCGTGTCGGCGCTTCGGCGCATCGTCTCGACGCTTAGGCGTATCCTGTCGGCGCGTTGGCGTATCGTATTGGCGCTTTGGCAACCTTTCATAAACACAGGTCGAAGTCGTGAAACTACGATGGCGGTAACAAGACACCGTACTGTAGCGCCACTGTGACCACGGACTGCATGGAGAGCTGCAGTACGACGCTGACCGGAATCGCCGTGGGGATGTTGGGTGCAAACTGGGGCTTCTTTAATCTCTGTGTCCAGGTCCTTTTGCGGTACTTATTCTACGATGTAAAGGAAGCAAATGTTAACCCTACGAAGTCTTGAGAACGATTAAACGTTGATATTCAATTTTTGACGTACCATTTGTAGATTTTAAGAGTGTGTATGATAACAAAATTGACCTGTGAGCAATTTTCACAGCATTGACATTTGTACAACGATTTTAAGTTCTGAATAAGGGTAATAATTAAAATATAAAACAACTAACCTGAAGAAATTACTCAGTCTGCTCGACATGTTATTTGTAAATAGAATTAAATAATCAAAGGGAAGTAATTGACTTTAAGCGTAGGTTACACCTAACTACACATGTTACACCAAACTGTTATTTTGAAAATATATCATTGAAGAGTGGTCAATGTTGAATGTATTTAAATGTGGAATGATATTGTTCCAACAGGCTTCACGGATGAATTTTTTAGACATTGTTAAATTAGTTTGATAGAAGTGAGTGTTTATTCTCATTTAGGTTAGAAGGTTTATAAATTAGACGTAAATGCGCGATAATACTTGTAAAAGTATCAATGTTTTGAAGTGGGTGTGTATTTACGTTTCAAGCGCCGTAAGTGATCATACAATAACCTGTTTTGTGACGCTTTTGATGGCATAGTGTATGTATTAAACCAATATAATTTATCAAACTGAAATGCTACGTGAAAAACGACATTAGAAGTTCTCTTTAGAAACAAAACAGTTTCCTAATAATATAGGTAGACAATAAATACGAGGCGTGTTGTGGGAAACCCGGGCTTAATGCATCTGAGTAAACTGTCGTCCCGGATTAGCCTGTGCACTCCGCACAGGCTAATCCGGGACGACACTTTCCGCTTTTATGGCATGTTCTGTTTCAAGGAAGTCTCTTCTCAACAGAAATCCTCTGTAGGCGGAAAGTGCAGTCCGCCCAGGCTAATCCGGGACAACACTTTACGCATATATTTCTTGTAATTTATTGTAAAAGTTTGTGCCATATTGGAGATAAGCAGATCAGAAACGCAAACGTGGAGTTTAACTGTATACCCTCGGTTATTTGTTCTTAAAGCAACAAAGCACTATAACGGTCATTTAAATACCAATTAAGTTAATTGTAGTGTGTCATGTATAAAGTCGGTTTTTCTGTTTATATCATAAAGTTAACTAACAATATTTGGGGAACAGTACCTGTAATATTGTTGCAGTTTGAAATCTATGTGTACAATTTTATAGAGCAGAATTTAGAAGAAATAAGGCGTAGAATTTTTGTTTCAGGTTACCCGACCTACCCAAAAAATGCCCCAACCCTAGAACATTAATTGAGTTTGTCAGATATGTTGTTGTTGTTGTTTTTTTTATACATTTTTTCCCCTATATTTAAATGTTTTTTGGATGAAAAAGTATTTTGTTTATATAGCATCCACTTCAAAACAATGTTCATGGAAAATTGAGAATATTTATTCAGTTTCTGAATCTTCAAGTTGACCATTTTCCCAGTTGACCCACCTACCCTAATTTTTGTTGCCATGTAACCTAAAACAAACATATTTTTTTACGTCTAAATAAGAAAATAAAAGTTTATGATCAGTGTGGTGTGTTGCGTTATGCGTACCCCCCCCCCCCTTGCATTTTACATGACAAGTGCAAATTCGTGTGATTTATTCAGTATTATACATGTATTTCATTGGCATTCAGGAACAGTCAAATTGTTTTCTTGAAATAGAGGGCGCAACTTTTGAACTGTTTCCCCGAGGTCGTTCAAAATGTTGCCCCCGATACTGATGGAATTTTTTTTTACTGTTCCCAAATACCGATAAAATATCTGCTTTATTACCTACTTCAAATAATGATAATAAACAACAACAACAATTAATTGTTGTATTTTCCATGAAAACTGATATAACAATAGATGTGACTCACAACAACCACAACATAGAACAATCGTTAATCTGGGTCCTGCTTGTAACAGTCAGTAGCAGGCGGAGAATTGGAAATTCAATTCGAACAAAGCAAAACACGATTTTGCGAAAGAAAATTAACTATGAAGTTAAATAGCACAACGTTCTGCGAAGGTTGTGCCCCTTTGAATAATGATTAGGGCAACATAACGAAACCATGAAACACCACAAAATGTTGCCTGTTGGGAGTAGCTTGTTTCAACAAAGTGGTAAACTGTTAAAAACGCTTAAGTATCATTTATATAGTAAAGTAGGTTATAAAACGATATGCAAAACATGTAACATACACTGAACATCTGAACCTTATACGGGTTCTCGTTGACATACGAATTAACGATATTTTATATCTACGACGTAGACGTATTCCTGTGGTTAACAGGAGTGGCGACTATTCTGGTACCCGATCTTTACTTACTTCGTGGTAAAGGTCTGGCATCACCCAAATATCTTATGGTAACACCGGTTAAATCAAGATGGCTGAGGAACGTAAGTTTCTATAGGCAATTTTAAACGAGCTTGAAACTTAAGTACTTCTTTACATGTCGTTGTAATATCGTTCCGCTTTTATTCAAACTTTGTCTTGTCTTTTTATATGCATGCTTGCCATTTCAGTATAAATTGTAGTGTTGTTAAAAAGCTCACCCAAATTAACTTGATGTCTATTTCGGATATTTGGAGAAGTGTTCAGGAACTAATTCAGTGTAAGCAGTAAATGCGAATTGGTACTTAATTTGATTTCTAATACTGCTATAAAGACCAATAACGTTACTGTTTATTAAGTTAGTGTTAAAGTAAGATGGATAACAGCAAAAGTAAATGTGTATTGTATCACCATTTTAGAATTATTACATTTGGAAATACATTAACAATGTAGATCTAGTTAGTAGTAGTTGATGCAAGTAGAACTTACTGTATAATTCTTGTTTTTGTATTTATTTTCAGGTTGCTGATTCATTTAGAAAATGCTGGATTCATTTGGTTTGCATAGCTGGCCAACTGTACTGGCAATTCAAAGGATCTTGAAATTGACTGTTACATATTTAAAAAAAAAAAAAAAGTTCTTCTGCACAGTGGTGTTTTTTTATTTATGTTTCATTATTACCAGTATTAATTGACAAATCATATACACCTTAGGTATTATGATTAAGAAGGTGGAAAAGTAGACATGGCTTACAGAGAAAGGAAATTACAATTAATTTATACAATTAATGAAAATGCCTTGAAACACTGTACATGTCACTCTTATTACAGTGATATGACTGGAAACATTGACTAAATCATTTTATGTATAAGACTTTTGCCAGTTTGTAAGTGATATTATTTGGCCATACATATGATTAACACGTTTTAATTACACTGTTTAAACCTTTATTTGATTTATAATTTCAAATCAAACAAATAATAACACAGTTTATTAACGCATATATTCTTTTCTAAACCAAAACATCTACATATATATTTCTGGTTAATAATGACACAATGCTAATGTACATGAGTGCAATAAATGTTCTTCAGTGAAATACAATTGTCAATTTATTGCATACAATATATTTTAATGACTGAACATGTTTACTTTCACAATAAATGTATACATGTCAGGGTTCGAATTTAGGCTCGCATACTCGCAAAATGCGAGAAAGTTTCGGAAACTGCGAGTACATTTTCCCCAAGTTCGCAAAATGCGAGCATGTTTTAGAAACTGCGAGTACATTTTCCCCAAGCTCGTAAATATGTGCGAGTTCTGTAAAAGACCGTGTATAACGTGCAGCCGATTTTTGAAGCAAAATGAGAAGAATTTGGAGTAGTTTTGTCAATGTCTGTTGGATATTATATTCCCTTTTTTTCTCCATATTTGTCGTTGTTCTGTAATATTGTACTAAATTTACATGCATAAAATAAACATAAAGTAAATGTCAAATGCTCACACATAGATTCTAATTACATTTAGCTCGAAGCACAGATAACAATCCATATAGAATGTAAAGAGTAATGCTAATAATATATGTTATAATATTTTGCGAGTTAATTTCGCATTTTGCGAAAAAGCTCAAAAGCCACTCGCAATTTTTTGCGGGTGGCTTTGTTCGTTAAATTCAAATCCTGCATGTGAAGTATTACTTATATATATTTGCATCAACCATTTTAACTGAATACAAATAATGGGCATATTCTTTAAGTAAAATATCTACATTAAAATCTTCACTGAAATAATTTTATGCAGTATAGGCTCAGGCAATGCACACTAATGTTTTCACACACAAAAATTCCCCAAATGAAAGATACCGTTATGTAGAAAACATATAATTGTAAGTAGATATTATTATCATATCAGTTGTTGCTGATGGCCATATAATTAAAATATATCTCCACTAATCCACTCATAAGACCACAGTTGCTGTCAGCCAGCCAATCACAGGCAAGAATAGCCGTTTACTAATTCCCATAGTACACGGCTATAGTATTGCCCAAATAACCCACACTGCCAGTGCACTGTTTTTTTATTACGGTTCACTGTAGCTGGGTGAACAAAAGGCCAACTAAATTTAACCTTGGGTTTGTGTATACTGTCCAATGGGATTTCGACCCGAACTGAAGAAATTAACAAAATGATCATTCATTGGTAAATTTATGCTAAATTTATTGTAATAATATAAACTATGTGAATATTTCGTTTGTTAAATGTATTACTGTTACGAGGTCTTCAAAGATACATTTCAATTCGATTTCATAAAATACGATTTCAATGTACATAAAAATCAAATATAAATAATTAGAATTGTTATCATTGGGTTGCAAAAGGTGCATATATATTAGTTTGATACAGCAAAATAACTTTACTTTGCAATTATATATGCAAAATGTAAAAAGAATTAAGGAAAGTAGTATCGCTTTTGAACGTTTCTTTAGATTTCGTATATACTTTGTGTGATAGTTTTTAATATGTCAAAGTTATATCATTTTGTGTACTATTTGTCTTATTCTAAAACGTAATAATTTAACACCATTTGCTTAGTATCACTGATTTATTACGCAATTTGATTATGTTATTTTCTTGTCTTTATAATGTTGGTTAAAGTAATAATATCCCGTTAATTCTGGATTGTGTTTGCGATTACTTGTTTAACGGTAGTTATACTGTACCATAATGGTCGCTAATATTCAGAAACGGAAAGCAGACTGAGCGTATGTAAGACATTTAAATGTTCTTTTGTCTTCAAGCCACTTGATCATTTCATTTATCCTTGTTTGAGGCATGTCCTAGTAATCAAAACATTTCCGTTTAGGAAATCTCAAATAACTGGCATTCGATTTCAATTCCACATAAATATTTGTGCTATAATTACATAAGATCATTTAAACAATGTGACATCATTTTTAAACTATTATGTTATCGGTTATCTTATACATATACATGTACATGAATTGAATTCAAACATAGCGTACTCGTACAGTGTAGACATTTACAATGTAATTGATTCAAACGTAAGTTCGGCAATCACCCAGTAGTAGCAGAAGCGTCGATGTGACGACACAAGTGCATGTATTGGACAAAGAGAACCGTTCAACAAGGACATTAATGTGCATATGTTATTCCCATAACATTTTTTTATTGTATTTTAGTGTAAATAAATCAAAGTATGGAGTGTCATTGCCCTAGTCATGAACTGCATTATTGTAACTAGTTAAAAAAAAATCGGTCAAACAATTCGTGAGATACATGTCCGATGAAAGGCCTTTTGAAACCGGAAACGAAAGCCCGGTTCATAAACTGAATGAACTAAGGTGCATTATTGCGCCCGAATATTGAAAAAATAAAATGAGTTATATTTGACATACGGAGCAGGAAATATAATGCAACTGAAGCTCGAATGCGCCTGCCATACGCATTTACCTAACCGCATTACGCAAAGATGTTCTTCGAATTTCATTAGCAGTCTCATATTGCTTAACATGCAATAGAAATTGATATTGTTAGAGCAGTGTAGTTATGTGATCAATATTTCATTTGGAAATAGATTATATTGTCAAAAGCGATAAAACTCGTTAGGCAACAGCGTTCAAACAGAGATAATGGTTCTACGTGATTTGACATTGAATGATTTAGTTGCTGATATAGTGTGAAAGGTTCAGTAGAGTAAAAGCAGGTAACTGCCCACATACATTTAAAGCATAGACAACTTCAAATTTAAAATAAGAAAAATGCAACTACTAAACTATGTGTAGCAGGGTATTCAATTGTGCTATACTGATTGTAATCCTTTAATATTGGTTTTTAGCAATTGTCCAATTAGTGTAGTGAGAGATGGTCAGCGTGAAAGAATTTGTATGAGTGAACTGTTTTTACATGCATTCCATGCTTTTTATTTTGAACACAAATTGATTGATTGTCCAGTGGCCTGATTCATTGGTTATTTTGTATCAGAACACTCTTGGCTTTTGGAAGATAAAGTCGTAATATAACTTTATCAGAGTTATATAGGAATATTTGAATATATAGTTTATGCTGTATGCATTATTAAATTAACATCTTTATAGAAGAATATACTGGGTTCCTGGTGAGTCATTTTAATATTATTGTATTGTTGAATTATCATAAATTTGTAATAATTGTGTTATTACAGGTTTTATTTCATACTATTTTAATTTTGTATTGTTCTGAAATATGGTTACATAATAATTGTTCATACATATAATATTATGTATGTACAATTTCAGGCCATCTATAATATATATACAATAAAATTGTAAAGAACCTGACTGGCTCGATTCTTCGGTAACCAGACCCCGCTACATATTAATTTTAAATGGCAACTCGTTAAATGTTTATTACTCTCATAAAATATTAATGATATTCGTTTTAGCTTGCGGACAGCGCGAATGATTTCTGATGTAAAAACCTGCACGAGAGTTGTGTGTTTTGCTCTAATTAGTCATTTCGTTATAAACTGACCACCCATGTTTACTGCCACATGACACAATACCCAAATGATTAATCGAACGATATTTTAAAGACAAATGTCACTCTATTAATAAAATCACAGTGGTGATTTTCACAAGTTCCAATGCTTTTCGTGAATAACTGTACTTCTAACAGTAATATCTCTTGTTATAAACTGGTCAATTCATTTTGAGGGACGTCTATGAAACATGTTGTACAGTTTAAGAAGTTTCAAATATATAATATATTCAGCAATTTACGAACTTCAAATCACTTGGTAAGTTTTTGACCACTAATAAGTAAATTTACATAGAAAAACCATGTTGCTTTGTTTATACTTACATATGTTTTCTCAATTTTATGTACCAATGTATTTATTCAACCCACGAAATTGAAACACTTCACGGCCACAATAACGGGATTTCTTCATGCAAAAATCAAGCACGGGATTTACATTTATTTTACGGGAAAAAAGAACACCAAACATTTTTAAACGTGACAATATATGTGGATAAAGTCGCGTTTGTGATTCGTGAAAGATTAACAGGTTTTATTCTATATTTCGGATTAATAGGATTATAATTTATTGCGGAGTGAGTAAAGAATTTATTGCAGATTAATTTTAGTGAAAATTAATAGTTTTAAATATTGGAAAAGTAGTTTTTTGATAAATTCCTAATTTCTCTTTGTTGTTGGAAGGGACATTATTGGCTCAAACTATTTTATAGCATATCCGTGTGAAAACTGTGATAATCGCTCACGAAATATCAACGGCCGAAAATTCGTCACGCAAGATAGGACAACCGTTGTATGTTGTACTTCTACCCACACTCGAGCGCTCCGCCACAGAAACAGAAACGGACTATACGGCACAGTGTTTACAGTCATGTGTAGGTTATATTGAGCAAACGGAAGAAATTCGAACGCAGGAATAGCAGTTCTTCCGACTCAGAGCAAATATTATCGAAACGACATACAGACGACTACTTGATAAACAATTCAATCAGTGAGTCCCTAGCAGAAGCGAACTCTGTACTGTATGAAGACGTTGCTATACAAGACTCAGCAATGGCTCGAGGAAAGGGGGGTCGAGAGGGGTTGGCGATATGCGGGGCAGCAAGTATGTGCACTGTATCTTGTATTTGATCGAAAAAAAGAAGTGTGTCGTGGTAAAATCGGGGTTAATGTATGTGCGTCAAGTGTCGTCTTGGAATAAATAGCCCGTGCAGTCGGCACAGGCTAAACACTTTTCGCCTACAATAGATTAATGTTTAGAAGAGAAAGCATTGTCAGAGAAAACACCATAAAAGCGGAAAGTGTCGCACAGGCTAATCCGGACAACACTTTACGCACATGAATAAAGCCCGATTTTCCCACGACACGCCTCATATATTTTCATATATTTTATTGCATGTCTGTAAAAACTATATATCCGTTACAAATATGTACGTGTATACAGAACGGAATATAAAGGATTCACGTCTAATGTTCACATTTGTTTTATGTTTAAATGACTGCGGTTTATTAAGAAATACATTTGCTTATTACAATTGTATGATTTATTCTCATCATTATGAAATTACAAAATTATGAAGTTTATTTTTGTTAGAATACCTATTAAAATTGAAATAATAATTTGGTAAAAATTACAGCACGTAATCTTAGTAATGCATTCGTTACCATACAGATAGAGAAATAGTTCATAAAAATGTTCGGTGTATACTCAAATTATGAGCACAAACGGTTTCATCTTTTTCTGCTATTATTTGTTTTAACAATTTGATGACAGTTAATATTACCGTTAGAAGTACAGTTATTCATGGAAAGCATGAAACATGAGAAAATCAACAAAGTGTTTTTAACAATAGAGTGACATTTGTCTTAAAGCTACGAGTTCTGGCGGGTTGTAACTCGCCATAACTCTCCTGTTGTCTTGTTGATCTTGTACAGATGTCGTTCTTTGTCGCAGTGATAATCACTGTCAGATGTCTATGTTTGTCTTGTTTTCTCACCAGAGCTCGCCAAGTAGCGGCGAGAATTTTAAACCGTTTAAAATTCTCGCCGTTTCTCAGCGACTTTTCATTCTCGTAAACGTGTCGAAGAAATGTCGAAGGAATCTCGCGCACTCTCAAACACACTCAAAACTTTCCGTAGATATGTCTTCCATTGTCGAAGCGTCTCGCCGTATATCATCGTTCTACGACATACCATTAGTTTGCTGCGAGTTTGGGAGACTTGCCTACGACATCTGCTCGTCATTTTCTCGTAAAATGTCGTCATAACTCGTGCTCATGTCCTCGGCAAAAGAAGTGTTTAGGAGATGCAAACATTATTATTATTATTATTAAATGTTGGTCGTAAAACTGTTGTATTGCTTAACATTTCTTTATCAGAGATAATAGTTTCATCACGATCCACCCGCGAATACACGTAAGCCACTTTAGTGATAATAAGAGGCGTGTCGTGGGAAAACCGGTCTTAATACATGTGCGTAATGTGTCGTTCCGGATTAGCCTGTGCAGTCCGCACTGTCTCATCCAGGAAGACACTTTCCGGTGCATTTATGTTTAGGAAGAGACTTCTTTTTAATAGAAAATACCATAAAAGCGGAAAGTGTCATACCGACACTTAACGCACTTGGATTAAGCCTGGTTTTCCCACGACACGCCTCATAGGTTTTCGTTAAGCGTAATCCACAAGTTGTTGCCCACGTCTTTCAGTGGCTGCTGATTGTAGTGCTCGGACTGTTGGGGCTGGGAATTGCCAAGGATCGTCATGGGTGAGTAAGCAATGTGGGGATGGGAATTGCCAAGATCATCATGGATGAGTAAGTAATGTGGGTCTGGGAATTGCCAAGATTGTCAAGGGTGAGTAAGCAATGTGGGGCTGGGAATTGCAAAGATTGTCATGGGTGAGTAAGCATGTTAGTGCTCGGAGTGTTGTGGCTGTGAATTGCCAAGATCGTCATGGATGAGGAAGCATGTAGCGTCATCATGTAGAAAAAGATCCAAGGCAAAAAAGAACGGTGCTGCAACGTGATCCTTTTCACTCGCCCCTCTGTTGTCTGTAGTGGTTCGCCATCAGTGGAAAGTTTAGCATCTTTTTTAAGTTTATCACATTAATGGTCACTTTCCAGGGAATTGACGAAGTTTGGAAACCTAATTAGAAGCATTCAAATACAAAAAATCAACTTTCCCCTTAAGCATCACCCTGTCTCTTTTCTGATCCTAGAGCTTTTCCTTATGTATTATACGTATATATTTGCTAATCAATGACTTCCACGTTGGGGAACTGAAGCCAGAGTTTTTTTGTTATTTTTTGGTTCTCGGACATTTTTGGAAAAGTGTCCGGTTGCAGGAGGGGAAAAAGAATTTAGTAAATTAATGACTAGAATTTCACAAATGGAAATGGGCATTGATATTAAAATCTTAATGCATTATTACTTACAAAAATCATATTACACAACATTACCTTAATCACTGCATGATAACCATGACATATATATTTTTTGTGCATTCCGTGTTACAGGTTGAAACCGTTTCACAAGGTCATTTTTATGATATCGTTTACATTCTGCACATGTTTCTTTTTCTTTCTTTTTTCTTTTTGGAAAAAATCGGGTCGGCGGCTCCGAGAACCAAGAAATAAAAAAAAACTCTCGCCTGAAATTGGTGTCGACGGGGAACTGTTGTAGCTGAATTTGTAGAGGTTGGGCTAGTTAAAGCGGAAAAGGATTCTCCCTGACAAGGAGAGGTATCGCCTTCGACGGTTGCAATATTGCTTTACACGTATCCCGTGACTTTATTGCGAACCGAAGTTAAGCCATTTGTCATTTGGTCTCATCCAGATTGTATGTATGCATAAAAATACCACATATTTGGCTTAGTCTTTGTTGTCCAAATACAGGCTGTTGCATGGACGTTAAATGTTTGACATTCCATTGGCACGATTAGTGTATTACTCTGACCACATTCGTCTATTAAAGGTATGCTTTATTTTTGAACGGGTTAAAATGACAGTCGGAGTTGGCTTGAATAAACAACTTTATTTATTATGGGGTGTTTGTGGAGATTTCTACATATAAGTACGTAGGCGTGTTACAACTCCAATAGTCGTCGGCCAATTTATGTAATATTTGTTTGATGTGGGTTAACACAAGAAGAACATTATACATATTTGAACTTTAAAGACACGGTACTAGTATTGCGAAATGCCGAAACCAAAATAATAGTGTTAATACATAATAAAATTATCATGTAGAATTGGGGATTAGTGGAAAATTTAGTAAACTTGGTTGGGATGGTGAAGCGCCCGTATGCTATTATGTGTTTTTACTTACAAAGATCTTAGTTAAGCTAACCGTTTTTATTATTACATTTATTATTATAAATGTATTTATTTATTTTTTTTTAATTTTTTTTTTTTTTTTTTTTTTTTTTTTTTTTTTGGGGGGGGCAGGTATATTGTAAATTTGTTTTAACATTTGGAATGATTGTGATGATCGTTTATCACAGTACGTTAACGAATTAAAGACATAATGCACAAAAACTTAGACGGTTAGAGCGCTGTCACACATATACACAATTTATAAAGAAACTGGAGATCAGTATTTTTGAGACGTTACTCTTAAGATTTTACTTGATAACAGTATGCATGTACTATAATCACAGGTATTTGAATAGAATGCTGGCTTAACGACTAGTGTACGATTACGTACGAGATCAATCATATATTACATGTCCCAGTTACGGCGTCGAAAATGTCATGTCCCCATTGGTAAAAATTATACCATTGATAACATCACACCGCAAATGTACATGTAATATGATACAAACACAAATTTAGAGTGACACATTGTTTGGTAGAAACCTTAATGTTTTAACTAATTTTTATCGAAAAACTAGGTCCATGTACTGTCTCAAAATGATAACGAAACAATTACGCGCGAATACAAAAGCTTTTAAACATGTTTGGGCAATGTTCACATCTGTTATTGATATGTGACGCACAATATTGAAGTCTACATCAAACGAATGGAAAATCCTCTTTGTAGTGGTGTGTGAAGATGATTTGAACCATACTAGCTGCATCGAAATATAGTGTACTACACCATGTTTGTAAATAGTATTATTAAAAAACTGAACATAATACAGCATTCAAATAAAAGATTATTTTTGAAATTGTTTATTCCCAAAAGTTACATACAGAAAAGTTTAAGCCATTGTTTACCGAATGCGTATCACATCACACTTTTTATAAGTTCATACGTCAAACGTGCCACGACTGAATCTATGGTACCTACCCATCTGGCTGATCGTGAGTGGCGTGCTCCAGTATTGTTCGAGTGCGAGTATTATTATCGTATCTCTAAGATGAAACCATTACACAACATGAAAATACTCAGAATCCTTCCCTGGGGCAATATTCCAGACACATCTTAAGTTTATCTTAAAATATTTTCACTTAAGTTCCAATGTTTGTAAGGCAATATTTTTCAAACTACAGATAAATAAATGAATCCAATTACAGTTAAATAAATAGCAATAAATATTAAGTTCATAATGAATACATTTAGCATAATTTCACGTATACATTAAATAAAATGCTTAAGGAAAATTACGATTTTAAGGCTAATGATAAGATTTCACTTCAGATGTTTATGGAATTCGACCCCAGGGGTCATACACGTCCACAACTGTCACTTGGAGCACGTGATACTCTTTCACAGGTGCCGAACACAGACACGCTTGTCCCCTCGAGCCCTTGATACCAGTCTGGCTCATCGTGAGTGGCGTTTCTCCGAACCTGTTCGGTGGCTCCAGCAGGCGCAACAATGAGGACTCCGGGGAGAATAGCGGAGGTGGTTGTGCAATGGTGTGCGGTCTTGTCGGGCTTCTGTTCAATCTGGCTTGGCTTATCGGCGGTACGTCTTCCTTGCGTAAAAAAAGTGATGAGTTTAATTGTGTAATAAGGTGTAAGGAGTTTTTAATTGTGTACTAAAATGTGATGAGTTAAATTGTGTAAAAAATTGTAGAGAGTTTTTTTAATGTTTAATAAAATGTAAAGTTGTATTGTATGACTTGAATAGCACATAGCTTCGTGCGTCGTTCATAACTATTCAGAGATGAGACAAATGCGTGTAGTATAGTTGAAATCCCTTCCAATGTACACATTTATCTATTTTAAATATTTATATAGTAGGTTCCTTATTTGTACAATTATCCTACACGACGAATGTAGTTTTAAAAATATGTCTTGTTAAGCATAGTTTGCAAACTTAATTGTTCTATTAATTATGCATTCACTGAGTAGATTCTTTTGCAGGCATTGGTCATTGGCGTCCTGCCATCTTACATTTGAACATAGGTATATCCTATCCATTGTTACAAACTAATAAATCGTATTTCTTTGTTTAAGGATCTGTCTGGATTTATCCGAACTATGGGAAAATGAAAGCCGATGATTTCGTTCCATGTACTGGTAACACCACCACCGGATGTACTCAAGATTGTCATCAACCACTTATGAACTTCTCTGTTGCCATGGGTACGATAGACTGGATCTTTGTAATCCTCTGGTCTGTGCTTATCTGCTGTACGGTTCGCGCTGTCTTGTGTAAGAAGTAATCTTTAGGTAGACCTGGACCCTTATCTGCTGTACGGTCGCGCTGTCGTGTGTAAGAAGTAATCTTTAGGTAGACCTGGACCCTTATCTGCTGTACGGTTCGCGCTGTCGTGTGTAAGAAGTAATCTTTAGGTAGACCTGGATCCTTATCTGCTGTACGGTTCGCGCTGTCTTGTGTAAGAAGTAATCTTTAGGTAGACCTGGGCCCTTATCTGCTGTACGGTTCGCGCTGTCGTGTGTAAGAAGTAATCTTTAGGTAGACCTGGACCCTTATCTGCTGTACGGTTCGTGCTGCCGTGTGTAAGAAGTAATCTTTAGGTAGACCTGGACCCTTATCTGCTGTACGGTTCGCGCTGTCGTGTGTGAGAAGTAATCTTTAGGTAGACCTGGACCCTTATCTGCTGTACGGTTCGCGCTGTCGTGTGTAAGAAGTAATCTTTAGGTAGATCTGGACCCTTATCTGCTGTACGGTTCGCGCTGTCGTGTGTAAGAAGTAATCTTTATGTAGACCTGGACCCTTATCTGCTGTACGGTTCGCGCTGTCGTGTGTAAGAAGTAATCTTTAGGTAGACCTGGACCCTTATCTGCTGTACGGTTCGCGCTGTCGTGTGTAAGAAGTAATCTTTAGGTAGACCTGGACCCTTATCTGCTGTACGGTTCGCGCTGTCGTGTGTAAGAAGTAATCTTTAGGTAGACCTGGACCCTTATCTGCTGTACGGTTCGCGCTGTCGTGTGTAAGAAGTAATCTTTATGTAGACCTGGACCCTTATCTGCTGTACGGTTCGCGCTGTCGTGTGTAAGAAGTAATCTTTAGGTAGACCTGGGCCCTTATCTGCTGTCCGGTTCGCGCTGCCGTGTGTAAGAAGTAATTTTTAGGTAGACCTGGGCCCTTATCTGCTGTACGGTTCGCGCTGTCGTGTGTAAGAAGTAATCTTTAGGTAGACCTGGACCCTTATCTGTTGTACAGTTCGCGCTGCCGTGTGTAAGAAGTAATCTTTAGGTAGACCTGGACCCTTATTCACAAAGACAACACTTAAGTAACTGTCTTAAATTCATAAAATTGCTTAAGCCTCTTGATGTGTCACGTATAGGTGTTTTTGCATTAAAATGTTTTAAACCAGTAAATATTGCTTAGATGTATAGTTGTTTACCCTTTTGTAAGCATAAATCATTAGATTCCACACATAGCATTCGATCTGAAATTCTTACTTAAGTATAATTTAAGTTAAGATTTCCTTAGGAGCTTGTGAATACCAGCCCTGTGACGCAGTTCGTTTATTTGTGTTAGCCTTCTTAATCAGCTTATAAAGTATGTGAAACTCTACTTTCATCAGCATGGCCCTGTCTTGTCAACGACAAATTTAAGCTATGACTGAATTTTGTAGTTTAAAAAAATAGACATTTATTGTAGTATGTTCCTGAAATAAATGACATGCGAAAGACACCAAGGAAATGAATTGAATTACTGAAATAAAGTAATCATAGACGGTGGTGCTTAGCATTTATGCTTCTTCGAAAATTGTATCGTAATGTAAATACGCCCTAAGTTGTTTAATAAGACGGGTCCCTGGATAAGAAAAACCCTATTAACATCATATGTTAATAAAACAAAAGATTCAACAGAAGAATGATATTATAGGACTTCCATTCAATGACAACTACATTGATTTATTATAGTATTGCTGTATTTGAAGATCAAGTTAGCAACAGGTTGATTGGTCAACAAAGAAATAAAATATACAAATGTAATAATCATAAAAATCATTTATATGTAAGCCATTATGTAATGTATATATTATTGCTATATTCTATTTCATATTAGGGGCGTATTTAGGGCAAAATCGAATGTACGCCCGTGCTTGTACATGAAATATATCGGAAAATAATATTAAAGGAACTATTCACAGATTGGCAAATAGAGAAACTCCAAAGAAAACAACAACATAATATATAAAGGGGCGAAAATGACACTGCTGACAAAAAATATATTCGATATAGTATATCGCTATATGAATAAACATCAGATGGAATAGCGAAAATACAGTGTAAAACGTGTTTTTAGACTGGTGGCGGAAGCCAACGGTCTTGCGAGAGGGTAATTTCCAGAACAGGTATCACGGGGAACTACATTTTTTGCAGGCTACGAGCCAGTAAACCGAAACCTGAACGGGTCCTTTTTCTAAACAGTCGCACCTTCCTACCTGTTTTATTATGTTTTAATTATTTAAGGGAATGAGTGTCATATGTGCTATATTGTGTATATCATGTTATTTATAACAATTTTCTTTTAAATGTCAATTTATTAAAAAATAATATTACTTCATACTAATAACACCCCTACTTTCGCTATTTGCATGTTGTGTGTAACCGAAATATTCACCCTAGTGCCCTGGAATAAGACCACTAAATAATGAGCTACATATGTTATTTTTTTACACTAACTACTACGCTTCATCAGTTATTCTGCATGGTCCGTCGCAGATTGACTTGTCGACTGGCATGTATATTATTCCGTCTGCATTGTATAACTAGCTTGACAAAAATATTTGTTTGTTTGTTAAAAAATATTTTTATTCTGATTTCGTATACTATTGAATAGGACGCAACATGATTAAGTTTAAAAGTGGGAAATTGAACTTACATTAAAACAAATGATTCCATTTTAGCAAAAATGCACTCATAAATCACATGTTTTTAGTCTCTTTTGTCGCCAACAGTCTTTCTACGTTGTCAGCGTTTTGATTAAGCAATCGAAGTCCCTTATATGCATTTTGCAAGGAACAACTTAAAATTAAAGCACTGTAGGATCATATTTTTCACAAATCATATTTTTCACACGCCTGTGAAAAATAGGATCTCATTTGTCACATTTATAAGTGTGAAGAATGTGATGGGCCAAAAACGGGGTATGCGTACGGTTCACATTTTTCACATATTTTATAGTGAAATTGTATCGCGACAATCGATGAATATATTATTTGGAGCATAATTATACAGTACTCATCATCATTATCATCATCATCATCATCATCATCAATTATTCGCGTCATCACCTTTATTATCATTATAGTTAAAGTCATCATCAGTATTGTCATCACTATGAGAAACTAAGCACTATTTAGGAGCTATATACTTATGTATGCATGCACTTAATCGATATTCAATACGTTTGTACGGTCTAATTATGATATGGAAATGCATACTCGCGTACCTCCATACGAACGTACACCATTTCATTGGGGAATTGACAAATGCACGCATCAGAACGTACGTACAAACAAACGTCCTATTTTGGATTATTAAAACCAAAATAACCATGCATATGTCCGCCCGAACTAGAGTATGCGGATACACGGACGGTAATGTATTGACCTTATAAGAACCTCCGTACATGTTGGTACGTACGTTTTGACAGTACACTATCGTACCGTGCCGTACCTAACCGTATCTTACCGTACCTAACAGTACCTAACCGTACCGCACCGCACCGTATCTTAACGGTACCGTACCTAACCGTACAGTACCGTACAGTACCTTTCCATACCATAGCATTACAAACCATACCATACATACCTTGCCATGCCATGCCGCACCATATCGTACCATACCATGCATACCGTACCGTACCGTAAATCACACCCTTATTATTCGGGCACATACAGTGTGAAAAAGAGGATTATGTTGAAACAAATTCACTTTTTTTGAAAATTTGAACACTTTTTTCATGTGTGAAGAATAATTTGAGTGCTTATCAAAAACTGGACCCGATCACAAATTTCACAAAAAAAATGTGAAGAATGATATTACGACGTGTGAAGAATGAGATCCTATTTTTCACACATGTGAAAAATGAGATCATATTTTTCACACCTGTGAAAAATATGATTTGTGAAAAATATGGTCCTACTAAAAGTAGTCACACACTAATGAAATCGGGTTATATCGACTCAGTTCGTAACGTATCGGTGTCTTCCGGTATATTTCGGATAACCGTCGGACGACGATAATCACAAAAAGTTATATAAATAAACATCGTGTATTTTGTAAATAAACCATAAACTAAAACGAAACATTTACAATAATTTAAAATATTGCGCTTTGGCTTCGCGATTATCAAAATGGCGGCGCCCATGATCGTTTACTCTGTCAGATTATAATCACTGAAATATATTTTCTAAACACAACCAGTGAACCACCAAAAAGGCTTGTGAACGTATTTACTGATCAAAGTGAGCGTATTGATACGTTCCCTATACTGGTGTAATTATTAACGATGTGTCTGTCTACGGTACACAATCTCTCGAAGTGGAAGCCTTATGTCTTATGAAGGACTGTGGAATTTGTTGTTGTTTTTATTTCTGAAAATATCTACCATCACAAACAGTGCTATCGTGGACTTGTATCGGTGACAATATTGTGTGGAACATTTTATTCCTAGCTACTTCGGTGCCAGAATAGAGACTGTTGGCTCATGAATAGTGTTGTATAAATGCAAGACACACCATAAACCATACACTCCATATACTGGGTTGAATTCAAGAGAAGTCTGGCTTGATTTGCACCACATTGCATACAGGTTTGTTTTACAATGGTGTTTGTATGTGGAATTCCTTTATTTGTTAAATATATGAAAATCAATATTAAGTAAATTAATACAATTATATGATTTTACATTTATTCAGATCTCTTTCAAGACCATATTCTATTGAAAAATATATCATTTTTTAAATTTATAATGTCTTTTAATTTGTATATATTGCACCGGATTCCAATAATTTGTGCGTTAACTGATTCACATTTGAACAAAATGATCCATAATTTGACATCTAAAGTCTAATATATGAAGCTATGTTCTCCGTGTATGTAGTTAACAATGATCATGTTTTAGTTACTTGTACTTATACAATATAGACTTAATAATGCGTATTTGCAGCTTCCTGGCTCAGGTTCCCTGACGTCACATCAATGGCAACATTTATAACTTATGATAGACAAATCATCCGGATTCCAATAATTTGTGCGTTAACTGATTCACATTTGAACAAAATGATCCATAATTTGACATCTAAAGTCTAATATATGAAGCTATGTTCTCCGTGTATGTAGTTAACAATGATCATGTTTTAGTTACTTGTACTTATACAATATAGACTTAATAATGCGTATTTGCAGCTTCCTGGCTCAGGTTCCCTGACGTCACATCAATGGCAACATTTATAACTTATGATAGACAAATCATCCGGACTTCTGAGGAAAACAAAACTGTTCATCAGTTCAAGTTATCACAAGAGCACACAGGTCCAGGAAACTATATTGCGCGAGAAGAATTTCCAACAACAATCATCAAGATTACAGTGCTTCTGTCCTTGGATCGAACACTTTTAATTTAATGATATGCATTATTGTCCCCATGCTGACAATAGTTTTGGGTACACTTTTCAGTATCATCTTTTAGTTATATTAATACCTGATAATTTTTGAAAATGTTTCTTTGGCAGCAATGAAATGTTACCATGCTTAAATGTAAGTTTTTTCATGGATTTTTATATGAACAAAATAAATTATTACATATCTATTATTTAATATTGGTTAAATATTATTCACATTATTAACTCAACAACATTAACTAAATACATTGTATATAAATGTAAAATATGCTTTTTGGAATACTACAACATGCAATTACAACATTTTGTTTTACATTTGCTGATACATTTTGATTAAATATTGAGTTAAATAGCAAATAAGTCAGGTGTTTCAGTATTTAATTTAATCTTAAAATTACATGTAAAGCTCCTCAACATTTATTTAAACTTAAAAAAGTAAGACATTTGAATAAACTAGAGTTTGTGACAATGTTAGTTTTAATATGTCGGATAAATAATATTTTACAAATAATTGTTGTCAATTCTTAAACCCACCCTTCCATACCTAATTGATCAGCATATATTTCCAGACGAGTTAGAAATGGTAAAAGTTTATAGTTTTGCATTGTTTATTTGTATTAACAATAACATTAATTTTGGAGGGTCACATACACTTGAACAATAGTCCAGAATTCACTTTGAAGTTGAAAGCAAATTTCATAAAAGTGTTCGAATTTGTTTTTATAGGGGGTACTTTAACATTTTGCTTATTTGTCAATATATGATTGCTGTTAACATCACACAGTTGTGTATTTTATGTATATTTATGATAATGTTTTATCTATTTTAATTGTATATAAATGGAAATAAATGTATTTTTATACTACATAAAATGATATATGCTAGATCAACAGAAACTAAAACATTTAAGTTTTTCTTGTGTTTTACCCTTAATAAGGCCGTACAAATTTGATTCTATGTTTAGCGTCCCCATTATATTTCGAAACCTACCAACCAGGCAGGAAAAAACAAACAATGAGTCGATAAAACACATTTTTCTTTCACAACTTATTCATGGCAGTGGTACAATTTAAAGCAAATGTTTACCTGCAAAACTGATATATATCATCTTCATATAGGGAACCTACTTTTACACAGCATATTAACTGTGTAAATTGACTAGTTGCACGCTATTTCTACATATATTGGTAAAAACATTTTCCCCAATTCTTTATAGGCTTTCCAACTCGATTTTTCACATTGTCAAAATTGTTGTTTATTTCGTTCAGTCATCCGAAACCTACCAGGCCGAGGACGCTAAACATAGAATTAAATTGGTATGGCCTAATTTGTTAACCTCGACAACTGTTGTTACAGGATTAATTTTAAATCATTTAATTCTTTGTAACACAAGCATGTCACGATGTTTGTATGTAAATACTAGGTTAAAAGTTAAAGATGGTTGGATAATTCATTCAGTTATTGGATGTCATGGTCTTGAATGTTGGCATTTGTGTCCACTATAGTTTTCTCTGACGACTGTTTTCCAAGTGACTCTTAATACTTAATTATATTAACAATGTTTAGTATTTAGTTTTATTAGTTGTATAAAATAATAGTTGAAGTCACCAAGCTGTTATTGGAAATAGAATATTAGAATTTAGGAAGTTTTGTGACATGTTCAGTTGTGATATGTTCTTAAAACAGCATTTGGCACGTTACTGTACTAGGTTTTCAAAACCGACCCCTGTTAGTGAAATTTGTGTGTCCTTATTTTCGATAGGGGTACTGTATATATTTTAATGTTTTTCTGTATATTGTGTATATAAACATCACACAGTTGTTATATTCTGCTTACAGATGTCCATGTAACTGTTATGAAGTTTAAAATATGCAGAAAAATAAAAAAGCATGAATATGTTTTGTGGCTTTTTTTAATATTACATTATGTCTGCTTGAGCTTGAGCAATTTTTTGTCATTACAAAAATGCTAATAACTTTGTTATTACAAGGTAAAAAGTCCTTAAATTTTCAAATACAGTGTCTTATTGATTGTAGATAATGATGAAAAGAACATTGAACACATTTGTGATCATGACCATTAGTGTGTGACTACCTTAAAAAAGGCTTTTCTAGTATTGCAAGCAATACAGGAGTCCCCTACCGGTGAAATTCCATACTAATTAAACATTGTGCAATACCGTCAAATCGCCCTTTATATGTAGATGTACAAAGTTTTCATATTCAAATCCCATTTGTCACTGCAGTATTAAGTTGTTGTTGAGTTACTTTTTGAGTTATTGCACTACTAAACTGACAGAGAGCAATCATATAGTCCATTCTGTGTACCAAGTTTCATGATCATATGTTATGTTCTTTTCGAATTATTACAGTATTAAGTTTATTTCTATTTTAAGTAACAGTCACGTGACATTGAAAAATAAAGGGTCGTGTACATTCCTCACCTTGCTCTTTCTATGTATAAAAAGTTGTATCAAAGTATCTTTTTGAGTTATCGCAGGATCCAGGTGTTGGGGTGTTGGGGACTGGACAGACAGACAGAGTAAGACCGACAGACGAACAGACAGAATAAGACCGACAGACGAACAGACAGACAGACGCACACAGATGGAGGGTAAAAACATAGTCCAAACTGTGTACCAGGTTTCATGAAGTTTCATGATCATATCTTATGCACTTTTCAAAATATTACAGTATTAAGTTTATTTCTAATTTTTGTAACAGTCAATATTTTTTATGTTTAAATACAGACTACAAACAAATGTATCTTAATACTGTACAAGAGCTGTCTAAGCACGTTAGACAGTTCTTATACAAATTAAGTCTTCTTACCTCTGTGCTTTTGCTGTTTATCAACCTAGAAAGTGTTTCTGACAAAAACGAAATACTGCTTTGCTTTTGTCATATTTTAATAAATCCAATTTAATAAGTTCATTTTCACATGAGCATATAATTTGCACACTTCACGTGTTCATTTCATTGATTTTCCATTATAAGTCTAGTTAAAATGTCTTAAATATCCAATGTGTACTGCTTGACAAGCAATACAGGTCTACTGAGTACTGCTATTGTCTGTTTCTCGGAAGACACATTCATTAGTCAGTACCAGTTTGTTAGTTTACCAGTTTGTTAAAGGGATACTCTTGAATAAACTAACAATTGAATATTGTAACATTTTTAATATCTGATTTGAACCATGGACGGCCATTAAAAAATCAAATATGATTTAATAAACCCTCCTTTTATCAATAATTATCTATTATTAAAGGACTAACATGTGCGTACCTAGATCAAATTAACAGAAACCAATGAAAGGTAGTCGGTGAGATCTATTCGTTACACTGTTAGTAACTGATGGTGTATGGGATATACACCCTCAGTGGCTTCATACCATTCTCGAGCTGATAACGATGCAAACGTAAATAATTGTGGTAACCACCACCGCGCTTGCATTAAAGTGGTTTGATATGTCTTGTTTGTCATGTATGTTTATGTGTTAGTAGTTATAACTGCACTGTTTATTTATATAAAATAATTTATATTCATCACTTTTCTTCAATAAATATGGAATGCTAAGTAGTGCACAAGCAAAAGCAACTACGAAACAACAGTTTAAGTCAACAAATAGACGATATTTATGATGGTTCTCAATCGAATATGACTTTTTTTTACACAGTATTTCACAATTTGTGTATATCCGATTTATATAATTAAATCAAACAGGAATAAAGTTAGTAGAAATACCGAAATCTCTACCGGGTAACTATCTTAAAATGCGGATTCGTTTAATTTTAAGTCGCTTTCCATGGGATCTAAATCAATACATCATAATTTTAGTAATAGTTCTTATGAACGTTTAGTTTATTCGTCCGAAATCTGTTTCTTATTTACGAAAGGCATTGTTCAAGAGTCTTCACCACTTATCGCATACAGAAAATAGACGATAGCAATTAACCAAAGTGTTAATAATTCACATATTTCAATGGTTAGTTATTTTTATTTTGTCCATTATAAACAATTTCTGCAAAGTTTTATTTGTATTAACATATGTTTGGACTGCTCCTTTAAAAACCGGGTGCGATCGTAAAAACATTGTAAATACTTTTTTAGATTTAAATCAAATTCGTGGCGGGCCATTAGAAAAAGTTGCGGCGCTGCCTGAGCAACAAATCATTATTTTTTTAGCCTTACTTACTTATAGACATGTATATATTTTGAATGGAAAGTATTGCGTTATTGATCTAAGGTGACGATACTGGTAAACTTATTGTCATGTGATGATCTACCTGCACCCACTCGGGCGTGACACATTCGGATTTATTTGTGAGCTAGCCAGGTATCTTATACATGTGGGTGGCTTTGATAGAGATTTAGCGAGATTCGCCCACACCAATACTTACATATATACCGATATTTAAACATTTGGATTTTATAAGGTGGGTTTGGTTTAAACTTTCTATATTATTTATAATTGTTAGGATACTTCGCACTAAAATAGAGCATTCCGCATGAGCAAACAAGGGAAAGGATGCGTGTTATTGCAAACTTCAGTACTAAGTGAAAAAGAATTTACATTAAAAAAACTCGCTTGCACAGGGGGTGTAAGCTATCACACTTCTTTAGCATAATAGCTCAACTTAAATCGATTTAAACTCCGCGTTATAATATTGGCCTTATATTTAAAGTAAACTTTCGAATTCACATCTCAGTGTCGTACTGATTTCAGGTTGAATTGTTTGTTTCCCAGTGTCGTTTAACTTTCCCAGGACCAAGGACATTTCATTATGGCTCGTGGAAAAGGGGGCCGAGAGGGGTTGGCGATATGCGGGGCAGCAAGTATGTGCACTGTATATTGTATTTGATCCAAAAAAATGAGGCGTGTCGTGGTAAAATCGGGGTTAATGCATGTGCGAAAAGTGTCGTCTTGGAATAAATAGCCTGTGCACTGTGCTAATCAGTGACTACACTTTCCGCCTACAATAGATTAATGTTTGGAAGAGAAAGCATTGTCAGAGAAAACACCATAAAAGCGGAAAGTGTCGCACAGGCTAATCCGGACAACACTTTACGCACATGAATAAAGCCCGATTTTCCCACGACACGCCTCATATATTTTCATATATTTTATTGCATGTCTGTAAAAACTATATATCCTTTACAAATATGTACGTGCATACAGAACGGAATATAAAGGATTCACGTCTAATGTTCACATTTGTTTTATGTTTAAATGACTGCGGTTTATTAAGAAATACATTAAAGGATTCACGTCTAATGTTCACATTTGTTTTATGTTTAAATGACTGCGGTTTATTAAGAAATACATTTGCTTATTACAATTGTATGATTTATTCTCATCATTATGAAATTACAAAATTATGAAGTTTATTTTTGTTAGAATACCTTTTAAAATTGAAATAATAATTTGGTAAAAATTATAGCACGTCATCTTAGTAATGCATTCGTTACCATACAGATAGAGAAATAGTTCATAAATGTTCGGTGTTACTCAAATTATGAGCACAAACGGTTTCATCTTTTTCTGCTATTATTTGTTTTAACAATTTGATGACAGTTAATATTTACGTTAGAAGTACAGTAATTCATGGAAAGCATGAAACATGAGAAAATCAACAAAGTGTTTTTAACAATAGAGTGACATTTGTCTTAAAGCTACGAGTTCTGACGTGTTGTAACTCGCCATAACTCTCCTGTTGTCTTGTTGATGTCAGATGTCGTTCTTTGTCGCAGTGATCATCATTGTCAGATGTCCATATTTGTCTTCTTTTGTCACCAGAACTCGCCAAGTAGCGGCGAGAATTTTAAGCCATTTAAAATTCTCGCCGTTTCTCAGAGACTTTTCATTCTGTTAAACGTGTCGAAGACATGTCGAAGGAATCTCGCGCACTCTCAAACACATTCGAAACTTTCCGTAGGTATGTCTTCCATTGTCGAAGCGTCTCGCCGTATATCATCGTTCTACGACATACCATTAGTTTGCTGCGAGTTTGGGAGACTTGCCTACGACATCTGCTCGTCATTTTCTCGTAAAATGTCGTCATAACTCGTGCTCATGTCCTCGGCAAAAGAAGTGTTTAGGAGATGCAAACATTATTATTATTATTATTATTATTATTATTATTATTATTATTATTATTATTATTATTAAATGTTGGTCGTAAAACTGTTGTATTGCTTAACATTTCTTTACCAGAGATAATAGTTTCATCACGATCCAACCGCGAATACACGTAAGCCACTTTAGTGATAATAAGAGGCGTGTCGTGGGAAAAGCGGTCTTAATACATGTGCGTAAAGTGTCGTACCGGATTAGCCTTTGCAGTCCGCACAGGCTTATCCAGGAAGACACTTTCCAGTGCATTTATGTTTAGGAAGAGACTTCTTTGAAACAGAAAATACCATAAAAGCGGAAAGTGTCGTACCGACACTTAATGCACTTGGATTAAGCCTGGTTTTCCCACGACACGACTCATAGGTTTTCGTTAAGTGTAATCCACAAGTTGTTGCCCACGTGTTTCAGTGGCCTGCTGCTGTCTGGTGATTGTAGTGCTCGGACTGTTGGGGCTGGGAATTGCCAAGATCGTCATGGGTGAGTGAGCAATGTAGGGCTGGGAATTGCCAAGATCGTCATGGGTGAGTAAGCAATTTGGGGCTGAGAATTGCCAAGATCGTCATGGGTGAGTGAGCAATGTGGGGTTGGGAACTGCCAAAATCATCATGGGTGAGTAAGCAATGTGGGTCTGGGATTTGGCAAATTGTCAAGGGTGAGTAAGCAATGTGGGGCTGGGAATTACCAAGATCGTCATGGGTGAGTAAGCAATGTGGGGCTGGGAATTGCCAAGATTGTCATGGGTGAGTAAGCATGTAAGTGTTCTGGGGCTGGGAATTACCAAGATCGTCATGGGTTAGTAAGCAATGTGGGGCTGTGCATTGCCAAGATTGTCATGGGTGAGTAAACATGTAAGTGCTCGGATTGTTTGGGCTGGGAATTGCCAAGATCGTCATGGGTGAGGAAGCATGCAGCGTCATCATGTAGAAAAAGATCCACGGCAAAAAAGAACGGTGCTGCAACGTGCTCCTTTTCACTCGCCCCTCTGTTGCCGGTAGTGGTTCGCCAACAGTGGAAAGTTTAGCATCTTTTTTAAGTTTATTACATTAAATGATCACTTTCCAGGGAATTGACGAAGTTTGAAAACCTAATTAGAAGCATTCAACTACAAAACATCAAAATTTCCCCTAAGCATCACCCTGTCTCTTTTCTGATCTTAGAGCTTTTCGTTAAGTATTATACGTATATATTTGCTAATAAATGACTTCCACTTTGGGGAACTGAGGCCAGAGTTTTGTTGTTGTTTTTTTTGGTTCTCGGACATTTTTGGAAAAGTGTCCGGTTGCTGGAGGGGAAAAAACAACACAGAATTCAGAAAATTAATGACTATAATTTTACAAATGGAAATGGGCATTGATATTAAAATCTTTATGCATTATTACTTACAAAAATCATATTACACAACTTAACTTAATCACTGCATGATAACCATGACATTAATATTTTTTTTTGCATTCCGTGTAACAGGTTGAAACCCTTTTACAAGGTCATTGTTTTTATATCGTTTACATTCTGTACATTTTTCTATTTTTTTTCTTTTTTTTTGGCTTTTTGGAAAAAATCGGGTCGGAGGATCCGAGAACCAAGAAATAAAAAAAACCTCTCGCCTGATATTGGTGTCGTGAGGGAAACTGTTGTAGCTGAATTTGTAGCGGTTGGGCTAATTAAAGCGGAAAAGGATTCTCCCTGACAAGGAGAGGTATCGCCTTCGACTGTTGCTTCACACGTATCCATTGACTTTATTGCGAACTGAAGTTAAGCCATTTGTCATTTGTTCTCATCCAGATTGTATGTATGTATAAAAATACCACATATTTGGCTTAGTCTTGGTTGTCCAAATATAGTTCGACAGGCTGTTGCATGGACGTTAAATGTTTGACATTCCATTGGCACGATTAGTGTATTACTTTGACCACATTCGTCTATTAAAGGTATGCTTTATTTTTGAACGGGTTAAAATGACAGTCGGAGTTGGCTTGAATAAACAACTTTATTTATTATGGGGTGTTTGTGGAGATTTCTACATATAAGTACGTAGGCGTGTTACAACTCCAATAATCGTCGGCCAATTTATGTAATATTTGTTTGATGTGGGTTAACACAAGAAGAACATTATACATATTTGAACTTTAAAGACACGGTACTAGTATTGCGAAATGCCGAAACCAAAATAATAGTGTTAATACATAATAAAATTATCATGTAGATTTGGGGATTAGTGGACAATTTAGTAAACTTGGTTGGGATGGTGAAGCGCCCGTATGTTATTAAGTGTTTTTACTTACACGGATCTTAGTTAAGCTAACCGTTTTTATTATTAAATTTCTTATTAAAATCTCTTTATTTTTAATTATTTTTGTGTGTGTGTGGCGGGGGGGGGGGGGGGGGGGGACGGGTATATTGTAAATTTGTTTTAACATTTGGAATGATTGTGCTGTTCGTTTATCACAGTACGTTAACGAATTAAAGACATAATGGAAAAAAAAACTTAGACGGTTAGAGCGCTGTCACGCATATTCACAATTTATAAAGAAACTGGAGATCAGTATTTTTGAGACGTTACTCTTAAGATTTTACTTGATAACAGTATACATGTACTATATACACCTGTATTTGAATAGAATGCTGGCTTAACGACTAGTGTACGATTACGTACGAGATCAATCATATATTACATGTCCCAGTTACGGAGTCGAAAATGTTATGTCCCCATTGTTAATAATGATACCATTGATAACATCACCCGCTAATGTACATGTAATATAATACAAACATTAACTTAGAGTGATACATTGTTTGGTAGAAACCTTAATGTTTTAGCTAATTTTTATCGAAAAACTAGGTCCATGTACTGTCTCAAAATGAGAATAAAACAATTACGCGCGAATACAAAAGCTTTTAAACATGTTTGGGCAATGTTCACATCTGTTATTGATATGTGACGCACAATATTGAAGTCTACAACAAACGAATGGAACATCCTCTTTGTAACGGTGTGTGAAGATGATTTGAACCATACTAGCTGCATCGAAATATAGTGTACTACACCATGTTTGTAAATAGTTTTATTAAAAACTTTAACATAATACAGCATTCAAATAAAAGATTATTTTTGAAATTGTTTATTCCCAAATGTTACATACAGGAAATTTTAAGCCATTGTTTACCGATTGCGTATCACATCACACTGTTTATCAGTTCATACGTCAAACGTGCCACGACTGAATCTATGGTAACTGCCCATCTGGCTAATCGTGAGTGGCGTGCTCCAGTATTGTTCGAGTGCGAGTATTATTATCGTATCTCTAAGATGAAACCATTACAGAACATGAAAATACTCAGAATCCTTCCCTGGGGCAATATTCCAGACACATCTTAAGTTTATCTTAAAATATTTTCACTTAAGTTCCAATGTTTGTAAGGTAATATTTTTCAAACTACAGATAAATTAATGAATCAAATTACAGTTAAATAAATAGTAATACATGTTAAGTTAATAATTAATACATTGGCAGAATTTCACGTATACATGAAATAAAATGCTTAAGAAAAATTACGATTTTAAGGCTTATGACAAGATTTCACTTCAGATGTTTCTGGAATACGACCCCAGGGGTCATACACGTCCACAACTGTCACTTGGAGCACGTGATACTCTTTCACAGGTGCCGTACACATACACGACTGTCCCCTCGAGCCCTTGATACCAGTCTGGCTCATCGTGAGTGCCGTGTCTCCGATCCTGTTCGGTGGCTCCGGCAGGTCCAACAATGAGGACTCCGGGGAGAGTAGCGGAGGCGCTTGTGCAATGGTCTGCGGTCTTATCGGGCTTCTGTTCAATCTGGCTTGGCTTATCTGTGGTACGCCTTACTTGCGTAATAAAAGTGATGAGTTTAATTGTGTAATAAGGTGTAAGGGGTTTTTACTTGTGTACTTAAATCTGACGAGTTTAATTGTGTAAAAAAATGTAAAGATTTTTTTTTAATGTTTAATAAAATATGAAGTTGTATTGTATGACTTTAATAGCACATAGTGCGTCGTTCATAACTATTCAGAGATCAGACAAATGCGTGTAGTATAGTTGAAATCCCTTCCAATGTGCACATTTATCTATTTTAAATATTGATATAGTAGGTTTCTTACATGTACAATTAGCCCACACGACGAATATAGTTTTAAAAATATGTCTTGTTAAGCATGGTTTGCAAACTTGATTGTTCTCTTAATTATGCATTCACTGATTAGATTTTTTTGCAGGCATTGGTCATTGGCGTCCTGCCATCTTACATTTGAACATAGGTATATCCTATCCATTGTTACAAACTAATGAATCGTATTTCTTTGTTTAAGGATCTGTCTGGATTTATCCGAACTATGGGAAAATGAAAGCCGATGATTTCGTTACATGTACCGGTAACACCACCACCGGATGTACTCAAGATTGTCATCAACCACTTATGAACTTCTCTGTTGCCATGGTTACCATAGACTGGATCTTGTTAATCCTCTGGTCTGTGCTTATTTGCTGTACGGTTCGTGCTGTCGCGTGTAAGAAGTAATCTTCAGGAAGCCCTGGGCCCTTATTCACAAAGAGAAAACTTAAGTAACTCTATAAAATTAATAAAATTCCTTAAGCCTCTTGATGTGTCACGTATAGTTCTTTTTACATTAAAATGTTTTAAACCAGTAAATATTGCTTAGATGTATAGTTGTTTACCCTTTTGCAAACAGAAATCATTAGATTCGATCTGAAATTTTTACTTAAGTATACTTTAATTTAAGATTTCGTTTAGGAGCTTTGTGAATACCAGCCCTGTGACGCAGTTGGTTTATTTGTGTTAGCCTTCTTAATCAGCTTATAAAGTATGTGAAACTCTACCTGCATCATCAGGAGAAGAAAAACCCTATTAACATCATATGTTGATAAAACAAGAGATCCAACTTTTTTTTTTTACTTTTATGGAGTATTGAAATTTAGCCGTGATGAATGGAAAATACACCACGGTCATGTAACTAATACTATCAGTTCTTATTAGACTTGAATATATCAGTGGCCGTATTCACCAAGTCCAACACATTCTTAGACTTAATAGTTAGGAATGAAGAATATTCTTAAATCTGTTCTGTTCATAAAAGGCCATTAATTTGAAAATGACTTGGTATTTACTAACTCTAATTATAGCATTCTCTTTTTTAAAACGATTTGTCAATGACATCAACGGCATTGGTACGAGCACATTTATAAACAAATAATTATTATTTCTTGAATCTAAGTATATTCTTTATTCTTCAGCCTAAGAAAGGGTAGGTGAATACGGGCCATGATGTAAACCGTTTCAATGTCGTCTGGAAACCCTGAAGATAACGATCCAACGTAAATAATTGTGGTAACCACCACAGCGTTTGCATTAAAGTGTTATGATATTTCTTGTTTGACATGTATATTTAGGTGTCAGTAGTTATAACTGCACTGTTTATTTATATAAAATAATGTATATTCATCACTTTGTCTTGGTCATACGTCTGTATTTTAATAAAAAACAACATGAACAATAGTCTCAGTTATCGGTGTTCTAATTGCCCTTTTAAATCAGAAGTGCATGAGACAAACATGAACAGGGTAAACAATACAATATCACGTTGAACAGTAGATTTACATATTACAACCTCTTACTTCGGGTTATTTCACTTATTTCACTTATTCGCAAGGTCACGTGATGCGATCCGAATGTGCAAGCTTACCGTGCAATACTGCAGCGCAGGTATAAATTGAAACTAAATTTCACCATACCGCACGCTACTTATTGGACGATAACTCACAGGTTTATAAACTTGTAGTCATTATTAGTTTCCTTCACAACGGAAAATACGCCAACTGATTATTTTATTCGTTGATAATTAATAACAAAATACCGGATTTATGTAAATTAACCAACATAAATAGCACTGCTATCGTAAAATGTGACACAAATAAAAGCCACATAAAAGTGGAAATGACCAAACCTTCAATAAACAATTCAAGGCACACACAAGGTGTTGCATGTTAAGACAAGTTTAATGTAGATTTTACACACACCTTCAATAATGAATAATGGTTAAAGAAACTATACCACAATTCCTTAACAAAGGTTGTGTTTGACTAATTTTAATTCCAATTCATTGTTTACAGTTTCAACAAGACGAAACTAGTTGAGGTTCCTCGTGTTTCAGTTAGACTGTTCCTCGTGTTTCTTTTAGAATGTTCCTCGTATTTCATTTAGCATATTGTGCTACTCGCCGAAAGTTAACGAAGAATATTCCGAATTAGTCCGCGTCGCAAGGATGATCAGCAAATAAACATACAGTTTATGTTTATAAACAGTTTACTTGGCTGAACAGTGTTTTATATTTAAACAATATCCAACAACCCAAACGTTTCCTGAAGTACGGTACTTACGAGCTTGTAGAATGTACTCCGGCAATTTTAACAGGCCAATTGTTTATTCAAAATTGGGCCGTTTTCACCTTTTGCGTGGCTTTAAACCAGACACCATATAGCTTGGCAAAATTCACTATATATTATATATGTTAAAAGTTTGTATAAACCGTCAATCCGGAAACATTAAGTTTGTTGGATACAGTTTAATTTAAAAAAATTCATTTACTCGTATTTTAAGGAAATGTGTTTTTTTTTAAAAGTTTTTTTTCTATCATAACGCATTATTTTATGTCTCTATAAAATCTACAATAAACTCTTAACCCTATAGCCTTACGTGCAACATCTTGTACGCGCCTTTAACTTAAAACTGTACAACACATCCACTAAACACTCTCTGTTCTGATGACGAAAGAGAAAACGTAAAAAATCCCCTACTGAAATTTTGTAGGTCTACATGCCATACGGGGTTTTAATAATTGCTAGTCATTTCAAAGTCGAGAATGTCTTTTACGGCATTTTAAATAAAGTCTTTAATAAACAAAAATCCACTGTATGCGGAAAGTGCCGTCCTGGATAAGCCTGTGCAGACACTTTACACACATGAATTAAGTCCGGGTTTCCCGCGAAAACCAAGACTTTTTTGGCCTTGGTAGAAATAATTTTATATTACTTTATGTTCAGCCTAACATACTGAGCCATACAAACTGAGCTATACACCGTGGTCTGCATTGCTTTATATCTTACCTCCTACATAAATGACGTGATCCGATTGGCTAAGAGCTGTCACATTAGTTTTTCTTTTGTTAATTTTCAGGTGATCAATTAAAAGAAACAAGCGAAAGGTAGTCGGTGAGATTTTTAATGCCACTAGTGCACACTTACGTTGAAGATGCTGACCCAATAATTTTAAGCGTTATTATACCACTGACCGATAACGCAAATTAACCCCGCCTACTTTCTGTAATATCATGTCCCTGACTGATAACATGTTTTAGCTCCGCCCACATTAACGAATATCATGCTACTGTGTCACGTGCTGGGATTGTTTAGTCCCGCCCACTCCTCGGAACTACTTATTGTAGGCGTGGAATGTCACTTAGTCGTTAAAATGTAAACAAAGAATAAATCTATACGATGACAACATTTTAATACACAAAAAATAAAATTTAAAAAACAAAATATTTAAAAATTATTGAAATAACAAGAAATAAGTTGTTATGTCAAATAAGCATAATGTAAAACCATGTAATTCACAGCATAGAAAACCTGTCAATAAAATCTTACAAAGCTGAGATTTTTAAAAGCTGAAAAAATTACAGATATCACAAAAATTGAAATTCATGAAAGAACTGTATGCCATTTTGTGCCAGTTTAACAGTATACAGAAGAAATGGCGAAGACTACCAAACCGATTCACTCAGACCATTAATTGTATTAATCTATAGGTTCAGGGAACCATTTTAAGTTACAGTACAGTGAGTGTAAGTCTTATATTGGAATAAGCTACTTAAACAATGCTTTTGTGTCATTTTAATACAAATGCTGTTTTAGGAAAATTTTGAATAGACAATTCAATTTAGATGTTCTAATCATACAAAAATCAAACAATATAGCCAGGTAACAATTTAACAATCTTTTGTTTTAATCAAATGTAAAAATAAAAAACAACAACATGATTTAAGAAATTATGGTCAATTCAACAAAATGAACTATTACTTTCCATCAGAAATTCAAATACATACAATCCAATCTAACGTGATTCACAACAAATTAATTTACTTCTAAATGAAATGTAAAAGTTAAAGAAAAACACGTGGCTTTAAATATTCAAAACAATATGTTTTTGAGAAATAAAATGCAGAAAAGTCCATGTGTTTTAAATAACCTCAATCCAACATAAAATAGTGAAATGAATAAGGAAAACTACGGGAAAGGATGCACAACCAATAGAAGAACATGGAATTGAAAAAAAAAATCTACATGATGGTCAACAAGAAATTGTTCAATTTACAATAAAAACAACTAATTGAATGCAGTTTGGAACTCGTAGACAAGATAAGTTGCCTATTAAAGTATTGATACAGTAACACTTGTCCACTAGAAAGAGTTTAAAATGTCACATCAATAATTGTACTGTTGCAACAACTTTCACATGTCAATTCTTTGCTTTCACTGGATGTTAACCTGAAAATCTGAAAATATTACAGAGATTCAGTCACCTTTTGAAAATAACTCACAATAACATGAACAAAACAACATATGTGTGTCAATGATTTAATTTATTCTATAAATATTAAAATACTTGGCTCTGAAAATAATGTTTATTGAATAAGCAAGGCCAAGTCCAAGGATAATTAAGTTCAAGGATAATGTGCTGTGGTGAATTGGCCGTTTGTGCTGACCGTTTCGACCGGTCACCGTTTGGTACGGGTTTGACGCAGCGTAAGTAGTTCAGCATTCCCGGTTTCCACATTGTACTTCTAAGAGGTCGTCTCTACCTTCGGGTGTTAGATCAGCGTACATCACTTCTGTCGAGCTAGCCTTCAGTCTTGGTCAACGTCGATACGACATTAAAGGTACGTACTTCTTATTAAGTACAACAAATGGCGCTGCGAGCATAACCCTATGCGCAAATTCTGCTAACCGTAACGGCAGACTTTTTCAAGTCCGCCATCTTGAATTTTTATTAAGATCATTTTGTAACTCTAATTTTCAGTATATATTGCTTCATGTCATATTAATTTTGTATTTCTAGATTACAAACAAGTAGTTTGTAATTGATTTCAACAATGTTGTCGTTGTTCATGGCCAATTGGTTGAGTTTGGTGTTGTGTTCACCGCGTCATACAGCGGTGTAGTGAACCGTGTGGCGTTAGAGTGATAAGCTGAATTTAGCTTGCCTTGTGTAATATGTTACAATTTTACAGTAGGTTTAGCAGAGAAGATAGTGGGAGCAGTTGTTGCAGCGACTTGCGTACAGTTGCTAGTGGTGATCAACGGTTGTTGCCGCGTCATGCGTGCAGTTGAGTGAGATGGTCGACGGCTGTTGCCGTGACTTGCTGGCGGTGGCGTGTAGTGGTCTGATGTGAGGGTTTATTTCGTTTTCATATTTAAAAAATCTTCAGAATTTTCTCTAGTCCGTACTTTTGAATCGCTTTAATAACTTATTTCGATATTGTATATTTGAGGCTTAACCATTTTTTATTAGCAATACATATTTAACTATAACTGTGTGCTATTCATGTGACCTGATTTGTGCCACTAGCATAGCAAAGCGTTATTTTCAATTAGTGCAATTTGTGTATAGACATGCCAAGCACCCGCATTTGCCCGTTGTGTGTTTTCTGGAGTTATTGCCATTTCACCCAAAAAATCTTGTTTGCAATTGTCACTTGGTTGAAATTTATTTGCAAACTTGCATTCCAACATAAGAAATATATATCCATGTATATATATTTATAGCTCTTATCAACTTGTGTCACATTTGCCCGTAGCGTAGGGACTGGTTTCACTGTGCAGCACGGGCAAATATCTATTATACGGCAATTTAGAAAGCTGTGCAGGGAATAGGCGGTGTGTAAATAGACTCGAAGCAGACGGGTTCCAGTGGTGAGAGATTTATTGTGTAATTTTGTCATAATTTGACAACAACAATAGCAGTACTGACATTTCATTTATGAAAATCTCATTTTTTCAAACACAATTTAGTTAATTCATAATGGCTAGCAGACAGACAATTGATGCCGACACGGCGTCTGTGATGGAACTGCAGCTGATACCGGGCATAGGCCCTATGGTGGCAGATGCAATTATTCAATTCAGAGAATAACATGGGCATGTCACACGGGAGCAGCTGGCGTCGTTACCCTATTTGAGGGCGTCCGAGCTCATGTGGGCTATGCTGAGGTTCAGTGAATCTGAACAAGCGGAGGAGGAAGGTGATGTGGCAGAGGGTCCAATTATTGGGCCGGCAGTGAGCCTAGACGGCGAGGCTCGATGGATGATCGACAGGGTACAGGTGGCTATTGAAAATGCCATGTTAAGCGGGCCTCCAGGGTTGCCGGTCCCACCACCTGCAGATATTAAGGTGAGGTGACGAGGGCCCGGGCAAAAACCATACCACCTAAGGTGGAAACCATGGCACACGGAATGTTTATTGACCTTCAACAGTCATTAATTCGTGTTGGCAATGAGGTCGTTCAATTGGACGACAAGGTAGATAGTATAGTGCCCCTGGCAGTGCCACCCGAGGTACAGAGTCGGGTTGATGAGGCCAAAACGGTTGATGAGATGGCAGCCCATGTTGGCCGCTCCACTCTTATGGAGCGACAGACCTGTGACGAGGACTTTCGTTTCGTTCAGAAATGGCTGATGCATGGTACTGAGCCTCCAGATGGATAATTGTTGGCAGTCTGGGGGGAGTCTGATTGAATGTACAGTGGGTTCCTGTGCAAGTGTGCAAGATTGGGGTGAGAAGGCGCGGTTTGGTGGCTTGGCCAACAATGCAAGCCATTCCATCTATTTCAGACATGGGCGTATCTGTAAGTGGTAAAGGTCCGTGTAGGGTGGTCGGACGTAGCCATGGACAGAAGAGGTTGGCCGGGGGGAAAGACGGTCACGGTTGGTAGAGCGGGATTCAGACCGAAGGTGTCCGGTCGGCGGCAGGGATAGGTCCAGGTCTCAGTTGGACGAGGTGTGTCCGGTAGGAAGGAGGCGTGGGCGGGATCAGGATTGTCATGTGGGGTGCCAGTTTCGGAATCGGTGTGTGCGCAAGCACGTGGAAACCCGGCACCTGCCCCCGGTTTTCCGTAGGGACGCATGGGAGAGGCCGGAATTGGATGGTCTCCGATTTTCAGGGGTCATGTGCCTTGTTAAGAACTTGGGTCTTAATACCCTGGACGAGGCTATGATCTTTGTTCACCGGGTACAGCTGGCCATTTCGGTGGACTCTGTCCTATACGAGAAGGACCAGGGTCGGTTGGAGAGAGTTTGCCGGCATTTTCACTGGCACATTCCCGGTGTCTTTAACGTGGCGCGAGTGAACTCCCGGGCACTCCTGTTCCACTGGAGGGTGATGGCCGCATTATTGCGACTGTCGGGGTCGGACTTGAGGTCGTAATTTTTCGACCAGGAGTTTGCTTGGCGTGGGATGGCTCAGGTGGCTGAGTCGGCTCAGGTGTCTGAGTCGGCTCAGATGGCTGAGCCGGCAGAGCCTGAGGTGGAGGTGTCTGATATTTTGTCGGATGCGGGGGAGATGGACGAGGCAGCCTTAGTCCGCGAGTGCGAATGTGCTTGGAGTGCGTTGCCAAACACATTTGACAGCCACTTCCACCTGGATCGCATCTGCAAGGCGTCCGGAGTTAGTGGGATGGAGGTTTTGGTGGGGCACACCATAGGGCCTGTCCCTGTGGTGCCTGTTCAGGTGAGAGTGGGGGTTGTTGTTTTCTGCGACCCTCCGAGCTACCCTGGGGAGTACCCATGTGTCGCTGGGCTTGGGTCGGCTGTGGGGGTGCATCCGAAAACATCCCTTGCTGACGTCGACCGGGCAGTCCGGTTGGTGGATGGGGAGTTACGGAAGAGTGGGGTAGTGACGTTGGGGGAGATTGGGCTGGACTGGCCAAGGCCTGAGCAAGAGTGGCCCAAATAGGAGGAGATGTTTGTGGGCTTGCTGGAGCTGGCTTGCCCTAGGCGGCCAGTTGTCCTGCACATTTGGGGCAGGGACACTTACTCATGTGAGGGTAGTGCCCGTGCCCTCCGAGTGATGCGGGTTAATGTAAGTCCGACGCAAAGGGTGCATTTCCACTGTTTTGCGGGCACCGTGGACCCGGTCCTTTGCTGGTAAGGCGCATTCTCCCGTTGCTACTTCAGCATCTCGGGCTTGGCTTCGCACTTCGACGAAGTGCAGAAGGCAGCGGTAAGAAGGATACCGTTTGAACGTCTGTTGGTTGAGTCCGAATCGCCATACCTTAGGGTCTGGCGCGGTGGTCATAATACTCCGGCGTATGTGGGGGACGTGGCCCGGGTGGTTGCCCAGATCCGGCAGACGACCCTGGACCCTGGTTGAGGTTCACCGTTCACTGCCGAGAATGGTAGGCGCCTCTTCAACCTGTAGGTGTCGATTGCAGGGAATTGGTGGAGGGTGGGTGGGTGGGGGAGTTAGACTAATTGACGGGTAGCGGAGAACCTTGGGGTTGTTCATTGGGTCGGGTGTCGGGCTCGATGGGGGGCAGTTGGTCGCGCATGGCGATCATGGGGGCTGAGTGGGGCCAGGTGTCTGGTAACCGCGGTGGGCTGTTGGCAAGTAGTGGTTGAACCGTGTGATGCGGTTGTGGTGGATGTTTAGTACCAGGTGTCTGGTCAGGTTGATCGGTCAGGGTTAGGCTTTTTTGCAAGGTGTCTGGCCGATTGGGTTACTGGTAAGCCCACATCACAATCACAGCAAGCTGTATCTTCGAATCCTGCAGTTGCGTTCCCCACCCACTTTGACATCACACGTGGGTGGTAGTCTTTCAGAGCAATCGTCAATATCTCAACATTGAACGCATTATGCACTGATGGAAATGTTGAATTACCACACAATTGCTAATAAATCCACCGATTTTTTTTTTTAATCCGCTGTTGTTGTTTTATTGTTCGACCTACGTTGTTGAATGGTCACATAACATTCGAAGTTTTTAAAAGTCGTTCATGTCGACTTCAGTCTACTTCTTGTGTGTGTTCATAGATGAAATGACTACAGTGAGGTAGTCGAGAAGCTAGAGAGGCGGTTCGGTTATCGTGAGCTGCCGGAAACGGCAATGGTAACATTCTCGAATACGAGACAGGGGGACGAGGAGTTGTTGGACGACTGGGCCGACCGAGTCTTGACTCTGGCCGGTTAGGCGTTCCGGGATTTACCGGATGAATTCATGACCCAGCAGTCGATCTTGCGCTTTTGCATGGGGGCTAGGGAACAGGTTATGAACCAGAGACCCAGGTCTATAGAAGAGGCTATAGACAAAATGAAATGGGCAACCCATACTCATGGGTTGATTTACAGTAAGCCTAAGTCGTAAGCTATATGGAGGAAGTAGAGGTTGCAGAAGTGAAGGTGGCCGCGAAAGGCAGGTCAGGTGAAAGGCTCGAGGCCTTAGAGAAGAAAGTCGAGAGGATGGAGGAGAAAATGGACATTTTAATGGGCAAGTTAGATACGCTCCTTACAAGGCGAAACAGGAGCCCAACATCTCCTGGTGGGCAGTGTTGCAACTGCAACGAAACGGGACATGCAACGCCTGACTGTCCCAGGTTGCGTGGCCGGACGCCGCTCCGACTAAGAACGACCGTTTCTACGGTTGCGATGAGTAGAGTGTCCTAATGCCGCAAGAGAAACAGGCGGTGATAACTTGAAAGAAGTAAAGAATGTGACGTTCGCCGATTTAAACGGCAGGGGTTCAGTTTAGGCAGCCCTGGCCTGACCCCTAGATTGAAGGGCCAACAATTGTTAATGAAGGACCCGATGTTCCGGGTTTAAGGTTTGGTTGAATGGCCTTGCAATACAGGCCGTTATTGATACAGCTGCGGAGGTGACCCTTGTGTCCGATAGGGTAATGGAAAGGTTACCGGGTGATATACCGGTACTGGAGCATGTGTCCCTGATGACGGCTGGGAGACAGCTACACATGAAGGGGCCAGTGTCGGGCCTATAAGCATTAAGCTGGGGAGTAATGTGTTCATGGAAAGGGTGTATGTTTCCATAGATGACAGCATGTTGCTAGGGCTTGACTTTATGAGAAAGCACGGAATGTTTATTGACCTTCAACAGTCATTAATTCGTGTTGGCAATGAGGTCGTTCCAATGGACGACAAGGTAGATAGTATAGTGCCCCTGGCAGTGCCACCCGAGGTAAAGAGTCGGGTTGATGAGGCCAAAATGGTTGAGGAGATGGCAGCCCATGTTGGCCGTTCCACTCTTATGGAGAGACAGACCTGTGACGAGGACTTTCATTTCGTTCAGAAATGGCTGATGCATGGTACTAAGCCTCCAAATGGATAATTCTTGGCAGTCAGTCTGGGGGGAGACTGATTGAATGTACAGTGGGTTCCTGTGCAAGTGTGTGGAAGGGGGTGAGAAGGCGCGGTTTGGTGGCTTGGCCAACAATGCAAGCCATACCATTTGTTTCAGACATGGGCGTACTTGTAAGTGGTGAAGGTCCGTGTAGGGTGGTCGGACTTAGCCATGGACATAAGAGGTTGGCCGTGGGGAAAAACGGTCACGGTTGGTAGAGCGGGATTCAGACCGAAGGTGAACTTCCGGGCACTCCTGTTCCACTGGAGGGTGATGGCCGCATTATTGCGACTGGCGGGGTCTTGAGGTCGAAATTTTTCGACCAGGAGTTTGCTTGGCGTGGGATGGCTCAGGTGGCTGAGTCGGCTCAGGTGCCTGAGTCGGCTCAGGTTGGCTGAGCCGGCAGAGCCTGAGGTGGAGGTGTCTGATATTTTGTCGGATGCGGGGGAGGTGGACGAGACAGACGTAGTCCGCGAGTGGGAGTGTGCTCGGAGTGCGTTGCCAAACACATTTGACAGCCATTTCCACCTCGATCGCACCTGCAAGGCGTCCGGAGTTAGTGGGACGGAGGTGTTGGTGGGGCACACCATAGGGCCTGTCCAAGTAGTGGTTGAACCGTGTGATGCGGTTGTGGTGGATGTTTAGTACCAGGTGTCTGGTCAGGTTGGTCGGTCAGGGTTAGGCTTTTTTGCAAGGTGTCTGGCCGATTGGGTTTCTGGTAACCGCGGTGGGCGGTTGGCAGGCAGTGGTTGAACCGTGTGATGCGGTTGTGGTGGATGTTTTGGGCCAGGTGTCTGGTTAGTCAAGTTGGTCGGTCGGTGTTGGACTTGTTTGCCGGGAAGGTTTATCGCGTTGAGCGTCACTGTATGCATTTATATAAGATTTTAATGTATTGGAGAAAGCTGTGCTGTTTGTTATGAATAAATGTGCAGTGGATGAATCAGAATATACCTGCCACAAATTGTTCGCATGTGTATGCGTTCATGTATTTGCACGTGTTCTACGGACGATATAGTAAAATGCTTGCCCAAGCCATACTTTTCAAAATGCGTGTTTGTCTTCATTCATCTAAATGGATATGAGTTAGAAATGAAATAATTTATATTTGTTTGAATGTAATGAAAGAAAACATAAATTTCTTCATTTTTTACACATTCAGTTTTACATGGCACCTTGCATATCGTTCTGGAGACCTAGACACTATCGATTTAAATGGCCGGAGTAGCGTACACATAAAAACAGCGGGAGGTATTAAATCCGAAAGGGATTTTGTCCGGATATCCATAGTCACACTAGTATTTGCGACCGGCTAATCCAGGACGACACTTTCCACATACAGTGGATTTATGTTTTGAAGAGACTTCATTGAAACAGAAAAGAAGAAACAAAACATAAAAGCGGACTGATCAGGCTAATCCGGGCGACACTTTACGCACACGCATTAAGCGCTGTTTTTCCACGACACGACTCAAATAAACATTAAACGAATACATGTTCCAAATTTTTTAAGTGGGTGTTTTCACACGACATGATTCTAATAAACATTAAAAGAAGATCTCTTCGTCATTTTAATGGGCTGTAAAGAGGGAATATAACGTGCAATCCGTCGTGTGGGAAGAGAATTTCACAATTTTAAAATAATGTCCACCGCAGCAATTGATACAACCTTCTTATAAATAGCATGTTTCTAAATCAGTGTATACGTTATAGTCTAAAGTCATCTGCGATACTGATTGCCGGTTAAGTTGTTTGTTGCCCATTGCCTTTCAACTTTCTAAGGATCAAGTTTATTCCAGTATGGGAAGAGGAAAGGGGCCAAGCGAGGGGTTTGCGTTGATGTGCAGTGCCGCATGTATGTAGACGAATTTGTAGACATGTAATACATGTACGTACGTTTATAACAATAACAGTATCATAAAACATAATCGGAGTGTTTCAGTACATGTCATTCGAACATAAAATATGTGAGGCTACAACTGTAGCAGCAGTTTGAATAAAAATAGTTTGTTGTTGTATATCGCTACCTTAGTTTGTTTTTAACACGCAAAATACAGGTTGAATAGGGTTTTTTCATAATGGGGAGTATTATATACTGAAAAAAAAGTCTAAAGGAAATATTCGAGCAATAAGCATTTTTAAGACAATTATCAGCACATAATCGTGTGTTTAAATTTTTGTAATTTGAAACAGATAATGAACATATATTGATTTAACGATTCAACTAAAAATGCACAATTTATCATTAAATTATCGCGTGATATAGCAAAGTTAATTTTCTATTTAAGCTGTACTTTTATGACGAAATCCTATGGATTGCGGAGATAATATTAACATAGTTTCTATACAAATTTTAAAGCAATAACATGTTGTCATAACAGAACATAACAATAAGTTAGTTTTTCTCCCAGATATCAAAACAGAAGTATTTTGTAAGAACATATCAGCATATATTGCTAACAAATTGCTAACAACAAACAAGCATTATCTCGTGCAAACAAATCATTATTTGGGAAAGTGATCGCGATGGGATATTTTTACATCGATGTCACACAATATTCTACTTTAAAGCCAAAATGGAATTAAGATACCTTCAGAACTCTTTTTGTGTCATCCTTGACATATAATGTTGATTTCCATGGATCATTTATTAACGAAACCATTTCATTTAATTATTTTTTTTAATGTTTTGATAATTTCCATTTTGCCATGTTATCGTGCTTTTAATGTTGAAATAATTATATATATGGAAAAGGGAACAAACAGAACTAATTATACAATATCAATTATTCTGTATCATCTGCATATGTGCAAAGAATGCTGAAAGCCCCTTCTGGTTTTCATTGGACAATATATCACGTTTAAGCTACATTTATGTTTTGGGGAACCAGTGAACTCCGACTTTGAAGAGATATAACAATAATGAGCGGACATAAAATTCACTTCACCACTGCGAACTCATATTTCGCAATTTGATAGTACATTTCGTGTTTATATAAACTTACGCAATATACGGTAAACACCAGCGAAAACACATTTGCATCAGCCTATTTAATGTTTACCGCATTTACTGGCGACGTACGTAAGTCCGGACAGTACTTAAATCAGGAGACACCGGCATCAACATGTGTTTGTATAATCAATACCAGTTATTCAATCGTATTGATTGATGCACAAGCCTGTCTCAGCAACATATATCAAGTTTCAACAGAATCAAGTGGGTATTACTAGCCTTACTTACTTTTGTTTTTATCCTCCTTTCAAATGCAGACATTTACACTTGGGGGGGGGTGGGGGGGGGGGGGGTGAAGTCAAAACAGTACCTCCGATAAATAGGAGAAAATATTGAAATTAAATACCAGAAAAGAATAAACAAGGTAAGAAAAACAAGAAATCTGACGAACACGGTGTAGTTTAATGTTTATTTTATTTGTTATTTTGAAATTAAATATATTTAAAGAATATGTCCGGATTTAGGTACTTTCCAAACGTATGTCGATAAATGTTACAAGCCGTTTTTAAACACGTCTTTCAGTTACTTTAAGACAGTAGTTTTCAATAATATTTTACAAAAGCTTAAGTTTAAACCGTACTTATTATGTTGAGCTTTTTAATTGTTTTGATGCAAACATCCAAAGAAATAGTCCAAAAACCAGCAAAAGTATCCGGATTTACGTACTTCGCCATTAACGGATTTTATTGATGCAGCAATGTAGGACCATACTTTTCACAAATCATATTTTTCACACAAGCAAAAAATAGGATCTCATTTTTCACAGGTGTAAAATGTAGGATCTCATTCTTCACACAACGCAATCTTATTCTTCACATTTTCTGTGAAATTTGTGATCGAGTCTAGTTTTTGATATGCACTCAAATCATATTCTTCACACATGAAAAAAACGTGTTCAAATTTTCAAAAGAAGTGAATTTGTTAAATCATAATCCCATTTGTCACACTATATGTGACCGAAAAACAAACGGAATGATTAACGGTACGGTACGGTATGCATGGTAAGGTACGATATGGTACGGCACGGTAACGGACGGGTAAGTATGGTACGGTTTGGCCTGGCATGGCATGGCATGGAAACATGGCATGGAATCATGGCAAGGCATGGCATGGCATGGCATGGCATGGCATAGCATGGAATTGACAGTATTGTTTGTAATGCAGTGGTATTGAAATGTACGGTACGGTAGAGTACATTTCGGTGCGGTACGGTTAGGTACGGTACGATTCGGTTAGGAACGATACGGTACGGTACGATACGATACGGGAGGTACGGTACGCTACGCTACAATACTTTCCAAACATACGTACTAACATGTGCGGAGGTTCTAATAAGATCATTATATTACCGTCCGTGTATACGTATATTCTAGTTCGGGCGGACATATGCATTTTTGTTTGTTTGTTTTAATACTCCAAAATAAGACGTTAATGTGCTGCCATAAGATTTTGAATGTATGGGATATTTAGAATTTACACAGATGTAAACTGGGCTGGTAACTTATCAAAACAATTTTAAAAAGTGCATTTATATACTGGAAGATAACGTTGACAAACAAAGTACATGTATTAAGAAATTTAACTAACATCATGTTTATTTCAAAATAATTTCCCTTTTAACGTTATGTGCGTGCAACAACATTGGCGCACTTAGATATACACGCACATAGCGATGTGTATATATTTGTTCACAATATACAAGTAACTTGTACGTGCAATTGTGCATAGGGAATATAATTAATTTCGAAATAAAATTAAAAACAAATAAAGGGGCATATCGACGCTGTTACATACAGACATATACTACAAACAACACAATTTTTTACTTCTCTCGGATATATCTTTCAATAAGTAACAAGATAGTGATGGAATCGATAAGAAAACAGGCTATACAGAAAAAAGAATTGTAGGAGACCCGGTTCCAGTAGAATTCGAACTCAATGAAGAAGTCTAACTTATCTTTTAAAACATTTCGCAATGCAAGATACAGCCCCTCTTACCATAAAATATGCTATTTCAGCGCAAAAGGCATCGATGCTTATATCAGTAAAAACAACTGAATTGGACAATTAATTAATACTTCGTACGTATACTGAAAAATGATGTTGCGTTCTGAGGAAACAAATCAAATGATAATACAGATCATGTTTGTTTGGTTCTTTATTGACATGTTCACATCACAATTTTAAGTTTCTTGTAAAAAAAATGACTGAACAGCGCATGTGGTTAGAAAACTGTCGAATGCCACTTGTTTTTATGGATCCAACGTAATAAATTTTATAACCGCATGTTTTTTTTTCCATTGTCAGTACTGTTTTTCTTTTATTGAAACTATCATAATGCTGTAGATTACTTACACTTTATATACTTTAATACCTGTTTTTGTACCTTTCTATAATATACTATCATTTCAATTACAAACGGATATCACGTTTTCGTACACATATCCACTTTAGAAAGCAATATTATATACATTTATCATCGAAGTCGTGTGTGTTGCCTTCTGCAGTGACCTGTTGCATAGTTCTTGTCGTACTCGGACTCATAGGACTGGGTATTGCAAAGATCGCCATGGGTGAGTGAACGCAGCTTCCGGTTTGAATTGCACTTTTAAAGGGACATATTATGTGTAGAGCAGGAAATTGACCATTCCGAAACATATTTAATACATTCCAAAAACAAGATTATCTATAAATCAAACTTTGGCAGAAATATATTTAAAATAATGTGTGTTTTATCAGTAATCATCAATTGAATTTGATACGCTATTGAATTTGATACAATTAAAAAGCGTTTTAACCATTTCCATTGACATATTTGAACACAGAGCGATGAATACAATATATACATTTTATTTTATTGTATACTTATTAAAGCAATTGTGTTATTCACCATAAGCATATGGTGTGAATATATACTTACCCAGGTGCTGTATATATCCACGACTGATATATCTTTCAATAAGTAACAAGATAGTGATGGAATCGATAAGAAAACAGGCTATACAGAACAACAAAAAAGAATTGTAGCAGACCCGGTTCCATAGGTGGATCCATATGTGGCTTTATTGGGCTGCTTTTCAATCTGGCGTGGATTATCTGTGGTACGCACCATTTTGACCTCAAGAATGTTAATAACCTATTTTGGATACTATAAGACCTTACAACAGATAACGCTCAGGTTTAGCATCCAGCCAAAGTCGTTTGTGGATGCATTTTTGTTTTATCTATTAATGACGTACATATGAAAATGAAAGTGTGCAGCATTTTTGTACGTACACATACATATTTTTTCTCATATGTCAATCTTTATTTCATTTCAGGATCAATTTGGGTTTATCCCAACTTTGGCAAAATCAGAGCCGACGATTTCGTCCCGTGTTCTGGTAACCTAACGACCAATTGTACAGAGGAGTGTCACAGACCACTCATGGATATTTCTTTTGCCACGGTGACTCTCGACTGGATCATCTTTGGACTTGGTGTTGTTATGTATGGGTGCATGCTTCGAGCATTAGTTTGTAAGCAATAACACTCCTTGGAAAACACAGCAGCACCATTCAAATGACAATTGGCAAGAACATAGAGAAAATAACTGTATCATTTGATGTACTCATTGCGATTGACTGAATTATCATCTAATGTCAAGACTTCGTGGAAGCTAACGATTTGCGTTTCTGTTATATAAGACTCTCTGTTTTACAAATGGAATCGCAATTTCCATTCACATTCAGTCACATAACGAGGAACTTAAGTATTATCCGCTTTTAGACGATATCGTAATGTTTTCATTTAGCAATAGTAAGAATTTGTAATTGCAGTGGTATAATGAGTATGGTGTCCGTCTTTCGACCGGGAGATTGGGAGTTCGGTCCCTACTCGGGTAACCGTTAAGTGATCTTTATCACAAGACACCAAATGCTGGTTCAGGAAACGGACTCGAACGTGTCGTAATAATCCTCCGGTTTTCGAGCCAGTCGAGCTAAAATATAAAGAAATACATTTTAAAATGTTTAAACTCCACACATTGGTAAAGAACCAGACGGTAATATTTATACCACTCGTTTTGTGGTTGTTTGTGATACATTTATATAATCCCCTTCCCCCCAAAAAAGAAAATGCTTAATTACTAGTTATTGTTAACATCATCTAACACATACTTATTGCCTATAGTTGTCTGTACTTAATTAGCCTTGAAGACTGGTTACATCTAATGTAAGTCAAAGACTATATACATTTTCATATTGTTTTAAATTAATGATCGAAATAAGACCTTGACAAAACATGTTATGATGCTAATATCAGTATTGAATACATGTACTCATTTAGCATTGGTTTTGTTGTGCGCTTGATAAATAAACTATGTAACACACTCAATATCCGTAGACTTCATTGCATTGAAGACATTTGGTGAAGGACCACACCAGGAAAATAACGTTGAATGCGCTCATTTTTATGTTTTGCGTTGTTTTGTATGTATTGTCCTGTATTGTATAGTCAATTGGTGACTTGTCCCAAATACAGGACGAACGGATGGTGATAAGGGTTTCTCTCCTGATGATGTCTCTGGGGTTTCATTATTCATATATTTCAAGTTTGGTTTCAATTCACTTATCGGTATCCGAGAAAAAGTTGTTTGACGTGGACTACAGACAGTGACTGGCCACAATAGTTCACCAATGGGTACTTTGGGCTCAGGTAAGCTAAACATGGGTCAGGAATGCACTAACGAGGCACTCAACAAATCTTTGCGTGCAACACACAAACAATGAGGACCAGACAATATCATTAATTCAAAGTTCTTTAAATCATGAGGATCGGAAAATATAATTAATTCAAAGTTCTTTAAATCATGATAATCAGACAATGTCATTATTTCAAAGTTCTTTAAATCATGAGGATCAGACAATATCATTAATTCAAAGTTTTAATCAATACCGAGTTTCATTCAATATGTCTTACATGGAGAGATTTTCAAATGACCTGGTAGAAATGAAGTTGTTTTCTGCATGCTTCATAAACAATAGGTTTACCCATTATTTTTATCTTAATAGCTTCGTGTCCGATTGCAGGGGCATTGTTATGGACTTATGCTAAAGGTGATAAATGTATTTGTTCATTTCGAATCGACTTTATAATCCAATGTAGATTGTGGGATAATCAGTAGAACTAAGTAATATTTAACTAAGAACATGGATGGAAAATGTATTTCGGTATAATATATAGGTCATAATTATGATATAGATCTAGTTTTCAACGTATTTTTGAAGACATTTTATACTTGTTAGTGAATACTGCATTGTGCAGTTGCGCAAAAATTTCAATTGCTACATTACTTTCAGTGCGTGTATTTATTACATTATGAGCAAGTCGCTATTCCAAACCCAATACTACTTTGTGGACGCATTTTCTCGGGATAGGGAGTTATCAGTTTTGTAATATACAGATTGAAAAAAATATGCATTTTGCAATAAACGAGCCTAATCTGTAAGAACAGTCATATCAAGAAGTGACAAAAGGTGAAGAATGCCCTAAAACAAACGTCAGATGAACATCAATGATAATTACACTTCGCTCATTCAAGAAAATTAATCAAAATTCAATTATTTTTGGAATTTATTGCACTAGCATAACTGACCGATAAAACTACTTCCTTCGTTAGACACCTTACATTTCTGGTATGCGTTTGAAATAATGTGACGTTATAAGTGTCTGTAGACATTCATCAAAATGATTAAATTATTATCTCCGTAATTGTCTGTATCGGGTGTGCCCAACTTCTTGCCTTGTATTCGTCCAATTTTTGCATTGTTTAACCGTCCTTGCGTTGTGTAAGAAATCATACCGAAATAATCCATATAATGGACCTCAAGTTGTTGAGAAGGAACGAAGGCGTGATGGACATTAAAAAATAATAATGCGAATGGTTAAATATGAAAATCATGTTGTCTTTTTGGCCTATTGTTCTTTTCACGTCATCTTAATTCAATATGTGTCGTTCTTTGCGTGTTTTGTCTTCGGGTCGTTTTCACTTCATGTCATTTTAAACAACTATGGTTCTGCCATAACATCTTACCTTCGGAACGCCGCAGTAGACGCAGTCAAAGATTTAAAATTTGCTAAATAGTTTGTTCCTAGATTTTACCTTTTAAAACCTAAGACTTTTATAAAAATACACAATTTCCCAGGATTAAATGGTAAAATCTAATAAGTATGTATATAATTGTCGTTTTATTTTAGACTAACAAAATTATTTTGTGATACATCTATGTAAAATTCTAATAAATAAATTCAGAATAAACATAAAAACTCTGAATACTGACTTTTTGTGTTCGAGAAGCTACAGTTCAACCTGTTAAGTGAATTGCACAACAGTCGCCTTTAAAATGTGATGATAACCTTAATTGATATGAAACCTAATATGCATGGTCGCTAATCAGATTACACGATTTATATGTATGAGTCCTTTGCTATACCGAGTGCAAGTTGAGCTGATTGTTTCCAAGTGTCGTTTCACGTTAAGGACCAAGGATATTCCAGTATGGCAGAAGCAAAATGCAGTACAAAACGTTTTACTTATCCCGAATGAATAAAATTAACTTATGTAACAAATTAACTGTATAACTGTAAGGCGGGACAAGTAGTTGATCGATTTGCAATGTCTTTTTTTAATACATATGCCACAGTAACATTATCAAAATGTATTCCGTAAAACACTTTGCTTAGCTCACCTGAGCACAAAGTGTAAGGTGAGCTATTGGTATAAGGGAACTCTTCTGCGTCTTCCGTTGCCGTATGCCATCAACAATTTCACCGTTATCGCGATAAAGACTTATTTTTTTTTTCAATCTTGACCTATCTTACACAGTTTGTGTGTGACCATAAAATCTCGATCGGACCAGGAACATTAGAGTTATTGCCCCTTTTTATGTGAAAAACTTAAAATTGCTTTTCCCAACATAGAGACTTCGATTTTCATCCAATCTTGACCACATTTGCACAGTTTGTGTAACTATAAAGTCTTGGCCACAGTCGAATATGGGCCAGAATGGACTAAAAACATCAGATTGATTACCAGAGTTGTTTTTGTGAAAAATGCAAACAATGGACCTGGTGCAGAATAGAGACTTCATTGTTTTATCCAATTTGAACCAAACTAGCACAGTTTATGAGGGACCATAAGATCTCAGAAATAGTCAAATGTAGGTCTGTTTAGACTAGACTCATCAGAGTTATTGTCCCTTTCTTATTAAACAAGAGCAGCATTGGACTGTTGCATATAAAGTGTTTATTTTGCATGCAGTCTATACTAAATTTGCATGGATTGTTCATTGACATAATATCTCATAGAAGTTTAATAATAACCAGATCAGAACAAAAATACTGGAGCTATTGCTTTAGTTTGATTTTAAAATGCAAACACTTACATGTACATTCATTATTTTCCCAAGCAAATTCTATATTCCTGAATTAATGGATGTAAGGGAGATAAGTGAATCGGAACAGGTGTTGTCTCCCTGGAAAATATATATGCACCATCATAAGCAGCACTCCACAGAGCTATACATTAATGTGGACAATGTAATCACATGGCCAGTGGTTAGTGAATACACACCCAGATGCTTCAGTGGGGCTGTTTACAGTATACTGGAGTTAATTGTCCATCTCTGTGTTTGTTGTTTTTCATGCTTATTAGTATGTTAACTCTCTTATGTATTTGGATGTTTAAACACTTTTGGATTTTGAATTCTCGCTAAGTAGAACTGCAAACTGCTGCAGCTAGGCTTAATTATTTTGAAAGGGAGAAACTTAAGACTGTAAGTAGCATTCACTGAAAATAAAGCTGTAAATTCAGATAATGTCCACGACTATCATATTACAAATTATAAGACAAATGGTCAGGTTTTGGTTGTTAAAACCAACATTATGCCAGCTACCATTTTAAATTCGGATGACATTGATCATTGAAACATGGGAAACCTCAGCGGTTCCCACACGAGTTTTAGGTGGTTTGTCGGCTCCTTTTGACCTGTTGTTTTTTTAAATCTTAGTTGTAACATTTATCCTCATATAAACTTTCCCATTTCATTCCCATCGCATCTTATAGGGGCATCCATCAGTTTCATTGTTATTGTTCTTATGAGACGCGGACGTTAAAATATAATCAATTATAGGTCTAACAAATCCACTTAAACTGTATTATAGGTTTGTTTGATTTCTCAGAAATAGTTAAACCTGCGCACTATATTTATATCTATATTTTACATTCAAAGTGTAAATTATACTTTAAGTATCTAATCTTAAGAAGTTGTATTGCTATTGCCACTGTAAATCCGTCGTCGTTGACATAACTCCATTTAAACGTCATGCATGTATGGACTTTTTCAATAATAGTTGTAGTATACTTATACCGAAATATGTTAAATAATCAACATATTGTGGTAAAAGTATGCTACACGTATTTTATACCATATTGTGCGTGCGGTTTATTGAAATTTAATTTTAATTTATACGCACTCTACTTATTTCACGATTAACACACTTTGACCGAAATATGTTAGTTATTTAACGAGCCCGCAGGGCGAGATTAAATAATTATCATATTAAGGTCAACGGGTGCTCGTGGTTTATACCATATTTACCAATCGCATCTCAACTTTCTACAAAACATTTCCTAGACGTCACGCGATGTCTGACATGCTTAGCATTCGTGTCCTCTCCAAATTTCGCGCTGTTGCAATGTGTCCACTCAGTGCAATCGTTCAGTGCAATAAGCAGCGTGCGAATACATTTAAGGTTAATTTCGATGTACCGCACTCTTCTTATTGCACGATAAGCTTAAATATTAGGCTCCGCCCACAAGTTGCTGTGCTAATATCTCAGTTATTGAATAAAGCAAAACAAAGAAAACTCTAAAATGTAATAAATCACAGTTATTGAATACCGCAAAACAAAGACAACTAATTTAAATATGGTATAATAAAATTTATATTCTGGATAGTGACATCTTTTTCGCTAAATTTTTGCACATCGGTTTGAGTGGGTTGCTGCTGGTTATAGTGATCCATGTTGTCGGGCTGACCAGTGCCAAGTTCGCCATGGGTGAGTAAATCCTTACCAGTTTACTGGACACTGCGTTACACCCTTCTAGCTAATTGCATACTTCTTTACAGCAGTATAACTAGTTAATTATATACCTTTATTAAACAGCCGTATGTTTTATTCCACAGCCTTATGATTATTACTTTAAATTGATTACAGCCACATGTTAATCGTAGTCCTTTAAACAACACCCTGGTTGTTAATGACACACCTGCATACATATAACCTTATGATTCATTTTATATTTTGACAACTCAGCCTCATAGTAAATTATGTACGTTTTTTCTATGGCATTATGTTTATATTATAGTCTTATGGTAAATTCTATACATTTATACTATAACCTCAATACAGACTAAATTTCATGATGTTATACTAAAAGGAATTACAGCTCGGAGGTATTTAAACAACATAACACAATAAAAAATCGATCAGATGTCGAAATTCAAATTTCAAATTAAAAATGAAAGAGATTTGTTTTGTAATTATTATTGCTGTTTCGTATTATTTTTGTTTCGATATTTTCCATCACTAGTGACCATTTGTCTTGAATTTTTTATTGACCCACACAGAATTGTAAATGTGTAATTAATAACTAATAACAAATATTACACAACTGGCTGAGGGTAACAATAATTAGATAAATAGATTAATATTGTATATATTGTTTACATCGTTTATCTTTATTATGATCACTTATCGGTATATCACAAATTCAATACAGGACGGAAAGTATTAATATGTACTATGTATCCCAACTAAACGTATGTAAATGATCTATCGGACTTGTATCCCACTACGGTACAGCAATTAAGTCTTTCTCAGGTTCAGTTTACTGGGATGACTGCCCCATCGAGCAATGGATACCATAATGGCTGGTTGCTAGTCCAGGATTTCTTTTTGGGGTTCTTCTGCAGTTCCCTGCGGCAAGTAAAAGACAGCACATATGGGGCTGGATTCATCATATCTATGTTGCTGTTCAACTTGGTGTTGGCAGTCTTTGGTACGCAAATATTACATCTTACAAACTTTGATTTCATAAGCACAAATTTATATAGTTTCAAAATTGTATTTTGAACTTAAAAAGCAAAAACAAAAAAAAACAGCGGGATGATAAACGTGAATGATTTGTTGTGTCTATTAACTAAGTACAAATATAAATTAAATAATCCACCACACAGTCACACGATTACAAAGAATATTGTATAATATGATAAATTGTATTTTATTTTAAGGATCTATTTGGATTTATCCTAACTGTGCAATGATGATAGCGTCACGTGTTCTGCTACCATAACGACCAACTGTACAGTGTATTGTAACCAACAACTCATGAATTTCTCTTTTCCATGGTGACCATCAATTGGATATTTATTTTGATTCTTGTGGTTATGATCGGGTGCATTGACCGATATTCTACAAGGGAACGGAAACAGAATTCAGAAAGCACACCGATGACCAGAGACCAGCCAAAGCTTCAAAACTGATCAGCTTTTTTTTCCAAACAATTAATTCGATGTAAATTAATTATAATTATAATGCAATTTAAATTTGCAGTCAATTATAGGCGGTTACGCATCCGGCCTGTGCCGTCTCTAAACTTTCGAAAGCCTTTTGTACATGTATATGTCTATATTACAATTACAGTGTCTTTCCCAAGTATAATTCTTTTGGAAACTCTTATATTCTTGACGATACAAATTCTATATTGGCATAACCTGCTTCATGATTCGCATTTATTATTTTCTTGTATACGTACCGTGCTGTTATTTAACCGTTGATAACTGTCAACTAGTACTACAGTTTATACTGAGTATTAAGAAAAACATACAAGTTTTCCTCCATTTGCAATTTTATAGTAGATACATTTTCCGACAATCTGATCAATTGGTAAATATAACGTAATTAATAATTATGAGGACAGCGGAATATGATATAATTTGGTGCTTAATTTAAACACAGTATATATTTATCGGCTACATTCCTTTCGTATTGTCGACTTATAGCGTCATATATGATATAGTGCTGTCGTTATGTGTGTATATCATTCAGGTCGATTTCAATACACATTTATTCTATCAGGTGCTTAATTAAAGCCATAACTGATGACGAAATTCATAGGTTAATCGGTTCATATAACGATATCATGCTCAACCACTGGATAACGTATTCATATTAGTCACGTTAATATGTCCCAACTATGAGCTTCAAGCATAATGCAATATATCTTGCAACAAAGTTCAAAGTTCAAATGTACTGCAACACATGCTCTGGTAAAATCTGTAGTCAATTGACTTGTACAATTGGAAAAACCCCCACTATAGTTTCATTTGGTAAACAAACAGTTCAAGTATTTCCTTTTACAAAAGTACAAATTTAACCATATATTCTTCACATGAATGGTAGCCGCCCACGAAAAACGACCCAGTGGAAAAAACGTGTGTCATTAGCAATGCACTTTTATCTATTCTTCAGAATATAGTAATTACGCACTCTCTCCGAGCATGTTTGAAATTATATACAATCAATAATTACTAATACGATATATATTAAATTATACGAATCAAAAGTGAATTTGAATTTTTCCACGTAGACCATCACGCTAGAACTGATTTCAAAAACTATGTTCTTCTATAAATAGCAGCAATCACTGAAACATTCAAAACCGATGCGTTAAGACAAAAGTACTCCGCTATACAATGTGACGCGGAGTCCTAATAGTAATGCCTTCGAAGAAACATTAAATCAATAACTATGATAATTACACTTTGAACAATTTAGTCGATTTCTAAATCTAATTATTTGTGAAATGTTTAGAACCAGCATTGTTGACTAATGAAACTTCTTTCTTCGTTAGACATATAACATTTCTGGTATGCGTCTATTGTAATGTTATCAGTTATCTATGGCATGTCTGACAATAAAAATAACTAAATTATATCTCTCTTTTCGTCGGTATCTAGTGGGCACAAGTTCTAGTTGTATATCAGTCCCATTTTTGCATCCATTTTGTCGTCCTTTCGTTTAAAATACAGAAACGTTTAAAATACAATCCAAACTACGGAAGATACATTGTTCAGAAGGAACGAAGACACGATGGAAATTAACAAATAACAAGTGTTTGTCCCAGGATGTGACTGCAGTCCCCTACCGGTGGATTGTTACAGGTAAAATATTAATTTTCATGTATTCACGATGGATAGCTATGATGAAGGAAAAAAAGAGAATACATTAAATAATGTATATAATTAAACACACAGTTCGATATGTATTAGGTAGATCTATAGAACAATATTAAGGAATAAAAAAGTACAACCATATCGTCGTATGATGGTGAACATTTCTGCCAAGTATTTTAAAATCCATTCAGAAAAGACAGAGTAATTGATCGCACACGAACACGAACAACAGACCCCATGTTGGACCTTTGACCTCTAAGTGTGACCTTGAAATTGGAGGTACAGACCTAGAGGCCATTTTATCAACAGATCGTAACTTAAGCTGGTCATATTTTAAGTTCGGGATTGACGATCGCACTCGCGACCGGCGTACAAACGTTTTATGAAGGTGGTCGTAAGTGTCCGGTCACAGCTAAGATTATTCATGCTTCTACATCCTACGACGTTTAAAGTGCATTATTTATCGATTTAGGTCTATTTTAGTAATGCTATGTCTGTCATTTGACATGAAGACGCCACATTTACGACCGCTAAGACTGCCTTATACCAGTCGTATTTTAGTGAAAGTCTTACGACGTCGTAGCTACGATTATGTTGATAAAACGGTAAACTGGTCGTACGATTGAAGTACGACTGAATCTAACGTACAACCGCCGTACAATCCGTTGATAAAACGGCCTTCTGTATCTTGCGCACGACGCATCGTCTCATGATCAACATGTCTGCTAGTAATTCCACAACCCATCCAGAAAGACAGAGTTATAGATCGGGCACGTAAAACAGACCCTTTGTTTGACCTTTGACCTCTAGTTGTGACATTGACCTGGTAGGTACAGAATTGGTCTTGCGCTCGATACATTGTTGTATGATGGTGAAGGTTTCTGCCAAATTTCAAAATCAATCAAGAAATGACAGAGTTACAGAGCGGGAACGAACGATACACCCCATTTGATATTTAACTTCGAAGTTTGGCATTGACTTTTGGGGTATAGATATTGATTTTGCGCGATACACGTTGTCTCATGATGGTTAAAATTTGTGCTGTGGAATTTCAAATTCCATCCAGAAATGACAGAGATATAGAGCGGACACGAATTACTAACCCCATTTCTGAAATTTGACCTCTAAGTGTGACCTTGACTCTGGAAGAATGGACGTGGATCTTGCGCACGAATCAGCGTTTTATAATGGTGCACATTTCTTCCAAGTAATTTATTTCAAAATCCATCCAAAAATTCGAGAGTGATAGTGCAGACACGAAAAACAGATGCCAGTTTTGACCTTTAACCTCTATGTGTGACCTTGACCTTGGAGATACGGTCAGGATCTTGCGCGCGACACATCTTCTCATGATGGTGAACATTTCTGCCAAGATAGTTTAAAATCCATTCAGAAATGAGTTTTAAGGCGGACACGAAATGGGACGGACGGAAGGTTGGAAGGAAGGAAGAAGAACAATTTGCTATATAGTTTGTTCATATAGTTTAACATTTAAAACCTAAGACTGTTAAGTTACTGCTTATAAAATAAACGCTTGCCTAGTAATGCTCAATCCTATATGCATCAAGTAAAAGTAAGCTCCAGCAGTTTCATTGGAATAAAGGAGTATATTTTTGTAGTAATACTTTAAGCTAACGGCTGGACTAACTAAATTATTATGTTATAAAATTGGCTTAAATTAAAAAAAACTAAACACAAATATGAACTATGTGTACTGACTTTCTGTGTTTTCATAACGCTGCAATTCAACTTGTCGCATGTAAAGTGAATTGCATAACATTTGCCGTTAAACATTTAAGATTAACTTAAACTTATTTGATATGAAACCTATTTTGCATGTTTACTTATCAGGTTACCTGATAAATATTTATTACTCCTAAGCGATACCGAATGAAGGTTGAAGTGTTTGTTTCTCAGTGTCGTGTAACTTTCCCAGGACCAAGAACATTCCAGTATGGAACAAGGAGACTGTGTTAAGAAAATTTCATCCCGAATGAATATATAAAATACATTAATTAACAGTATATGTGAGGACAGGTATTTGTTTGTTTGTTAGTTTGGATTTTTTGCCGTTTTTTAACAGTATTTAAGTCATATAACGGCGGTCAGTTAACCAACTCACACTTTTCCTGGGCAAGCTTATCCGATCTAAGCGGTTTAAAGGTACTGAGTGCACATACTTATGCCAGTAACTGGAAAATGCTTTACTTGAATCAGAGGTAGGGGAGGATGGACGTAGAAATGATTTCATGATCAATCCCCATACACGTTAGGTGGCGGGCTGGGGAGTAAACTCACGAACCCCGGATTGACAGTCAAGCGCTCTGCGCACTGAGCAAGCCCGGCTCGGCGTGAGGACAGGTAGTTATACACAAGAATTACGTGTTTTAGGTGGATATCGGGAAGTTATATATTCGATTGTATTAAAAAACAAACAGTTATTGTATTCCGTAAAGTAGAGCGGCAAAGATTTAGACAAGCCTAATTTCAATCCAATTTCGATTTTAAGCATCATTTAGTTGAATATTTCGATTCCATTCATTTTAACAGGCTTGTTCTTTGCCTATTTATGTGTCAATTCTTGCAATATAGTAACGATTTTATGTGTTTATATTACTGCCCTGTAATGCTTAATGTCGACGTATGCGCGGTATATATCAATTAATAATACCACTATGCTGATATCGGCCTTATACACGTGTCTGATATTATTTTTTTTATAACATGTTTGGAGGTACGTCGTATTACTCGAAATCATCTCCTAAGTCAACATTTTCAGTACAACTGAATCAGTAAATTAACCATCTAAATTGATCATGGCGTCATATAACTAGTTGTGAAACAATATCACCAAATTAGACAGTAGCGACAATCGAATCGAACATTCGAATCACTTACAATCGATGAGCGACTTATCGAATGAATCGTTGCAGCTTCACGTATAAAATTTAAATGTTAAAATTATGTCGCTGTACAAATACCACCAACGCCACAATCATAAGCTCCACTGGACGAAGGCGTATTGTTTGTCGTGCGTGCGTGCGTTTGTCCGTTCACGCGTGCCTCCGTGCGTATGTCAACTTATTTTTAAAGGTCATCTCCTCTAAAACCGTTAGGCCGACTTTGATGAAACGTCATTGAAATGTTCTTTGGGTTCCTTGGGTGGTCCTCTGCCAAAGTTGCTCAAATAGTACCGATCCGCTGCACAAGATGGCCTCCTCTGTAAACGACAATTCCTTCTAAACAACTGAGTAGATTTATTTATGAAATGTTCCTTGGGTGGTTCTCTACCAAAGTTGCTCAAACGGTTAAACTGTCTGCCAGCCGGCGGTGCATTTTTTTCCGTATATGTCTATCTTAGAAACTTTGAAAATCTTCTTGTCAGAAACCAATTAGTCACCAATAAAAGCATTTTGAATAGAAAACACACATCACATTTTAAATGTTTAATACATGATTATTGAAAAATATTTAATGACTGGCTGAATTGTTAATACTAATATTTCATACATTATCTGCGTCGTGTATCTAAATAAAGCACTTAAGTGTCATATACCACTTGATCCTGTTTCTGCCAGTGCCCTAGTAAAAGGCTGACCGGATGTATTTTCATAGACACCCCTCAAACTACCACTATTTAAGTCAGGTTTCGAAAACATATGATAATGTTGGTTATTATGTATATTATCCATCATTTATTACACACTGTTTACGCCAGGTATCGACGGAGGAGGGTTAGGGTTTAATTTGACAACTAACTAACAAAATTTCCGACCTGTACGTTGTACATATCGGGGTCGAGAGTAGAACTATTGTATCTGATATAAAAATTTTAAGCAGATACAACAGTTTCACGCGCAATCGTGTGATAACCGTTTCATATCGTCAACAAGAAGATAAATATGTTCATACTGTATCCCTACGCACCGAACAATAACATTGTCTCGATGACCCTGCATCAAAATGTAATCACGTCTACTTACCTGGTTTCTTCATCGAAACAAGTTGGTGTAGTCTACTTTTATAAGGCCGTTAATGTCCAGGAATGAGTATTTGAATCCAGTAAACATCATCTCCTACCCACTCGATTTCAAAACACTAGATGCAAGCGGATTATCTTTGTGAATATACGTTCTGTGGTCACTTAACACTTAATAAGTTTATTCGACAAAGAACAGCCAATTTATCGAATTTGTATTGAAAATAAATGCAAATTCAATAAAGATAGATGTGTTTATTTACCGAAACATTTATTCGGTCCCACTTTACTCCACCAACACTGCCACATCTCACTATTTCCAGTTGAATCATTTAATCCCAACGCATATTAAGATAAATTATTGTAACATAATCGATCTTAAACACAGACACAAACTTGTATTCCAAAATGTAGAATCTACATTATACTTAAAAGCACTCAAGGTCTGTTTGACTGCAAATTTGTAAACCAAACCCAGCTGAATATCTGAGGAGGCTTGAAGAAATGCATCTTTTTAAAAACCAATATATTTGTGTTTCAAACAAAAGCGAATTTCCTCTTTTCAGACTGTTGGCGGTAAATCGAAAGCACAAAGAGTACTTCTTCAAAACAGCACTCCTTTTATCTTTTTTTTTAATTATGAAAGATAATGTTTGCCAAGTGGATAATGATTTGTTTATTACATAATCATGTGATTTTTTATATGGACAGTTTATGAAAAAGTCAGCTATTTAAAAAGTGTTCATTGATCTTTAAATACATAATATCGTCCAATATTTTCCTGTATGTAACCCAAATAATCACCTGTGTCCCGAATTTGACTACTAAATTAAAGCGCTACATCGGTTATATTTGACTCGTTGCAAAAAGTGTTATTTTTTGTTACAGATTGTTATAATAAATATTTATCAGATTGTTAAATTATTAATTCCAAGACATCATGGAATTCATAATTTAACCCTCGATAAATGTGTTCATGCTTTTAAAATTTGAGTGAGTGGAAAACAGGATGAATAACATATATGAAGGGTGTCGAGAAGGAGACAAATTATCCGGTTCCGCCAGAAAACAAAAGTAGGGATCGCTTACACTTGGGGCTGACGCGTGTAAACTAAAAGTGTTTCTCAAAGACAGCACGAGTATGTTCCTAAATGAAAGCGTGTTAACATTCCTTCAAATTGACCATGTGTTGGGTACAATTCTATGTCTTTTTGGAACTTTTTAATTGTCATGGAGATCAAGTAACAGTTACACAATGGTAAATATTATTTTCAATTATACAAACGCCTCTTGTTCTTATGCTGTATGTTTTAGTGCAGTTAATGTCATAAAAGTATGCGTTTTGAATTTTCTTACATAATTTCATTTACAAACTAATTGTACAAAGACAATAATTGTTAATAATAGTGATTTCTTGAATAAATAGCGTTATTTGGAAATAATACGCGTTATTCTCTGTTTCTGATAATAAAAAATATACATGTTAAGGATTTTTTCGCAGTTTAGTGTGTGTGTATGTGTGTGTGTGTGTGTGTGTGCGTACCGCACAGAGAGTGTATATGTTTTACAACGAAGTCAATAGTGTGTGTCTGTTTATCAACTAAATAATGTTAAAATTCAGGAAATAAACGACCCTGTATGTCTTAATTTTATTTAACAAACATACACTTGCTGTCCTTGAGAAACACTTTTCGTTACACGCGTCAGCCCCCAGTCGCTTAAGCTTACTCTTTTTTCATTTTCGAAGCATCACCGGATAAACAACCCGACACCACTCATGTATTCTCTATATCACCAATACGTATTTGAATACATGACGATAAAGAACAAGTCACTATGAATCCAATGTTTATGGGAAAGTATTTAAACAATATATAAGTATTAATTAAATCTTGCTCAGGTATCCTATATTGGGAAGACTTCCCCCTCGAGCAATGGATAACAATATGGCTGGTCGCGAGTTAAGGGATCCCAGTCTTGGGAGAAAGGGAAGCCTACATGACGGCGAGCGTTTGGTTGGATGCCTTGGATGCGCTTGGGTGTTAAATCTGTGTGGGCTTTCTTTGGTACGCTAGTGTAACATCTGGGGACATATTCCAGAAATATTCTAAAGTTAAACTTTGAATATGTCCACTTAAGTCAGCTTATATTTTTAAGACTACATAAAAATGTGCGAATCCAATGACAGTTAGGTAACTAGTAGTTAATAGTTAGTTGATAATAAGTGAACATTAAGCAGAATATCATGTAAACATGAATTAAAATGCATAAGAAAAGTGACGATTTTAAGGCTTAGGATAAGATTTTATTTAAGACGTTTCTGGAATATGATCCTTATATAACGTCGCACAAGGTTATATATTTTCGAGAATGTAAGAACAAAATAGCGTAACAACAACCCGGATGACATTTGCAACTGATTTGTTGTATCCATTTACTTTTCAACTCTAAATAAAATGACATGTAATTACAATTCTGGCACGCGCTTTCAATTGACTGATATGATATGTAATACGTATACTATATTAGCATGTATTTAGTTTTTCATTTTAAGGATCAGTTTGGATTTATCACAACTTTGGCAAAATGATAACCTACGATTTCGTCGCGTGCTCTCCTACCATTACGACCAACTGTACAGCGTACTGTAACCGATCGCTCATGAAATTCTCTTTTGCCTTGGTGACCATCGATTGGATCTTTATTGCGATCTTTACGGTTATGATTGTGTGCATGATCTGACTAGAAAGAAAGGAAAAGACGTCCTCGGTATCGAAAAAGAACTCCGCTTAACTCTACTTAACTGAGGTCAGCGAGAGCTTCAAAACCGAACCCCTTTTAAACTGTATATGCTTATTTTGATTGTTTAATATACATACTTGTTTTGACTGTTAAATATATATACTTATTTTGATTGTTAAATATATATACTTATTTTGATTGTTAAATATAATTCTAAACAGTAATTCAAATTTGTCAGAACAGGCGGTGAGGCATCGGGCCTCTTATATTTCGAATGCAGTATCAATGTACGAACATTGGTCCTCTTACAGCATTTACAATTTCAAACAACAACACCGTCACAATGACATTATCTTTACAATTTAAAATATACTAATAACAATAATAAACTGGACATGTTTTCATTGTGAATTTTAATATGCTGTTAGATTTCAATATGGATAAAGTTTGTATCAAAATTTTGGATATACACTGAACTAATAAATAATTTTAATACCCTTACAAATTGACCAAGATTAAAATGTTAACGTCATCCAAACGAAGCATAAGTGATTTTAACAGTTGCAAAGACGACCACTATACTTGTGTTCGATGTTTTCAAAGATTAAATACCACCGTTTACTTTTTAATGATTGATTAATTATTAGGGGCATTATAAATATTGATAAGTTCAATTTATAACCTAAATTTTACATATTACAACAGCAAAATGTTCGTTTTTGGTAAAAGTTTGTACAAGGCCAGAATAGTTTGTTATCCACTGTATATAGAATTTTACTTAAAGACTCCGAAATATATGGTGTTACGTATCCATGGTTTAATGAAATCGAAAAAAGAGGACTTTGGATTAAGGCATATCTGGCAAAATCAATGTTGATTTTAGTTTAAAATTATCTGCTTAATTAGTAAAATAGTAACATGCATGACTCACCAAAATGTCTCAACTATCAATTGTACAAATCTGAGCATAAACATGGTGAATTGTGCACATCATTACCAACTAGTAATATTTGACTACTTGTAAATTTCATGTTATGTAATAATTGACTACCAATTGAAAAAGGCCGTTGGCTTGACCTTAATAGGAATTAGCGCAAATGTAGTATTTGCACCTTGGATGAAATTGGAGACGAATCTCATTATTTACTTAGATGATTTTACTTTATCAAACAAAGAAGAAGAATTTTACCCATGTTAACAGAATGCTGTTATACTACTATTTTAATTTCAGATTTTTTAAACTGCAGTTGCCCATTTAGGGACCTTTTCGTAGACATATAAACCCATTAACTGTAATTTCTAAACTGCTTAAATACCGCTTAAAACTTAGCCTATAGTTGATTTAGGCTACACCGATAAACGTTAAAATGTCTTGGCTTTACTCTTTCCTCTGTCAGATTGCATCTCATTCTCAGTTTCTCATATTTCTTTCAAATAATTGATATACACATATAGTTTATATACATATAGTCGTTGATGATAGTCAGTAAGCTTCAAAATACAAAATACAGCAATGCTGGTTATAATAGTCGCGTTGAGGCTTTAATTAATTCTTTAAAGCCATACGTGATGATTTTTTAACGTCCACGTTTTTTTCTTTGCGTATCCGCCATTTTAATTTACACCATCTGATTCCACTATGATCACGTGGACCCTCGTGCCAGCAGGGATTTATTACGAGCTACTTTAATACGAACCAGTCAAATCTCGGTGTTGATGTTGATCATATAATGACAACATCCAACACGACAGAAAATACTATGAATAACTAAAAATACTCGGGATCTTTTCCTACAAGAAGTTGACATCAATTTACGGTGTATTAAGGTTGATACTGTTGCGTGTTACTTGCTAAACCTTCTTAGCTCATTTTAATCAGACTGGAGCTGAACATAAATTCAAAAGTCAACGTAATGACTCTACAAGATTATAGATATATTACCTTGTCATGTCGACGTTTAATATGGTGATACATTAACCGCAGTTGATTTAGCACTACTGATCAAGTTGTCCGGCTATACATTTATTAGTCCTTTGTGATACTGATTGCTGATTGCCCGGCTATACACTTATTAGTCTTTTGTGATACTGATTGCTGATTGAGGTGTATGTTTCCTCGTGTTGTTTAACTTTCCCCGATTGAGGACATTTCAGTATGGCAGGAGGACAAGGGGCGACGGGTTTGTGACTTGCGGTCTCGCACGTATGTATTATGCTTTTTGTCGCATCTGTTTAAGATAACGTTTGTACTAATGACAATTTGTGAGACAACTATTTGATGTTAAGTAATTTGTGAATTATAGTAAAGCGCTGTATGTGGTATTGCGTATGAGAATTGAATTTATAATACACATATGATGTTCATTTTAATCCGAAAGAAAAATTAATCAGTGCGTATACAAATTATTGTATATTTATTTAATTTTGTAATTCAACAAATGTCCCTGTCCTTCACTGCCCCTAAAGTGAAGGACACGCCTTTTTTTATTTCTTAATTACGAAATGTATTTCGTAAAAACGCAATAATACTTCGTATAAACGTAATATTATTTCGTAATTACGAAATGTTACTGCGTATAAACGTAATAATATTTCGTTTAAATGTTATAATATTTCTTATAAACGTGATGTTTCGTTTAAACGTAATAAATGATCGTAATTACGAATATATTGCGTAAAAACGTAATATACATACGTAATAAAGAAATAATATAAGTTTTTAAGAAATAAGATAAGCTCTATACGTTTTTTGCGTTTTAACGAAATACAATTCGTTATTACGAAATTACGTTTTACGAAATAGTTTTAAGTTTTTACGAAATAGTATTACGTTTTTACGAAATATATTTCGTATTAACGAAATAACATTGCGTTTAAACGAAATAATGTTACGTTTTATCGAAATAATATTACTTTTTTTACGAAATATTATTTCGTTTTTACCAAATAATATTACGTTTAAACGAAATGATATTACGTTTTTCGAAACAGCGGTACGTTTTTACGAAAAAACTTAATATTGCGTTGTTGTTTTTTCGAAAAACATTTCGTTATTACAGCATGAACACAAATTATTATGTTTAGAAATAAAAGTGTATAATGTCACTTTAGGGGCACCGTACTGTCCAAAACTGAATATCACTTTTAACAAATTTCTTGTTTAAAAATAAGCTGTGTTCCATGTAGACTTCTATGTAAGTTTCAATTGCGGAAACAGGATTCAACATGAATCAAACAGTTCGTTTGATTTTTAGGGTTAAAGGATTCGTTTCATATATCGGACAGTGGTATAAATGGTTATTTCATGCAAACGACGTTATCAGGACACCAAATGACTTGAAATTTAAATTTTCAGCATTTTATGTGTAGACAGCATGTGCTTTTGCAAAAATCGCAATGTTTCTTACGGGTGACTACAATAGAGTGAAAAGCATTTTCTCGATAACAAAACTTTTTTTTAGTTTTATCGAAATCATCTTCGATCGAGACCAAACTACATGTTTAAAATAAAGTGGCAAACCAGCCCATGAGATTTTACTACTTTACAATTTGACCATATGGGTATTTGATTTACTGGTTTTTAACCTATATTGTAATCTGCATACCAAACGGGTTCACGTATAATTGTCACGTATAACTATTGAATATTTATATCAAGTAATACGAGACGCTAATTTGGTTGCTTTTTTCCACCTTATACTAACATTGTCATTATATCTCGTGTGCTTTTTGGTGGGTTAAAACGACACCTATTGGCAATACACTGAACAGTCATGTAATAGCGCCGTTGTATCATTTTCCCAAGGTTCAATGTTCACCTTAAATAAGGTTGATTTAAAGGACTCGCATATAATAGTCTATTCAATTATAGTTCGATTTTTTAATCAATCAAATACTACACAATGTTCCAGTTAGAAAAGCAAAGATATAATATATTATTAACACCCATTACCTGGGAAGTCCGACCTAGGATACTGACAACGTTTGTATATAGAATTATATAAACTATATGATACAACTAAATACAATGTGTAACTGAGACAAATGATATTAGTACCAATGTTGTTTTAGTTTATTCTACAGCATTGTGTGGTTATATTCTCAGTTATTTTGGTTCCCGATCTTAGCTTACTTCGTAGTAAAGTACAGTGGTCAAATCAGCGAAGCAGGGCAGAACACTTGGGCGTTTGTCCTAGTTTTTTCCCATATGTTTCAGTGGCCAAATGCTATCCAGTGATGACAGTGTTGGGAGTCATCGGCTTTGGCGTTTCCAAGATCGTCATGGGTGAGGGGTGATTGTGGTACTTTTGTATAGTGTATATAGCTCGGACAATTTAACCTGACATTCGTGAACTCTGTAAGCATGAGTTATGCGCTCGAATTGTTTCCAGATAATGTTCGTGCACGTGTTTCACAAGTTTAATAATACCATAACATTATTTTCAGTAGGATAAAATATATTCATCGTAACGTTTTTAAAAAAAATATATTCATGTTGCAATTCAGTGTCAGGATCATTCTTGCCGATTACAATACTCATTTATACGTCATTCGATGAGTAATGAACAATGTTTCATAAAACCCATAATTTACTACGAAGTTCATAGGTTGGCCGGTTCATATAAAAATGTCACGCTTAACCACTGAATAACGTTCATATTCATAGCAGAGAAACCAAATGTACGCCGACCGAATTTGCGACTGGCTGTCAGTAAAACAGTGGCAGAGTTACAAAATGTACTTGACTTACTGTATTCAATAGGTATAACCATCAGCACCCATGTTCGTAGAATGGTAAAATACCTACACCAGAAAGAAAGATAAAGCATACGAAAATCGTATCAAATCGAAAAAACACAAATGCTTAAAAATAAACCGGTAAATTTACGCATAGTTACGCATGAAAAATAGTTCTAGATAAAATCGTCAACAATAACATTTTAACACACATTTAATCAATACACAAAAAAAATTGAAGCGAGAAATTGTTACTCACTGTTACATTTAACACAATATAAATACATTTACATCATTTTATCTATTAACACACACAAGAAGTAGACTGCAGCTGACATGAATAATTTTTCAGAAGTTTATGTGTCAGTGTGTGAACATTCAACAACGCAGGTTTAACAAAAAACAACAACAGCGGATTTAAAAGTAAAAACTATCAGTGGATTTGTTATTAAATGAGTCGTTAATCAACATTTCTATAAGTGCATAATGTATTCAAAATTCTTCTACATAGCTGAGATGTTGATGATTTCTCCGAAACACTATCCCCCACGTGTAATGTCAAAGTGGGTGGGGAACGCAACTGCATGATTTAGAGATGCAGCTTGCTGTGTTTGTGATGTGGGCTCGCATGGTGTCTTGCATAATATTTGTGTGACAACGACGGGCATCATACAACGAAGCTTCTGTATCATGTGCTTCCTGACAGAGTCAGCAGTTGGTGAATGTCCTGGTATTAAATAGCAGGTTGAGACTTAGCTGTACTTGTAAGCCATACAGTATGCAAACATCGAGCTACTTTTTATATGGGCAATGTTTGCTGACGGCTTTCCAGCGAATTTAGTCCACTATAAAAAGTAACACTAAATTCGTGGCACGTCTCATGAATTAGATTACTTGAGACGGAGTGCACATTATCCTTGCTTATTCAATAAGCATTTTATAGCCAACTATTTGATATTTACAATTAATTTAATCATGTACTGTATACACATATGTTGTTTTGTTAATGTTATTGTGAGTTAATTTCAAAACGTGACTGAATGTCTTTAATATTTTCAGGTTGACAGCCAGTGAAACAAAGAATTGACATGTGAAAGTTGTTGCGAAAGTACAATTATTGATGTAACATTCTTTACACTTTCTAGTGGACATGTATTACTGTATCAATAGGTAGATTATCTTGTCTACGAGTTCATACAGCATATAACTATTTTTTGTTACTGTAAAATGAAGAATTCCTAGTTGACCATCTTTTTTTTCAAGTTCAAGTTATTCTATTGTTGTGCATCATTTCCCTTATTTTCTTTTTCTCATTCATTTCCCTTGTTCATGTTGGACTGAAGTAATTTTAAACACACTGGCTTTTCTGCACTTGAGTTGACTAAAACGTATTATTTTTTTATTTTTAAAGCTATTTTTTCTTTAACTTTTAAGTAAATTAAATTTACTTAATCAAATTACATTGGCTACTATAGTATTATCGTTATTATTATAGATATTTATTTAAATTGCTCATCAAAAGTAAGAGTTTGTGTTAAATTGACCATAATTTCTTAAACAGCATGTTTTTGTATTGTTTTTTTTATATATTTTATTATTATTATTTTTACCCTTTCTTTCAAGTAAAATGATTGTTGTTACCTGGATATATTCTAGTATTAATTTGATTTCTTATGAATAAAACATTTTCAATTGCCTATTTAAAATAACTGTTCTTTCCAGCATTTTTCTAAAACACTGCATTTGTATTAAAGTGACACAAATAAATGATTTTAGTAGCTCCTTTTTACAGTAGCAATACACTGCAACTTTCAACAATTGTTTCCCTGAATTTTATGTAATGGTGTATGGAAAGCGATTGAAGTAGTCACACACTAATGAAATCAGGTAATATCGACTCAGTTCCTAACGTATCGGTGTCTTCCGGTATATTTTGGATAACCGTCGTACGACGATAATCGCAAAAAGTTATATAAATAAACATCGTGTATTTTGTAAATAAACTATGAACCAAAACGAAGCATTTACTTTTTGGCAAGTAACTGCAATTATTCGACAGAATTAACGTATACTTGTTTAGCATAAATAAAAAATATTGCGCTTTGGCTTCATGATTGTCAAAATGGCGGCGCCCGCCCATGATCGTTTACTCTGTCAGTTTATAATAACTGAAATATATTTTCTAAACACAAGCAATGAACCACCAAAAGGCTTGTGAACGTATTTACTAATCAAAGTGAACGTGTAGATACGTTTGCTATACTGGTGTAATTATTAACGATGTGTCTACGGTACACACAATCTCTCGAAGTGGAAGCCTTATGAAGGACTGTGGAAATTGTTGTTGTTTTTATTTCTGAAAATATCTACCATCACAAACAGTGCTATCGTGGACTTGTATCGGTGACAATATTGTGTGGGACATTTTATTCCATTGAACGTTGCTAACTACTTCGGTGCCAGAATAGAGACTGTTGGCTCATGAATAGTTTTGTATAAATGCATGACACACCATAAACCATAAACTCCATGTAATGAGTTGAATTCAAGAGAAGTCTGACTTGATTTGCACCATATTGCATACATGTTTGTTTGACGATGGTGTTTGTATGTGGAATTCCTTTATTTGTTAAAAATACGAACATCAATATTAAGTAAATTAAAACAATTATATGATTTTATATTTATTTAGATCTCATTCAAGACCATTTTCTATTGAAAAATATATCATTTATTAAATTTATAATGTCTTTTTATTTGTATATATTGCACCGGATTCAAATTATTTGTGTGTTAGTTGATTCACATTTGATCAAAATGATCCATAATTTGACATCTAAAGTCTAATATATGAAGCTGTTCTCAGTGTATGTAGTTAACAATTATTAACAAGCTTTAGTTACTTGTACTTATGCAATATAGACTTAATAATTTGTATTTGCAGCTTTCTGGCTCAGGTTCCCGGATGTCACATCAATGGCAACATTTATAACCTATTCTAAACAAATCATCGTGAACTTTTGAGATAAACAAAACAGATCATCAGTTCAAGTTTTCACAAGAACACACAGGTCCAGGAAACTAAAATGCACGAAAATTTCAAACAACAATCATCAAGATTACAGTGCTTCTGTTCTTGGATTGAACTCTTTTATTTATTTTTGTGCCCATATTGACAAAAGTTTTGATGTACACTTTTCCGTATCATCTTTTAGTTATATTGATACTTGATAATTTTTGAAAATGTTGCTTTTACAGCCATGCTACCATGCTTAAATTTAAGTTTTTTTTTTCATGGATTAGTATATGAACAAAATAAATTATAACAGTTATTTATTATTTAATATTGGTTAAATATTATTCACATTATTATCTCAACAATATTAACTAAATACATTGTATACAAATGTAAAATATATGTATTGCAATACTATTACATGCAATTACAACATTTTGTTTTAAAATGCTGATACACTTTGAGTAACTATTGATTTAAATAACAAATAAGTTAGGTGTTTCAGTTTTTAATTTAATCCCAAAATTACATGTAAAGCTCCTAAGCATTTATTTCAACTTAATTAAGTAAGACATTTGAATAAACTAGAGTTCGTGATAATGTTATTTTAAATATGTCGGATAAATAATTTTTTACCAGTAGAGATGGTAAAAGTTTATAGTTTTGCATTGTTTATTTGTATTAAAAATAAAATTAATTTTGGAGGGTCACACACACTTGAACAATAGTCCAGAATTCACTTTGAAGTTGAAAGCACATTTTATAAAAGTGCTCGAATATGTTTTTAGAGGGGGTACATTAACATTTTGCTTATTTGTCAATATATGATTGCTGTTAACATCACACAGTTGTGTATTTTATGTATAATGATGATAATGTTTAATCTATTGTAATTGTATATAAATGGAAATAAATGTCTTTTTATACTACATAAAAGATATATGCTAGATCAACAGAAACTAAAACTTTTCAGTTCTTCTTGTGTTTTACACTTAATAAGGCCATACAAAGTTGATCGTATGTTTAGCGTCCCCATTATTTTTCGACCAGGCAGGAAAAAAACAAACAATGAGTTGATAAAACACATTTTTCTTTCACAACTTATTCATGGCAGTGGTTCAATTTAAAGCAAATGTTTACCTGCAAAACTGATATATATCATCTTCATATAGGGAACCTACTTTTACACAGTAAATTAAATGTGTAAATTGAGTAGTTGCACGCTATTTCTACAAATATTGGTAAAAACATTTTCGCCAATTCTTTTTAGGTTTTCCAACTCGATTTTTCACATTGTCAAAATTGTTGTTTATTTCGTTCAGGCATCCAAAAACCTACCAGCCCGAAGACGCTAAACATAGAATTAAATTGGTATGGCCTTATTTGTTAAAATAAAGGGTCGTGCACATTCCTCACCTTGCTCTTTCTATGTATAAAAAGTTGTATCAAAGTATCTTTGAGTTATCGCAGGATCCAGGTTTTGGGGACGGGACAGACAGACAGAGTAAGACCGACGGACGAACAGACAAACAGAATACTTTTCAAAATATTACAGTATTAAGTTTATTTCTAATTTTTGTAACAGTCACATGACCTTTAACCTCTGGTGAAAATAAGGTCGTGCATAATTCTCACATTGCTGTTGCTATGTATACAAAGTTTCATCAAAGTGTCTTCAGTGCCTTCCGAATGATCACATCATCCAGGTTTTGGGGACGGACGGACAGACAGACATACGGACGAACAGACATAATTAGACGAAATGAGACATAATAATAACGAGACACAGACAGATGGCAAACCTATAGCTCAATCTCTGTACCAAGTTTCATGGTCATATCTTATGTCCTTTTTGAGTTATAAAGTATTTATTTATTTCTATTGTCAGTAAGAATCACATGACCTCTGGTGAAAAAAAAGGTAGTGCATAATCCTCAGATTTCCACATTGCCGTTTATATGTATACCCAGTTTCATCGAAATAATTTCAGTACTTTTTGAGTTATTGCTGGAACCAGATTTTGGGGACAGACAGACAAACGGACGGACAAACATACGGACGAACAGATAGAGAGACACACAGATGATTGGCAAACCTATATTTCAATCTTTGTACCAAATGTCATGGTCATGGTCATACCGTATGTACTTTTCGAATTATAACATTATTTAGTTTATTTCTATTTTAGTAACAGTCACGTGACCTTTAACCTCTGATGAAAAAAAGGTCCTGCATAATTCTCACATTGCCGCGTATATGTGTACCAAGTTTCATCGAAATATCTTCAGTACTTTTTGAGTTATCGCAGGATCCAGTTTGTTTCAGTTTATTTCTATTTTAGTAACAGTCACGTGACCTTTAACCTCTGATGAAAAATAAAAGGTCGTGCATAATATTCAAATTGCCGTTTATATGTATACAAAGCTTCATCGAAGTATCTTCAGTACTTTTTGAGTTATCGCAGGAACAATATTTTGCGGATGGACGGCGTGACGGACGGTCGGACGGAGGGCAAATCTATAGTCCCCTACGGTGAAAGATATTCGACGTCTGTGATCATTTTTATCCGTCGTATATTTGACTCGATCAGTAGGTCACACGACACTCCCATACTAAATTCATGCTTTTTTCCTCCCAACATATCATCATACAAAGTTACGTTACCTGTTTGTTGGTTTTGCAAAAGAAAATCAAAACTAGCTCTCTACTGTTTCCTAAAGGTATACAAAAGGTGCTGCATGACCAGTAAATTTATTTAAATTAAATATCGATTAGAAAGAACCTTCAAATTATTCATTTGGAATGAAAACATACTAAATCAGCATCATAGACCAAAACATACATACAATTTACATCAGATAATTTGTACATTAAGAATTTGAGTTTCACTTTGTGATTATATCAGTAAAGTAATTTTAAATGTTATTAACAGGAACAATACCTTTGCCGTTTTGCAACGATAAATACATTTTATTCGTTTCGAGCTAAATAGGCGGATTTAGAGGAGGGCTGAAGCGGCCTACGACACCTCTAAAATTGTCCAAAACTAGGTTTTTAAACCTAACAATTACTGAAACATGTGCATTTCGTTACAATTACATGTTCTTTTCAATCAAATTATGTCAAATATAGTTTCTGTTCTGTGGTAATTTGGTTAAATTGTTCTGTTTGGCGATATTGCGTCGTTCCGATATATGTATCTTATGATGTAAGAGACAAAAGCAGTTAATTTATTGTCATGTATTTAATATTTCAGCCCCTCTAACTTAAAAGCCTGGTACCGCGCCTGATATTATATTTGAAATATGGTAATATAACAGGAGGTGTTTGTTCTGTACCAGATTAAAACCATTTATGACAAGGGGAATTTTCGATCATCAAGCCACATTCTAAAGTTTTCACTAAGGAGCTCTATGAATGAGGCGTGTCGTGGGAAACCCGGGCTGAATGCATGTGCTTAAAATGTCGTCTAGGATCAGCCCGTGCAATCTTTTCTAAACATAAATCCACTGTAGGCGAACAGTGCCGTCCTGGATTAGTCTACACAGGCTGATCAGGGACGACACTTAACGCAAATGCATTATGCCCGGTTTTCCCGCGACACGCCTCGAATATGGATCCAGCGGGTTTTTTTTTAATGAAAAATATGTGTTGGTAAAATAAAGACGAACAGGAAAGAACAAATCATTGAAACGCTATGCTAATTTAGGATTGTATTGTTAAGTTACTAGATACGCGGTTTTATTTGTAGTTGGTTATATTGATGAACAGGTCGGATAATATGTAGTTAGTTGATAAAACGCATATACAAGAACATTACGTAGACATTGAACCTATACAGGTAGGTGACGTGTCACTTCGTCTGAAAATTGAAATACGATCACAAGACTGCCGTACCTGTTTCAATTTTAACCACAAAACGAAATGGCAAAGCAGTGTACGCCTGAATACGCCACCGCATATCAGACTTAAAACTATATGGAAGCTGTATTACACTGTATAATACTATTACCCTATATCTCACCTCCCACATAAATGAAGCGATCCGATTGGCTAAGAGCGGTCACATGACCGTGATGTATTTTCCATACACCATGTCTCATTTTCAATACACAATAGAAAGTTAAAAAAAATGTCGACTGCTGGATAGTCTGTTGTTTTGTTTAGCAATTTTATATCAACTTGACGTGGCATGGCATATTTTTATGTTAAAATGCAGACTCCAAACAAATGTATCTTAATACTGTACAAGAACTGTCTAAGGACGTAAGACAGTTCTTATACAAATTAAGTCACCTTACCTCTGTTCTTTTGCTGTTTATAAACCTAGAAAGTGTTTCTGACAAAAACGAAATACTGCTTTGCTTTTGTCATATTTTAATAAATCCAATTTAATAAATCCATTTTCACATGAGCATATAATTTCCACAGTTCACGTCTTCATTTCATTAATTTTCCATTACAAGTCTAGTTAAAATGTCTTTAATATCCAATGTGTACTGCTTGACTATCCATTTGTTTACTAAAGATGACGAAACTTAAATGACGTAGGTCTACTGAGTACTTGTCTGTTTCTCAGAAGACACATTCATTAGTCCAGACTATGAACATGCCGGATGGTAGGAACCAATCAGCGCTTTTCTTACAAAAAGCAGTCACGTGACGCTTGTCAGCATCAGCGATTCTCTGTTTCCAAGAATAACTGACCTAGGTAATAGCGGACGCTTGGACGGGTCAGTGAAGATTTATTTGCGTTTTATTTGTTTGTTTGGATTAATTATTTCATGTAATGGTTAATCAACCTGGAGCATCTGACCGGCAGTTGGAACAGGTACGTTTAATTATCATATCATGTTTTAACAGTGCTATTTTTTATTAAAATAATATCCGAAAGGTATAATCAAAATTGTCCAAATATTAACGAATTGAAGTTCTGAACGACGAATGTTGTGCATTTTTTATATATAAAACCATCTATATCACAATTTAGGAAATCTGTAAGGTTTCGACTTTTAGGTAGATCTCTCTATATCAATATTTGGTATTAGATATATTTATTTCAATGAACTAAACTAGTGATGCTGCATCTATAAATAACCTACTGTGTCCTACATTCGATGTCACCTAATTCCGATGTATTATTTAGTAGATCGATTGTCAATCCAATAATAATTTGAACGTTGAACAGTCTAATGTTCGAAGACTTAAATCCGGGATATTCTCCCGTTTAATTTTCTCATTTTACAATAAAACAAAATATCGTCGAATTTAGGGTACGTCAATATGGGTTGTACTAGTAAAAAAATGTTCTGTTTTATTTTATCGCATTAAATCGATTAACTTATGTATTTGACTCGCATGGTCTTAAAATATTGACTTCTCATTTCACTGTTCATTTTTAAACAGAGATTCAATTCCTTCAAATCGTCCAGAACTTGGGAATCTGTCTCATTCTGCTGTTCAAGAAAGAGGTTAGTCCATTACATTTTTATTGCAAAGTATATATTTGATATATTTTAATAACATACAAGTATTGATAACTGTTCTGCACACGGTGTGCAGAACAGTTATGTCAGAAACTATTGTTTGTAATAAATTCCACACATGCAAAGCCTGAAATTATTGACAATATCTTACAAATTTCTGTCGAACAAGATATGTCTTTTCCTTGCCTAAGTTTCTTTTATTGTGGTCAATTCTCAAAATAGCAAGCAAATATACATGCCTTAATTGTTCTTGGTATATCAATGTAAATTATTGTGATATTACATATTAAGATTTTTACCAACTTTTGTAATTTATTGAACTGTTTACATTGGACAATATTGTTGTCATTTAATGTAAGTATATTCACGTCAATGAATTTAGCCATAAAACAACCTTAGAACTGCAATTTTTCATGGAGGTGTATTTCACAGCGATAAACAACAACTTAATGTTCTGTATCAAATTCTTTACACCTGCAGTAGTACTGTGGCAAATGAGATAACAGCTATTAATGTCCAAAGTACCTACTTATCTTTATGTTTACTCTGTCATACCAGTATGATGTCGATTACTGATAAATGTAAACCATATTGGCTATCACCAGATCGTCTCAGCTGCTTGCAATGTTTATATAATGGTTAAACAATTGCAGCATACATGTATATAGATTAATGAGAAGTTCTGGTGTGTTGGGGTTTGCACAGCTGCTAAGCATGATAATTTTGTAACCAGTAACATAGGTATTGGGTTTATTGGGTTAGTTTAAAATAAAACTATAATAATAATAATTAAAATAATAACGGACTAACGGACGGACGCACGGTTCGATTTTAATATGCCTTCTTTAGGGGGAGTACTACTACTACTACTACTACTATACTACTGCTACTACTACTACTACTACTACTACTATTACTATATTACTACTACTACTACTACAACTTCTACTACTACTACTACTACTACTACTACTACTACTACTACTACTACTACTATTACTACTACTATTACTACTACTACTACTACTATTACTACTACTATTACTGCTACTACTACTACTACTACTACTACTACTACTACTACTGCTACTATTACTACTACTACTACTACTACTACTACTACTACTACTACTACTACTACTACTACTACTACTACTACCTCTACTACTACTTCTACTACTACTACTATTACTACTACTACTATTACTACTACTACTACTACTACTACTACTACTACTACTACTACTACTACTACTGCTAATACTAAGCCATTATTATTATTATTATTATTATTATTATTATTATTATATTTGCAATATATAGCGTAACAATATCCTATGGGTATTGGAGGGTAGTGGGAAAGGCATATGTTTTCATGATAGATTGTGTTTAGTTCTGTTTATTTAAATGTTATATTATGTTACATTGCAGTTATGTTGTTGTTGTTGTTGTTTTCAGAATGGAGAAACAGTATCCATAAACCGTCAGATTAAGTTAAATTGATACCATACGCCAATGGCATAGTTATAATAATACTATAAGGCATTCTGCATTTCAGGTTTATCATACCTAGGATTTGACAGCCAACTGTTTTGGGAGAATGTTTTCATCCGATCTGATGTTGAAATGGGGAAACAAAGTTATCAATGTGCATTGACTCTAAAGATAAAGAAGCTGTAAAGTCATGACAGTAAGTAAATCTATGTGGAACATTAACTTAATTTAACTTCCAAGCTATGTCTGTTCGACAGAAGAAGAACCCATTGAATGTGTACTTTCTGGTTATTGTATTAAGTACAGCTTTGTATATTTATTGATGTAATATTTGCTAGAAAAACCATATATTACAGTGTGCTAATAGCGATTAAAATTAAATATATTCTGCAAGTTTTGTATATTATCTATTAAACTTACAAATGCAGTATCTATCATATAAAAGCACCCTGTATTCGAAATTAAAATAACATTGGTTTTATTTATTGAAATTGCTGTATTCTAGAAATGAATCAGTTGCCACCATCAGGAAAGAGATATTCGGCTCTTCTGAACACGAACAAACACAGCATTTAAAATCTGCTGGAGCATCTTCGCGCACATGTGCAGACAGAGCAGTTCCGTGAACACTTGCCTGCATAGGACTGCTTGTATGCGTTATAAAAAAGAAGAGCTTTAAGGACAAAGAATGCAAGAGGTAATTATTGTGATTTCGTATCTTTAAAACATAATGTACCTACACACATAACTCGCCAGTGATAATGCTTTAACACACGTGTCAATTAGTTATTCGATATTATATTAATAATATAATTTTCAGTCAACATGTCACCGTGTTTATCTAATTTGTACTTGTGGCTGCCCCAGATTCGAGTACACTGTATATAGTAATATCTCATGCTTTGCGCTTCTTAAAGGTGTTCCGATCAAACTTCATATAAAGATTAAGTTCTTTAAGATGAATTTAAGAGTATAAGAACCTTAGTTCAGGTTTATAATATATTTTGGAGCTTTACCTAATAGATGGATTCAAATGAAATGGAATACATTTACATTAATTTAAAATGCACTTTACAAGAAACAGAACAGTCTTCATTGTTAGAGAAAAATCAACAACGTATTTACAGTAATTAATTTTCATTAGCAAACAAGAATATTTTTTTATTAATAGCTACCTTTTAGCAGTCGGTCATAGTTTTAGGTTTAACATTACTTCTTGTGACATGTGTCGTTTTTGTTCGTCTATTATGTTGATTTTAACTCTAACAGATAACGTGAAAACTTGAAATAAGAAAGAAAAACCTGTCAGATATCTAGATGTATAGCCTGTATATTTCAAATTGAAATACATGTCATAGTGTATGCATCGAAAATATGTACAATATTGAGTGTTAAATTTGGTAAGACACGTACATTTCGATCAGACAAATCTGACTGTCTGACCGGTTTCTCATTGTGTGACCTAATTGCTTTTACAGTGAAAATGTTTATTTTTATAATATGATAAAATCATTTTAGCTTCCATCAAGCATACAAAGTTTTCGATGATGAGGCATTTCGAGCTCTGATGAATGCGTTCAGAGAGGAAGCATCAGTTCCACAGCCACCAATGTCTCTGTTTTCACCTCTTCAACCATCAATCTCTTGGCTTGCACAAATGCAATTTCTTTCATCCATTTCGAATTACCACAATTGGCAATTCAAGAAAGTTTCCTTTTCTCAATGGTTGCCCCTATGTGACAATAAATACAAACCAGCCTCAGCACGAAATCAAATTCTATATAACTTGCATGATGGTTCCATATCTGAAGTGTTTAATGTTTGCATTAAGCTTAAACACATGGAAACCCTCCCTTCTACCTCCACTGTGAGACCGTCTCCATCAATGTCATTTGATCAGCATGATTCAGTAGATGATGACCAGCCCCCACCACAGAAACGAAATCGTAGAGAAGTGAAACGAAGGTTAACGCTGGCAGATTTAGAAGTCAATATAAGGTCTGCTGCCCCAGACTTCTCTCGTGAATCCAATATTCAAAATGGATCTTTTTATGAAAAATTTAAGTTGGCATTGATTTCAAATGGTGATGTCATTTGGCGCCATTCATCAAGTTGCATTAACATATTTGCAATGAATGATAAAGCTTGTCAAGTGGACTTTTCCAAGAAGATTCATATGTTCATCTATCATATCCCAATGCTAATGAACATCCTGATCTGTCTTGTTCCTGTGACATATACTCGACATTATTTCGTTTGGCCACAATAAACATTCCTCCTCAAGAATTGGCCACTGTTGATGTCTCTAATGTCAAATGTTGCCATATGCGTCTCTTTTAAGAAATGATCCAACCTCACATGCATTTGATTATTCAAAATGTAACTCACCCTGAAGTTTCAGAAAATAAATTTGTTAAAAAAATGAAAGCAAACATAGAAAAAGTGAATGAGTTGGTTTGTCCACTTCCAACACAGTCACGGGAATATGTTCAATATTCTGTATTTTCTGACCATGACTCTAGCTGTTCCATTGTGAAACTTCGTGACAACAGGTTACACTGTCTCTCTGGTTATTGCGATGCAATGTTTTCGTCTTCCAAAAGACACGTTGTTTACATTGACAAAGCCGAAAACCTATGCCCACATTTAGAAATATTAAAAAATCATAAATATACCTGGGACAACGAATTACGCAATATTGCTATAGCCAGTAGTTGGAATGAACAGGCTAGTGAGGATGATAGTGAATTGGGTTGGGATGAGGCAAATCAGGATGACCAGACCACACAACCTGTACAAGACCATGATATGAAGGTATATTTATAAGAAAGTGTAATTTTATATAAACTAATATACCGTAGCTGTATTTGTATAGTCATAACCAAAACTGTAGCTGTTATTTGGAATATATGATTTATATTATTACCTTCAGTACTGACAAAACCTTGACCATTATATTCTCAAACAATCATAGGAGCTTATCAATACAGTGGACCATTGCTTAACTTTCATTATTAAAATGCCAATACTAGAATTTCCGAAAGTGCTTAACCGAAGGACCGTAATGGCTCAATCAGTTAGCGGAGTTAGTTTTACGTTTTCCGTGCTGTTATTCTATCTGCCCTTGCTGTCTTTGTACTTTAAATATGTACACGCAAAGCAGGTTTTATACTGTATGTATCCTTTTAATCAGGGTTATCATTTCAACCCAGGAAGTGGACTGTGGGAATACCCCAGTCTTAGCAAGGAATCACCTCTTCCTGATGGTTGCGCCAATCTGCAAGAGAGCATTCAAGCACAAACCCTTATTTGTGACAGAACTTATGGAAGGGATGATGCAGGATTTCTTTCGACCGACCACGGGGGCTTGTAGAAATTGCGGGTTTGTTCGTTGACAGATGAATGCAGTTCTGGTGTAAGTTGCACATGCATTATATCTATATATATATGTACAAGATTTGTTTTGGTTTGGTTATTGTAAGACGTTCGAATTACATATTTAATAAGGTTTTAAAGAAATTCATGAAACTATGACATCAGACATTGGTCTGAATGGTATTTTTTAAAGGGGCGCTATACTATGATGTTGAAGGGTTATATATCCTTAAGAATTACATCGAGTAAAATGCATATGTATAGATGACATACAAGATAAATATAAAGCACTAATGACTTGTTTGCAGCATTCATTAATTCACACTGCCTATATGTTATAATGAACGGGAGTTCATGCTTGGTTTGTGCTAATATGGTCAATTGTGCAATACTGGGTATTTATTTCTCAAAATGTTCATAAATTTCAGGCTGGTTATGCTGAAATCAACAAAGTTCACGAGTATGATACAAAAGTATATTTGCTACATGGACCGGCTGTATATAAAGTAAGTAGACACGTATACTGGGTCTCAATATTAAATGTGAAGTCAAACAAATAAGTGATTAAACACATAGAAGCTTTTGCACTTGTGGTATCAAACTGATGTTATGTATATAATTAAACGAATAGTGCGTTCGGTTTGTTTTCATTTATGGTATTTGCATTACAATGGCTCACCATTTATTTAGATTGCAGTTGTGAAATGCCAAGCAAACACGAGGAGCTGTGATGTTGACCCAGACGGATGTGGGATGCATTTCCTCAGCCGCGAGACAGGAGCTGCTGATGCTATTGGCTATGAATTTGTTGATGCAATTCTTAATAGCAAAACAACATTTACCGCTTTTTGTACTTTTTCCTGGATCTGTAAATTTAAAATTGATTTTCGGGAACCATGTAATTTTTGTAAATTTAATCCTAAAATGTTGGCTGCTGATGGAACTAAAATTGAAATTAATCATTCTTACTCTTCAGTAACAGCAATTGAAACACCGACTTCAGAAAGTGTTGTAAATCCATGTAATCGAAGAAATGATCGATCTTTTATTAATTTTACAAAAGGATCTAGAGACTCCAAAACAAAAGCCAATTGTAGGGAACATCTTATGTAGATGGCTAAAAAAGTTTGGGGACAATGGACAAATCTAATGAGATCAACTTGAAGTGGAAGAACAAAGAAATACGAACCTGATAGAAAATGTAGATGCTCAATTTCGACCTTTGTTGTCTAGACTTGTGTCAAAAGCATTACCGTGTCCTTTTTTACTCACTTGTGTTGCAGAGTTACCCAAATATTTGAAAATTGTAAAGAACCTGATACCGCGAGTCCACAACCAGACTCTTACAACCCAGCCAAATTCGGGCGGGCTTATTATTTCACACAGCATGGTATGCAGTTAAGAGATATACCTGTGTATAGTATGGGGAATGGGGGCTCGAATTATGATGATACTCCTCAAAATACTACTGAATAATGTTCAAAGAAGTAACCCGAGGTTGGAAGAAAGGGAAGCACATACCGTTTTCTGTGGTTTGATCCACAACATTATGGCCAATGTTATGGCTACCATATGATACCGGGTCAAGAGGGTCGCAGCCTCGTCAGCTTATGATTTCATGGAATCAGCTACAGATGAGTTAGTCTATGATTTGAGTTGTCAACTTGAGGAGTATTGTTTGAATCGAGAACCAGGGTTTTGGAAGAACACACGTTTTTTTCATGATATGTTCCATGGTTTCACGCACAAATGTCCCCAGACCTTACAATTTTCAAGACTTAAAATATTGAGCAAAATAGACACAGAAGTATGTGAGCAGACAAATTCGTTTTTGCAAAGAATGAAATACTCTGCCAGAGCTATTTCGATGAGTAAATTTAATCACTTTTTGCAGTTTTTCACTTATCAGTGGAATTAAAGGAAATTGACAAATTTTATGGAAAGATGCAAAATAGCTGTTAGAAATTCTACTTAAATTTATAATGCAATCTCCACGCCTTTTTATAACTGCATTAGTCCTTACATTTTAAAACTGTGCAATAAATTAATCAGTGTGTGCTATCATTTGCAGTTGGACAATTGTATTGTTATCTTATTCCATGTATTTTATGCCATACAAAGAAATGTTACTGATTTAACACGCATGTTAACTGTTCATAGGCAGGTAACATAAATAATGTAATAGATGTGAATTTTGCAAAATGGATGTTCATATCGTATTTTGATTGCCCACTTTATTAACCTGTTATATTGCTGTTTTTTATTTTCAGTTTTGTGATTTTATTCTCCTATTTTTGTGACGACATGATATAGCAATGAATACCATTAAAACATCATTGTGTCAATAGTTGAACATTCCATTGTTGTTTTATTTATGAATGTGCAAATTTTGCTTATACTTTAGTATAATAAATATTAAAAGGTACACTCCTGTATACGTGTTTCTTTCTTGAAAACCCATTTCAATTACCGTCGAATGTTTTCTTCATTGAATATGATCTGTATAATTCTTTGAAATTTCAAACATATGGCGGTTTAATTGAGCGATGAATGAATGGTTCCTCCAATGTACGCAAAATACGTGTTGGGTGTCATAGTAAAGTAGCATGTATATGTAATATGCAAATATATGATGGATATGCTGAATACTAACGTCTCTGTAACAAGCCTATTGAAAGGATAATATCACCAGAAGCAACAGCATTCATTGTTAACACTAAGATGTTCGTTATTACGGTGTACACACTGTGTGTGTTCGACACGAACATTTCATAATTTATGCATGATGCTGAAAGTTGCCTCTTGCATCACTATAAAATGAATGCTGATGTTGTGAAACGAGCATCTGATGAAAAATTTACAGCACCTTCTATTAGTTCTCATTTACATGAAATAGATTGGTGTATTCGAAGTCTTGAGAGTAATAAAAGGACCTAATAGGAAGCTGTCATATCAGAGGGAAAGTCTTGTCGCCTTTTTTATCCGATAGAGCAGTTATTGTAAGCGCTTTCTTTTCTTGTACATGCCGTCATGGAATGCTTCTAGTTTTCATTAATGAACTTGTATCATAATAAAACGCAAGGAAAGTTCTTGTCACTATACGAATGTACACAAAAACTCTTCGTTTACAATCGTATCCTACACACTGAAGCTTTGTTTAAACTTGGCAAAATGGAAATAAGCTGAAAGTACTGAAAGTAAATTAGCAGATAATGGATAGGTCCCCGGTACATTTTTCCTACCCTGTAGTTTCGTTATGGTCCCGTCATAGTGTTACGTTATAACGTTTTAGTAGGCATTGGACACTCACGTTCCGCAAAGTTGCCACCCAGTTACTAGGCTGCTATTCGATGTACTACGTAGCTAATGCGCTATCGCTTCGCTACGTTACATTTAACAACGTACCACAACGTGTTATTACATAGCGTTGCGTGGAAGAACGCAGTGCATAGCGCAGCTAAGCTTAACCATAACGATAGTGATTCGTTTACTTTGAACTACGTACCTGCCCACTTTTGCCACGTTGAGGCGCTTTACGGCCACGTTGAACTATGTACCTGCCACGTTGCTCAACGTAGCTAAACGAGGTGACGAAACCGTGATACTATGATTGGTGTATAACGTTTCAATAATACACAACGTATCAAACCTCACCATCAGTGCACTTTGCTATCCAATTACGGGAAACATTCTGACTTGACAGTCGTGCGTAGTACGGTCTTCGTTTACTATCCTCGAGACTGTCTATCTATTCCGGCATGTTTAGTTTCAGTGGAAGTTCTTCTAAATGCAGAGAGGCTGCAGATTTTATGTATAAATTTCGCAAGAAAAAAATACAGTTATACTGCTTGTAACAAATAGCGTTAGCAGTGCAAACATCCACGTTAGTCCTTTGGTAATAACGTTAGTCCATTCGTGATATGCGTACTCTCTGACGGCACCAGTGAATGTACAGATAATTGTGCGCATGTTTAGCTGCTGGATCTCTAATGTGTGATTGCCTCTTACATTTCAATGTAAAAATCTGTCACAGTACGCGATTTGCACGATAGAAAGAAAGAAGTGGTATATTTCCGCTAAAAATTACGATTGTTTTGGAATGCTAAAAGTGTACGTAGTACCGGGAGCACAGGGACCTGCGGGAAATAGGAGACCAGGTACCGGGTCCAAAATTTACTACCCGTCCCGTCCTCTAACAGGAGATTTATACCACTGTATGTGGAAGAAAATGTCACAGCATAGTCAAAACTAACAACAACGAACTTTTAATAATGTAAAACATTGAACTTCATTATTTACAAGGTTCTAGGGATTGATCTTAAAGCTTCACGGAACCCCCATTTTTAAACTATAAAAACAACAGAAAAGAAAGCAAATGGTGGATACTTAAGCATCCAATCCAAGAGTGCAATGTGGTAGTAAAGTAACTGGACATGTATTTGTAGGGAGACGGCAAGACAGGTCGTCATTTTGTAAGCAACTGCAAAGAAAAATATATAAATAAGTAAAGTTTATAATATACATGCACTATGCGGTGTATAGCTCTTCAAAAATTAGCCAAAGCCTTTATGTAAAATCTGGTACATTATCCAGCATTTGGCTGGATCTAAAAGGATTACAATAACAAAGTTTTGTCCATACAGAATATATTGTTGAACGTAAAGTTAATTAACTGAAACTAAAAAAGAAATTGAAAGAAAAGTAATTAGTGTATTTTATAGTAAATATGTAAAGCTAATGTGTGTGTTTTGTTCACTGTAAAAGTGTTTTGAGTACGGATGCAATCAGAATTAATTGAACTTGACGTGGGTATAGCATCTTTTTATGACATATTTATTGTGACTATTTATATGCAGTTTTATTTTCAAAACTCTTTGATTGTAATATTTTGGCGGGAATCTTAGTTTAGTGATTTATAACCTAAAATGTTTTAAAATCAACATCTCCTAAGCGCCTGTTTTCGACAATTGGCAATGAGCGTCACGAACATACAGATTAAACGAGTATTCGTTTAAACTTCGGATACGATGATTGTTTCAGGGATTGTCGGCTTTGTTGTCAAAGGCAATCATCAAGTAAACTATATGCGCTCTATTAAGTTAGTATTATGGAACAACAAGCTACGCACACAGACGCGTAAAAGAATTACAGTATATTAACTAGACCTATGCGGGATTAATTCTAGAAACTCAAACAGTAAATTAGACGTTTTTATAGTCTCTATACAGAATCTTCATTTTTCTTGAGATCATTTAACAAACGACTTTATTTTATAAAACATGTGTTAAATAGGGAACAAAAATGTGGTCTCGTACAAAAATGCCATTATGCCAGTGACCTCATGTGTTATTGTTTTGGTATCTTCATTCACTTGTTTTGGTATCTTCATTCACTTATTGTTTATCAATGAGGCACATCATTTTTAGATTGTTTTTCTTCTTGAGAAAACATGGCGTGTATATAGTAATTGAATTCAAGGTCCTTCTCTGAGATATAAATATGGGTGCATCCAAGAAATGAGTGTTGCCAGTACACCAAAATCTTCCCTCTTAATTAATATAAGCTTGAAATATACCGTATAAAAAAAACATGTTTTGTAATTGGTAAGGGAAGTGTCCTTACTAGAGCAGACAACAGTCCAATAGTTAATCTGAAGACTTTGAAAATGACTGTTAAGTGACACGCCATATATTTTTTAGACAAATAGCACAGCATTAAAGACAATACATTAAGAGATATTAACAGAAAACATATTTTTCTTGGTTTATATGGCATACTTGAATCATTCGATTATTAAACACAAACATAAACACCACTTGGAATACCTCAGAATTAACCTAAAATGACAATATTTGTGCAAACTCCTGATGAAAAACAGCGAATACATTAAAATGATACCCGACCTTCAAGTTAAGACCAACTGATTTTTTTTTTAATTTGACACATTTTGCTGCCATTCTTTTTACGATGTAACACATAATATTTCTATCAAGTAATTATAATCCTGTACCACTGAATATTTCAATAAAAAGAAAACAGAACATAAGCAACAATTTTATTAAACAAAAATACAACAACAGAATTTAACATATCATAATGAATATTCGATGACATATTCAATTCAGCTAATCATTATTTAAATACAAAAGTGTAAATCAATGCTAAACAACATACAAGTTATAACTGAATGACAATGTACAAGTTATAACTGAATTACAATACAAGTTTTGATGTCGTTCATTGACCATACAATTGGTAATGTACAAAACTATTATAAATAAGTTAGAATATAATTGCACTGCAAATAAAATTCTGGTTTTGATAAAATTATTTTTAACCGACTAGGCAAACATTAGTAAAATGGCCGCTAACATTTAGGAATAGTACTCAGTCAGGAACATTATAACATGCCAACTAATCATCGTTACATAACGAGATACTATGTGTTTAGCAGTTGCTAAAAATCAGTGACACTGGACACAGTTACCATTCCCGGTATGTGCTCAACACCCACAAAATTGTAATGTTATAATTTAATTCCACAGAAGAAACAAAAACGCTGTGTTCAATTAACACACATGCCCCTGGTTGGTGCTGGACTCTGGACTCTCCAAGTCTAAATTAGGTCAAGGTCAAAGTGAGATTAGGTGACATGGGTGGATTAGGAATGGTCATAAGCAACAACTGTATAAGTATCCAAGTGTTGTAGTAAGCGTTGTTGGTGCTAGACGAAATGATAAAATCTAGTTAACCTCGTATGGATGGAATTATGCACGGAATCACGCACGGACGGAATCAAGGACGGACGGACAGGACAATCACTATATGTCTACTATATCAAGATGCCGGGGGCATCAAAAACGCATTATTATGCAATACTTGCATATAATTGCAAAACTACAATACAGAAAAATTACCCCAATAATAAATTGTTTTTAATGTATGTCTTTTGTTGAATAATAAACAAAAGACATTATCTATGTCATATAACGATAATTATCACATTACTGTATACATTTGGACCTTTTAACCAACCAAGTAACTAACTGCTATCACTGTGTCAACATATTTTCTAAATAAAGATAAAATCATATTCGACCTAGCAAAGTAAAAAGTATAATATACAATGTCAGATAACCCTCAAGAATATCTTGTCCAAGTCAAACATGGTAGTAATTAGTTTCAAATACAGGGTCTCAAATATTAGCATGGATAACCTCTGTTGTGCTTCACAGAAACTCGAGCCTTCTGAAAGACAATAAACATAAATAGATCACAATCAATTAAAAATATGTGCCATTTGTTTTAAGATTTTATAGTAAGTTCTAGTATCTAATCCAATTATAATTTAAAAAAATATGCTCAAAATTCTTGAACACTTATTCTGGAAGGAGAAATGGACAAAATACTAGCTTTGCCAGGTTTCATGGTGAATAAAGATCCTGATTTATATTCATTTATTGCATAAATTATCACCAGGGCTAATGCTGACAAAATAATTAATTACTTAATTTATGTAAATACCATTCTGAAAATATGAAAATGGGGCAACATAAAAACAATCATGCACAAGATAATGACTATGATGAACAAATTTCTACCGACATGTTAAATATGGTTTAATATTATGTTCAACATTAGTGTCAGCTGTGTCGCAAATATGGAAATGGTTTGTTTATATAAATACAATCATGTTTGAGAAACAAGAACCATACACTTGGATTCTCACATCCAATGAAAATACATGGGGCATTTTTACTTGATCATGGATCCTGTGCCACCACAAAGTTTAATACTATCGGCTAAAATAAGCTAGTTACAAAAGATTATGACTATTCAATACTTTCACATACAAGTAGTTGTAGCTACATGTTCTTTGTATAGCCGTGGAGGTCATAAGGACCGAAGTAACAGCAGATGCATGAACAATTACACATAAAGCTTTTCAAAGTCTTGTCTGATCAAAATTTGTTGCAAAATTTGGGGTAAACAGTCTGCTATTTCTGACAAAAATCAAACTGAACAGGTTAAGCCAACTGCATCACTTCTAAGGCTTATAAGGCGTAATTTATGTACATTTTAACCATTATTTTGGATTATAAAACTGCAGTGGACTACTGCAACAACATGTGTGAATTTCTTTTCATATATAAGAGTAAATCAAGCTGTCTGCATGCAACTAAACATACGGTGTAGTTCATAAAGAACAGCACATCATCTTTTCAATAATTCCATTCTAATACCTTTGCTCCCCAATTTACTGCACTGGAGTTGCAAACACTGCTGGAAAGGGCACTGTTATCTGAAATATAACAATAATACAAATCATAAATACAATAAACTGCATTATGCAATTAAGAAGAGCTGCCTCAGGACAGTGGACTCGACCTATTTAACTGCTTTATGCAGAGTTATGGGCCTTTATCACTACAAAAAAGGGGCATCATTCTGCTAAACTGCTGGTCACAGTTATGTGCCTTGGCCAGTGATCTTGCATAATGACCCCAAAGACATGTGTGAAGTTTCAATTGAATATATGTAAGTAGTTACAGAGATATGTACTTGTTGCACGCAAACCTTATCCTAAATTTTCAAAGTACAAAAAGGGGCCCAATTTTGCTAAATTGCAGGTCAGAGTAATGGGCTTTGGTCAGTGACCTTATGCAATGACCCTGAAGACGTGTGAAGTTTCAATTGAATATCTGTTGTGGTTACAGAGATATGGAGTTGTCACACACAAACTTTAACCTGATTTTCTTAGTACAAAAAGGGGGGGGGGGGGGGGGGGGGGGGGGGGGCATAATTCTGCTAAATTGCAGGACAGAGTTATGGGCCTTGGTCAGTGACCTTATACAATGACCCTGAAGACATGTGTGAAGTTTCAATTGAATATCTGTAGTAGTTACAGAGATATGGACTTGTTGCACGCAAAACCTTAACCAAGCATTACGGCGACGCCGACGCCGACGAACGGGTGAGTAGTATAGCTCGAACTATTTGGTGAATAGTCGAGCTAAAATAGTAAAAAATAGACATCCATGTAGATCAACATACTGTACACAAATTGGTATATATATTAATTAATATTACATTTGTTATAAATTGTTATGAACAATGTAAATGATTATAACAATTCTAGTTACAATATCTGGCTTATGTAAGTGAACATGTACTTGTACATACATTATGCGCTAGTCCAACCCTATGGCTCTTTGCTATATAAGAGCACTTTACTCAATTTTTAACTAACATAAATACACTGAGTCTAACAGTAACTGTCTTACTTCATATCTGCCCATTGCAAACAGTCTATACAGTCTATTTCATAAATTAGTATCAGATGACTGTACTCGTATATTGACTGTTTTAAATATGCATGTAGTTGATATCCATATAAAACAAATGTTAGAAAACTGTTTCAACAAAAACTCTGGATGTCTGATAATCAATTTTAACAATTCTCACAAACACTGTCTTTATAAGCCTTATTACAGTTAGCCATTATGTTATGCCACTTAACACCTTGGAGGCCTGGGTGATCAACTTGTGAAAACAGGTAACCTGATATTATATATATTAAATAATTTGAAAATAAATGCTCAATTCATTCGCATTGTGGTTCTGAGTGCTGTTAACTGAGTAAGTTTTTTGGATCAACTTTTAATTTTCACATAAGCAGCCTGTCATCACTAATGCATTCAAAACCAATCTTGCAAAGCCCATATTGTACAAGCCTACCTACTGAGTCACTGTCTTTATCCTGGGCTTTCAGTGGTACTATCATAGTGGTTTTCTGCCTGGGAAATGCTTTTTTGCACCTTCTGAGCCCACTACAAAAGCAAACATTTATATTTTATAAATAAAAATAACAATGTGCACAATTAAAAAAATAATCTACGTCGAGCTCACCACAGGCGGGCTCGAAAAAACCCTCCATCCTTGGACCAGTGAAAGCAAACAAAAAAGCTAATTTATAATTAAAGGCTAATAACTCTCTGAAAATTCAATGGCATAAAATATTCCCATGTCCTCTTAATAGTGGGACATATAATGTTTCATTGAATTTGAGTAACAAGTTTCCTCATGTGGAAACGATGTACCAATTGGATGAAAGTGCATCCAGGGTGGAGTGTAATGGATAAAATCTTTGGGGAAGAACATCTGACATTGAGTTGAAAATTAGAATTCGGACTGAAAAGCAGCGACTGCAGGCATATGTCCCTCCACCCCTCATGGAGAGCATACCAACAAAAAACAAGCGCCTCAGCCGAGGGCTTGAACCTTCTGCCTATGGATCCAAGATCTATCACCATTCAGAATGGTGGCTGATTCAGCAAAATAAACTTATTTGGATTTACATGTAATTGTTGGATTCATTAACGTGTATTTTTACAATGTATGTAAATACATGTGGTTGTTAATAATATCACCGAAAACCATTACAAATGCTTCTCAATTTTATCAATAAAAATCATGTTTATTTCCTTTATGACACATTATTTCCAATAAATTACTCTGTCAGGCATTATTCTTGTAACATAGGTTTACCTATTGTAGATTTTAAAATGTGCCACATACAACTTTAATATAGTCACAAAAGCTTAATTTATCAATAACACGTTTTACAGTGAGAACACTGCTTTAAACTTTAGCCCAAAACCAGTTTTGCACTAATCCTTTTTCCAATATTGACCAGCAAGTATTATCTTGTTGTAAAAGAATATGATTGGCTGAATTATGGATGAGTGAGTGAATGGTGTGTGAAAGGTGAAAATTATGTGTTCATTCCAAAGTCAGATGTGAAGAGAACAAGTTGATATTGTTGTATACTTGTATATTTTATAATTAGGCTTGGTGCTCTTCTATGTATTCCCTCCCTGACCTGTCCAAATAATTGTATTGTGTTGTATTGCATTTAAATTGACTAAAATTAATAATGTATTTACATTATTTAAATATTACTTTATAATTGTTATATGATTATTGCAGGTCTCTTTTGTATCTATTAAAATAAATAAAAACCCATGCTACAAATGGCTCCCAACGTGGGACCTGAAATGATGCAGCTTTTAAAGGCCAGAGTTACCTATCCACTATCCATTATTGTTGGATACTGTGAATCTAATAATTCTCCAGTGTCGCCTTGAAAAAAAAGAGACACCGTGATTTCAGTTAATAAATAAATATCTGGGCCCAGCAGATAACCATTAGAAAAACAAACAGCTAATTATTACTCAAACATCAAATTTATTTTGATGTTTTGTTTTTGAGTTGAAACTGACTTCAGAGGGAATCACAAACACTGTTGGATTCAGCAAGGCAGTTTAAGCTACATGGGAGGATCACACTAAACGTGACTTATTTTAGACCTCAAGACTGTTCCTGTTGGGTGTGCGCGTGTGACATATCCTAATTTGTGCTTGTGCTGAACTTATTAACTTTATTCTGTGTGAAAACCTTAATTATTATAATTGTTGTTTAATTAATGAGGAATTAATAATAAATTGAAGTGATAATTCAAATTCAATATTGAATGTGCATTTTGTTACTATTGTTTCCCTACCAAAGCAATATTTTTGAAAATAAGATAAATAAGATAAATATGGTTTAATTTTGTTAGAGTGTGTATTTTGTAAGAGTGGGAATAGATGTGTTGTGATTATTTTAATTCTTTACATGAATTTTAACAGTTTGTTTATTGTTTAAACGATTTTGCAACATCTGAGTGAGCGAAGACTGGAAAAGTTTTTGTCTAAACAGTTAGTTTTAACATGATTGCTTGACTTATTGTCCTGGTTATTGGACGTTTGCCGATGTTCCAGGACGGGATTGACCCATCTCACTGAGGTTTGTGTTCGGTGGCCTTGACTCTCACGTGTTCATGTGCACCTTGCAAGTCTGTGCTCTTGAGTTAATTTTTTCCACATGGTTTTGCAAATTCTATTTTAACTTATGTAAATAACTTAATTTTAAAGTATTTGTTACACTGTTCTATATAAAGCTGACATAGTTTTTCTTGATAATTGTTCATGATGGCAGAAGGCCAAAAACTCATTACTGACATTTGTATGTCAGAACAAGAAATGATACAAATTCTAAAATCCAAGTACAAAATAAATCCACTGATCAGCACGCCAAAATTTGAAAGTAGACATTTATATGCTGCTAGGGAATATGAGGAAAGGGAAAAATATTCCAGTAACCATTCCCCTGTATATAAAGCACAGACTTTTATCCCCAAAATATCATTGTTTTCTGGAGATACCCCACCACAAAAGGGGGATGTTACTTACAGAGAGTGGAAATATGAAATTCAGTGTCTTAAAGAAAACACTGAATTATCAGATGTGATGGTCATGTCCGCTGCTTGTCGTGGCACTGCGAAAACTCTGCGTCCAGCCCTGGGAGAAAAGGCAACTATTGCCAATATTCTTGACAAAGTTGATTCAAGATTTGGGGATATCTCCACCAATTAAATGGTTATGCAGGAATTTTTTAACTGCCATTAACTGCCAAATGAACCAGTGTCTGTCTATGGTAGTAGACTTGAGTCACTTTTACAAACAGCAGTTGATCATGGCTATTTAGGAAAAGAGTCCAAAAATGATATGTTGAGGCATAAATTCTGGCAGTCTTTACATTCAGAGCAGTTAAAAGCTCAAACAAGACATAAATATGACAGTATTAACAATTTAGATAATCTTTTAAGAGAAATCAGAATGGTTGAAAACAAATCAATATTAACCCCTCTGAAACTGTTACACCCAGTAAGTCAAAACCTCTACATCATGCTCCAGTAGTTACTCATGATGATTTACTTAGAAACTTAGAAAAGAAATTAGAAAAAACAATTGATCAGGTAGGTAAGCAATTTGAATCTAAATTAGACTCCAAGTTTGACCAGATTCTTGCTAACTTAGATTCCCATAATGCACCTTTGGGTAGCAATTACTCAAGACCATACTCAAGGTCAAGACCTCCCTGTTTAAGGGGTGGTTTCCGAGGAAATCAGCAAAGCTATACGGGTTACAATAACCGGGGCCGGTATAATACATATAACCAATTTAATGACAGATCAACAGCAGGTCAGCCAAATCCTGCAAACCAAAACAACCCGTCAAAATATACATCCCCACCCAGAGGTAGGGGAAGGGTCCTTTAAACTTCTAGGGGTTTCTGTTCCACAAGGCCAGTCAGGAGCCCATATTGACACTAAAGGCCATACTAATATTGATGTTGAAATGGTTGGTCCAAGTAACACTAGTGAAATCATAGTACAAAACCAAACAATTACTGCTTGAATAGACAGTGGATCACAGGTATCTACCATTTCACAATCTACTCTTGATTCTTTAAAGGACAAACCTCCTATAAAAGATATTGAGAATTTGGGCTTGGACATGTCTGTTGCAAATGGTTCAAAACTTAAATATACTGGATTTGTTGAGTGCTCTCTTGAACTCCCATTTCTACCAGATTGTAAGTTGAATGTTCCAGTATTAGTTCTTCCAGATAATGAATTGAATTCATCGCTGCCTTTCATTGTTGGCTCTAATGTAATGAGAATTTACAAACAACTGTTTGCTGAGTGCAGTAGTGATTCTAATTTACCTCCTGACTGGAAAACAGCATTTGAGGGTGGAGCTTGTCAGTCATTTCCCATTAAATCTATCAACAAAAAGCCAATTGTAATACCAGCATATGAAACTGTATTGGTTAAAGGCATTTGCAGAAAACTTGATGATTCCATTGTAGATGGTGTAACAGAAAACCTGAACAACGAGAATAACTATCTTGTATGTCCAAGAGTTGTACATGTAGGAAACAGATCTCAAGCTGGGGTTTCAGTTAAGGTATGTAACATATCTGCTAAACCAATCACAATCACCCCTAAATGAGAATTTTGTCAACTTTCAGAAGTTAAGGTTGTTGATGATATAGTGTCCCATATTAAATCTAACACTGAATGTGATGCAGATGACCCATGCTTGCCTCTCGAAGAACTAGGAATCCAAATTTATTGTTCCTCACTTACTCCAGATCAGCTTTTGAGAGCAAGACAAGTCTTAGGCAAATGGCATCATGTCTTTTCTAAAACTTCACTGGATTTAGGAAACACAGACCTAGTTAAGCACAAAATAGTGTTGGATAATGAAAACCCCTTTAAACAACCATATTGAAGGATTCCACCTGGTCTTTATGAAGAAGTCCGTCAACATATAAAGGAAATGTTGGATGCAGATGTTATCCGTGAATCTGACAGTCCCTATTCTTCCAATGTTGTATTAGTAAGGAAAAAGGATGGTTCACTGCGGTTTTGAATTGATTATAGGCTACTTAATCAGAAAACCAGAAAAGATGCTTACATGTTACCCAGATTTGATGATACAATTGATACTCTTAGTCGTTCAAAATTCTTTTCAAAACTTGATTTACGTTCTGGATATTGGCAAGTGGAAATAGAAGAGTCACATAAAGCTAAAACTGCCTTTTCAGTGGGGAATCTAGGATTTGTTTAATGCAATCGTTTAGGTTTTGGGTTGACAAATGCTCCTGCTACTTTCCACCGTTTGATGGAAAAATGCATGGGAGAAATGCATTTGCGTGACTGTCTGATCTTTCTCGACGATATTGTAGTCTTTCTAAAACATTCCAGGAGCATGTTGATCGGTTGGAAGCTGTTTTTGAATGTTTAAGTCAGCATAATCTCAAACTTAAGCCTTCCAAATGTGAGTTTTTCAAAACCTCAGTTACCTATTTAGGACATGTGGTATCTGCAAAGGTGTCAGCAGTCAAATCATGGCCAATTCCCACTAATGTAAAAGAACTGAGGCAATTCCCTGGTTTCATTGGCTATTACCGTAGCTTTATAAAAGACTTTTCCAAAATTACCCAACCTCTTAATGCTCTTCTTCAAGGCCATGAAACAGGTCCAAAGAAAACTAAGAAAAGGAAGGTGTGTCAAGTTCCTCGGACATGGGGTGATGTTCAGCAAAAGGCATTTCAACAGGTAAAACAAGCCTTAATGCAGCCACCAATTCTAGCCTATGCTAATTATGATATGCCATTTATCTTACACACTGATGCAAGTGGGTACGGTTTGGGTGCAGTCCTGTATCAAAAACAAGATGGTATTGAAAAGGTTATAGCCTATGCGAGTCGTGGTCTCCGTCCTAGCGAAAGAAATTATCCAGCACATAAGAGAGAATTTTTAGCCATGAAGTGGGCTATTTCTGACAAATTTACTGACTATTTGCAAGGTCACAAGTTTGAAGTTGTTACTGACAACAATCCTCTTACCTATGTTCTCACAAAAGCGAAACTTGATGCTACCAGCCAAAGATGGATTGCCGCTTTATCTTCCTTTGATTTCACTATTTCATACAAGTCTGGTAAACTCAACACTGATGCGGACAGTCTTTCTCGTCATCCTTCCTTGTCTAATGAGGTGGTCACTGCAATTTGCAACTCGGCATCTACCTTTGTTCCTTTCTCAGAAACTTTAACATTTTCATGTACTCATTCGGCCGGTGAGAACTTGAATGTTCAGGGTCTCCAAAATCTTGACTGGCGTGTGGAACAATCACAAGATCCTGTGTTGTCTAGGGTAATTGAGGTACTAAAGAGTGGTTTTCATCCAAGAGGGAATGACTTGAGTATAGAACCCAAAGAAGTTTAGAAATACTTCAGACAGTGGAATAAGTTGAAGTTAGCAGATGGAATTTTATATCGAACTACTGTTCTTGATGATCAAAAGGTCAATCAGCTTGTAATCCCCACAGCACACCGTGATGTTGCATTGGCAGGTATCAACAACAATGTAGGTCATCCTGGTAAGGACAAAAATCTTTTGCTTGCAAGAAATTGTTTCTATTGGCCTGGTCTTGAACAAAATGTAACCCAAATGATTGAAAATTGTGATCGTTGTGTTTGTTTCAAGACACCTATTAAACCAGCTGCAGAGTTGGTACCAATTTTCACAACCAGACCTATGGAATTGGTCAGTATTGATTTCCTAGCTCTCGAGAAGTCAAAAGGTGGCTATGAAGATGTTCTGGTCATAGTGGACCATTTCACTCGCTATGCACAAGCAGTTCCATGCCATAACCAAAAAGCCAGTACAACAGCTAAAGCAGTGTATGACAATTTATTTGTTCATTATGGATTTCCAGAAAAATTTCATAGTGATCAAGGAAGAAATTTTGTAGGCAAAACCATTGCTGAACTCTGTAAATTTACAGGTATAAAAAAATCTAAGACTACACCTTATCACCCAATGGGTAATGGTGCTGCAGAAAGATTTAACCAGACATTAATAAGAATGTTGGGAACCTTACCAGTTGAACAAAAGTCTGACTGGAAAAGCTATGTTGCTCCTCTTGTGCATGCTTATAATGCTACCAAAAATGATGCAACTGGTTTCTCTCCACACTTCCTTATGTTTGGTTGGCATCCTCGGCTGTCAATAGATGCATTTCTTGGAATAAGTACTGATACCACTAGTGCTACAACTAATGCAACGTCCTATGCAAAATCTCTATCTGAACGAATGAAGTTTGCCTATGAGGTAGAATCCAATGAAGCCAATAAGTCCAAGAATAGAAATAAGCAGGCTTATGACCAGAAGGTTAAACATTCTAGTTTAGAAGTGGGTGATAGAGTCTTGGTCAGAAATGTTGGTTTAAAAGGGAAAAATAAAGTTGCACATACATGGGCAAGAGAACCTTATCTTGTGACTAAAGTACCTGATAATTATATTCCTGTGTACCATGTTAGTTGGAAACGGGGAAAGGATCCACCCGTATCCTTCACAGAAACATGCTGTTGCCATTTAACAGTATCCTTTCAAGGGTAGAGTCTCACAATTCCAAGCAGGTTGACCCCAAAGTTTCTAAGAAGGTTAAATCCAAAGTTGTGAAGAGTACATCTTCTGATGTTCCTGATTCCGATGGTGAGGAAACTGATGTATCTCAACCCTAAATCATTCCACAATTACGGAAACATCCTAAACAAGGACGTTGCACTTCAAGATCACAAAATAAAGAAACTTCTACTGATTCTGCTTCTGACACTGAATTGGATAGTACACGTCAGTTGAATAACAATAGTACCAGCAGTAGTAGTGTCAATCATGGGGCTCCTGATTTACCCATAGTGCACTCAGATGAGCAATCAGACCCACAGAGTCTTCCACATGATATAGAAAGTCCACTATCCAACAAAAGTGCTGAATCTATCCGTCGTTCCACACGAACAAGGCATGAACCAAATCGTTATGGCCAGTGGGTATTTGGTCAACAGATTAGTTAACAGGGAATATTTATTTAATAATAACACATGAATGTTAAGAGTGTGAAATATTATAATATTTCAGCTGTTGTTCACTATGGTAAGTTCAATCTCTTGATAATTTTATTGAATTTTAAACAAGTTTGTACATACACTTATTTGGTGCAATGGACTACAAAAAGTAACTTTAAAAATGATATTGTATCTTTGCTCTTAAATTTGCTTGTCATTGTTTTGTGTGGGACACTTTCTTAAAGACACCTCTTGCTGTCTTAATGAAGACAAATTCACATACAAAATAATGCAATTATTTTCATTATTTGGCCTGCCTTTGCTGATCCAAACTATCGGCATATGCCATGGTCATGTGACAAATATTTATAATTTGTTACTTGAAGGCTGATATTACTGTTTATGTTGGTATTCCTACTGCTACATTTCAGATATCAGTAGTGATGTATCCAAATGTAATTCTTTATTGTATATTATTGTACATAGTGAATTTTTGTAAATGATAACTTAGTATTATGAAATGACCGGAGCCATTTTTTGTTTAAGGAGGGGGAATATGTAACATAGGTTACCTATTGTAGATTTTAAAATGTGCCACACACAACTTTAATATAGTCACAAAAGCTTAATTTATCAATAACACATTTTACAGTGAGAACACTGCTTTAAACTTTAGCCAAAAGCCAGTTTTGCACTAATCCTTTTTCCAATATTGACCAGCAAGTATTATCTTGTTTTAAAAGAATATGATTGGCTGAATTATGGATGAGTGGGTGAATGGTGTGTGAAAGGTGAAAATTATGTGTTCATTCCAAAGTCAGATGTGAAGAGAAGAAGTTGATATTGTTGTATACTTGTATATTTTATAATCAGGTTTGGTGCTCTGGTAGGTATTCCCTCCCTGACCTGTCCAAATAATTGTATTGTGTTGTATTGCATTTACATTGACTATAATTAATAATGTATTGACATTATTTAAATATTACTTTATAATTGTTATATGTTTATTTCAGGTCTCTTTTGTATCTATTAAAATAAATAAAAACCCATGCTGCATTCTGTTTCTCTGGAACACAAACAATTGAAAATTGTGTCAATTTAACAACCTGTTTAGTGTTATTAGGTCCCTTTAAGATTTCTTGACTCATTCACATAAGTAATAATTCATAAAGATCTTTTCTGGTAAAATATCATTGTGCTCGATACGTTTGGTTCAGGTGGAAACGTTGGGAATGCAACGCTAATAATAGTTTTAACTGAAGGAAGAGAATTATAGGTGCCTTTCATTACCCTGACGTTAGGTGCGCAATCAAAAACAATATCCATTTAGTGTGATTATCACCCTGGAATCCAGACAAAAGCCTGCTCATTGTTTTTCACGCCCCAAACTTTAGCCAGCGAGTAATTTTGACAACTGCCCGTTTGTTGAATTTACACAAAGTATTTGGAATTTGGAACTAAGTCCTAATTGATTGGAATTCCAAATTCAAAATACTTTAGTCATATACTTCATACTTTTTAATTTATCATCAGTGAACAGTTGTCTGGGTTTTATTTGAACAAGCGGGATAATGTTCGGGGTGTGAAAAACAATGTCTTTGTTTTTAACACCCTGTGGCTATCTGCAGCCATTAATCTTCTTGACTGAGTTTTTGTCTAGCGCTGTTAATTTTGCATATTGTTACCAGTCTTCAGAGTGGTCAACATTTTATGAAGAAGATTAAATTTAATGCGAATTCGGAATATTTGTGCGTCGTGTATAAATCTATTTATACGGTGAGATTACTGTCCCTGAGGCTTCATGGACCTAGGCTAGCCTTTGTTTTTTTGCAGAATGCATATCGGTGATGAAAAAATATGGAATATGTTTCATTTTGTATGCACAAATAACAAAATAACAAATAAAAATATTACAACATTTCATTAAGAAAAAAGTCATTTTCAAAATACATATAACTTTCACAAGTTAGGTTTTCAAAATTCCACTGATATATTCGTTTTTAAAAATGTGAATTTAGAACTAGATGTAAAATTTATCCGAATATATTTCGTCCGAAATGTCGACGAGTTATAATTCCTAAGCTAAACACATTTCTTATCAAATCAGCTCGCATAAATTTCGACTTACCATACAGTTTGACTTATCACTTGATGACTGATATATGATCGGAAAGGAAAATCGGTTGTGTTTTCCTCATCTCTTTGGTCTTCAGGGGAAGATGTTGTTTTTTGGTTGTTGTTGTTGTTGATCGAAATAGCCTCGATGTGGCTGCGGTTCCCGCAAAATACCCGCCAACCAATCAAATCATACTTTATATTTCTTTATAATCTGATTGGATCCTACCATTAGGACTGTGATCGCACTCAGTCAGTACCAGTTTGTTAAAGGGATACTCCTTAATAAAATAACAATTGAATATTGTAACATTTTTAATATCTAATTTGAACCATGGATGGCCATAAAAAAATCAAATACGATTTAATAAACGCTCCTTTTATCAATAATTATCTATTATTAAAGGACTAACATGTGCGTACCTAGATCAAATTAAAAGAAACCAATGAAAGGTAGTCGGTGAGATATATTCGTTACACTGTTAGTAACTGATGGTGTATGGCATATACACCCTCAGTGGCTTCATAACATTATCGAGCTGCGGTCTCGTTTGGTATGAAACCACTTAGGGTGTATATCCCATACACCATCAGTTACTAACAGTGTAACTCATAATATCTCACCTTCTACATAAATGACGCACTCCGACTGGCCAAGAGCGATCACATGACCACGGTGTATTTTCCATACACCACGGGTATATTTTATTCAATCACGGCACGCAACTATTTGTGCATAGATAAAGAAGGAAAATAACTGTTGGTTATTCTGCAACAAATAATGGGCGGAGCCAAATGTTTTCAAAAAAGTTCCGGAAGTTCAAAGAAATTGTTCCGTAAAATGCACGTGCTTAAAAGCGCGATAGCAAATTGTGACAAACAAATCATTTTCTGCAGTATGTAGCACAATAAAACCACACTTGTACTACATATTTTATACTCAAGTTCACAACATCGTTTACTTTTTGTTAATACGCTTTTAATTTGCGCTTTTTAGCATAATATTTTCACTGTAACGTCACTGAAACGCACGCGTAAATGCTCTTGTCGGAAAATGGGCGAGGCATAGATAAATATAGTTCTAATTCATAACCTGTAAAAATACGAATTTTATATAAGATAGTGTTAGAATCGAAATAATTAACGGATAACAGTTGGTTATTGCGGTAATAACCAACGGTTTGTCGTTCCGATGCTTGTTATCAAACCACTCGGACTACCGCCCTCGTGGTTTAATCCTACGCATCGGAACTCCAAACAGTTGGTTATTACAGCAATAACAGTTATCCGTCAATTATTTCTTAAATACCCCATAGAAGTCTAATGACGCAATCTAATGACATCAGTTTGTTTATTTTCGTGACGTCGTTGTTTGTGTTTCTTGTTATTTTGTGAGTTTTTGTTCATGCGTGGATGGGATAAACACCCTCAATGGCCTAATACCATACTAGTATGGTATGAAACCACTGGGGGTGTATATCCCATACACCCCCAGTTACTAACCGTGTAAGTAATAATATCAGTTCTTATTGGACTTGAATATATCTGGGTCCGGATTCTCCAACCCATTCTTAGACTTAAGACTTAAGTATAAAGAATATTCTTAAATCTGTTCTGTTCTCAAAAGGCCATAAACTTGAATCTTACTTGGTATTTACTAACTCTAATTATAGAATTCTTTTTTCTTTTAAACGATTTGTCAATGACATCAACAGCATTTGTACGGGCATATTTGTGAACATACAATTATAATTTCTTGAATCTAAGTTTATTCTCTATTCTTCAGCCTAAGAAAGGGTAGATCTAGGTGAATACGGGCCATGGTGTAAAACGTTTCAATATCGTCTGGAAACCCTCAAGATAATAATGCAAACGTAAATAATTGTGTTAACCATCACAGCGTTTGCATTAAAGTGTTTTGATATTTCTTATTTGTCATGTATGTTTAGGTGTTAGTAGTTATAACTGCACTGTTTATTTATATAAAATAATTTATATTCATCATTTTTCTTTAATACACAGTTTAAGTCAACAAATAAACGATATTTATGACGGTTCTCAATCGAATATGATTTATTTTTCAAATTTTATATAGTATTTCACAATTTGTGTATATCCGATTTATATAATTAAATCAAACAGGAATTAAGTTAGTAGAAATACCTAAATCTCTACCCGGTAACTATCTTAAAATACGGATTCGTTTAATTTTAAGCCACTTTCCATGGGATCTAAATCAATACATCGTAATTTAAGTAATAGTTCTTATGAATGTTTAGTTTATTCTATTTCTTATTTACGAAAGGCATTGTTCAAGAGTCTTCACCAGTTATCGCATACAGAAAATAGACGATAGCAATTTACCAAAGTGTTAATAATTCACATATTTCAATGGTTAGTTTTTTTTATTTTGTCCATTAGAAAGAATTTCTGCAAAGTTTTAACATATGTTGGACTGCTCCTTTAAAAACCGGTTGCGATCGTCAAAAAATAGTTCATAATTTTTTAGATTTAAATCAAATTTGTGGCGGGCCATTAGAAAAAGTTGCGGCGCTGCCTGAGCAACAAATCATTATTTTTTTAGCCTTACTTATAGACATGTATATATTTTGCATGGAAAGTATTGCGTTATTGCTCTAAGGAGACGATACTGGTAAACTTATTGTCATGTGATGATCTACCTGCACCCACTCGGGCGTGACACATTCGGATTTATTTGTGAGCTAGCCAGGTATCTTATACATGTGGGTGGCTATGATAGAGATTTAGCGAGATTCGCCCACACAAATACTTACATATATAGCCAATATTTCAACATTTGGATTTTATTAAGTGGGTTTGGTTGAAACTTTATATATTATTTATAATTGCTATGCTAGGTTACGCATGTGCAAATAAATTCCTTCATTGTTACGTATAAAATAGTCAATGTTTGATCTCAATTTTCACCATGACCAAGCGACTTCCCAATATATCACCATACATTGTTGGAAAGATAAGACCATAAACTTTTGAAAAAACAGCATGTCAAAAATTTCTATACGTTGTACCTCAGAATATTTACCTTAGAATAAACACACCGGTTTTGACAGGCATGGGGCTGCCATTTTGTGCATGAATACATGCGCCAAAAGTTATGAAGCTGGGAACCATTTAAGATAAAGTAATCCCTACAACTGTCTTTTTTTTCTTATTTCGTACCTATATACCTTTAAATTGATACCAAAACATATCATTTAAACTGTATTTTAAAAATCATATGCATTGTACACTGAACCCTATGTGTTTATTATCTAACTGACAACCCTGAGGATGTGACTTCCGTTTTGGTGTAATTTGACCTTTAAGAGAACCCAACACTTTCAAATTTGAATAAAGACCACATTTGTCATAAATCTGATCTATTTCGAGAAAGAACATGAAGTCCTATCACACTGGTATAAGGATTTATTGGAAAAAAAAAATAAAGTTGAAAATACCACATATAATGGCGTTGTGAGACAAGAATTTGGCAGAAACAATATACTTCGGTACATCTTGGAAAACATTATTTTAACTCAGAATAAAGCACAACTTTGAGTTTTGATAGGCATGGCAGACATAATATATAATATCAGAAGTGAAAACAATCTTCATAGGAATTCGGAATGTTTCGAGCTAATTTTTTTCTTCTCTGCATTTTTGGGGGTGTAAAATCCATATAAAAGTAGCATTTCAGATGCCATTGATTCCAGAGAAGGGTTTGTTTACATAGCAATCAACTGAATTTACCTCCTGACACACATTAAACAAAACATGACCCCTAAATGTCAATGCCAGGTACTAAATAACAGTCTTGTGCCACACCTGAACCTGTGAGTGAGGTGTGAAATCCTTCTAGGCCAGTCTCCAGCAATCAACAGTTTGTACCCAGTACTCTTTGCTGTGTGATCTGTGAAAATAAGAAGGTTTTCTGTGCATGTTTACTTATTATTGTGATTACTAGTGTAAGTTAGATATAATTAGTGTACATATACAATAGTTTTCTTAGTTTTCTATTGCGATAAGGCTAGTCGCTATGCGGTCTACAAAGCGTCGAGCTCACTTGCGAAAACTTTGGTTCAAAAAGGGGCCTGGGAGTCCGAACAAGGGTAAAACTCTTTCTTTTCCTACTGTTGTTGATAAAAAGTATGCTATGTTGGAAAAGAAATCATTTGATAGTAGAATACATCACATTAACAATTTTATAACCTTCAAAGATACCGATCGTACGGACACGACTGTGTCAGCGTTGCGACCCCGTGCCAATGCCTCCAATGTAGTTGATGAGTACAGTAGTCTTGATGACTCGTCACTTCATCCAGACTTGTATACCAATAAGTTGATGGTTCAGGCTAAGGTCCAGGTTCTTTTCAACACTGCATTTAAGAGCATACTCAAATTAAACCAAACTGTGATGGTGATTTAAATTTTGATGCCGCTAACTCCATTAAGTGGGGTCTAGGTTGGCGTGAGCGGTTAAAGTGTACAAAGTGTTCATACATTAGCAAGTATCGCAACTTTACGAGGTGGTTGATAGTAAAAAAGGTCGTGGTAGGCGTGCCGCAAAGATAAACATAGGCCTTCAGCTTTGTCTGTGCACTACACCAATCAGCATTACCGGTGTGCGAAGAATTTTGAACAACGCTAATATAATAGCCTCCACCCAGTCTTCCATGCAAAGGTTAAGTAACAAAGTTATGAAAAGGTAGAAAGTGTCAATGTTCAGGACATGCATGACCAAAGAGTGTCACTTGTGAAGGAACATGCCCTAATAGGTAAATAAAATGCCAAAACTGTAAATGTGGAGGGCGACTCGTGCTACAATTACCCCATGCTCAATTCCGACTCGACCCCATATCAAGCAGGGTCTATCGCGACAACCACGTTTTGTGAAAATAGCACAAAAGACAAGAAATGGTAGGGGTATACATTGCCAATAAACTGTGTATGAGTGGAGCTCGCTTGCGTAATAAGTCGAACAATGTTGTTTGTCCAAACCATAGGGGCGATTGCTCCGCAAATGTATCCGAATCAGATTCAATAGGTAACGAAGGTAAATGGTCTGAAATTGTGTCCCGCAACATATCAAATGATGTTCAAATAGCTGGTTATACTGGTGATGGTGACTCTAGGAGTCATGCTGGTGTGAGCGAAGGAATGAACATAAAGTTGAACACTTTAAAGACATAAGGCACTTAGGAAATTTATTGAAGCGTGCAATATACAAAGCCAACTTCAGTTCAAATATGTTCAAAGGGTCTTCAAACACAAACATTAAGAATCGCTTTGCTCTTTCAATAAAACAACGGTGTGTGGCAGAGTTAAAGACAGCCCACAAGGTTTACAATGGTGACCTAAAGAAAATAAAACAATGTATGCCAATGGTAGCCGGTGCAATTGTTTCTTGCTTTGGCGGGTATTGCGGAGAGCCCTGCAAAGCATCTAGTTTAGTTTGTTGCGGTAACTACCGACAGGCTAAACACTTCATGCCAATGAATGCTAAACTAAGAATGACAGAGGGTGATAAGGCATTACTTTTAAAATGCATGGCCATTATGCTGTCTCCCTCGGCACTTGATCAAACCAAATTTTTAACCACTACACAAAAGTGTGAGGCCGTGAATCGATCTTACCAGACAGTTAACCCGAAAATGATAACTAACCCTAGGAACTTTGCCGGGAGGATTCATGGCCAGGTTCATAAACTAAACAATGGCTACGCAGTGTTGGTATCGATTAAAACCAAGTCTCTCGGGACCACCCTTACAAAAGGTTCCACGGTCATACGTCAAATACGGAAGACCGATCAAAGAACTCAAAGGCCGAATAAATGGGTAATTGAAACACGCAAAACTACTAGGTACGCGACACGCCAGAGGCGGTATAAATTACATGAACATTTGCTTCATTCTAAGGATCTCACTGACATGGTTCACGTCGTCAGAAGTTCTAGACATTTACGAGACCACAGTTATATATATAAATAGAGAATACTAGATTAGTGTTGAATAACGATAAGTTTATTTAGCGAGGCTTAGAAAACCTGGACCACGAGCCTTGTACTTGTAGATCTATATATGTATAGATTTGCCTTCATTTGCTGTGTTTTATGCATACATTTCAGCTGAATGCCGGATTTTAGTACAATTACAAAATAAAATATGAACTTGTAGGATCTGTTAACTTCTCAGATTAGGAAAATTGCTATGATTCAAAGAAGGCAGATCCTATGGTCATCATGGCCAATGCATCGGCCAGTGCGGACACAAACTTTGCGGGCATTATTAACTGTTACAGGTTCCAAAACTAAATGATAAGGATTAAAACACAAAGTATTATGACATAAATGAGATAGTTGTTGAAACTCGTGCAAATAATTGTCAAAATAAAACAGAAAAACAACACGGTGAACACAATGGGTCTTGGATGGTGACTCTGGTTGACATTTTGCTTAAACTTTCCCATATCTACTCCTCTCATGTCCACTAGAGCAATCATCCCATAAAATACAGCCTTTAATGGGGTCAAGTTTGCATCTGGCAGTGATTCTCTTCATTACAGTGCGTTTGTTGGCATCAATTTTTAAAAAATTTGCAGACGACAAATCTAACCGAAAGTTCTTAACGGTTACGCATGCGCAAATAAATTCCTTCATTGTTAAATACAAAATATTCAATGTTTGATCTGAATTTTCACCATGACCAAGCGACTTCCCAATATATCATCATATATTGTTGGAAAGATAATACCATAAACTTTTGAAAGTAACCCCTAAAACGGTTTTTTTTTCTTATTTCTTACATATATACCTTTAAATTGATACCAAAACATATCATTTAAACTGTTTAAAAAAAATCATATGCATTATACACTGAACCCTGTGTGTTTATTATTTAACTGACAACCCTGATGATGTGACTTCCGTTTTGGTGTAATTTGACCTTCAACTTCGCACTATAATAGATCATTCCGCATGAGCAAACAAGGAAAAGGATGGGTATTTTCTGTTAACTTCAGTACTAAGTAAACAAGTAAGAATTTACATTTAAAAAATTCGCTTGCACAGGGTGTTTAAGTTATCACATTTCTTTAGCATAATAGCTGAACTTAAATCGAGTTAAACTCCGCGCTGTAATATTGGCCTTATATTGAATGAAATTCACATCTCAGTGTCGTACTTATTTCAGGTTGAATTGTTTGTTTCTCATTGTCGTTTAACTTCCCCAGGACCAAGGACATTTCATTATGGATCGAGGAAAATGGTTGGCAATATGCGGGGTAGTAAGTATGTGCACTGTATCTTGTATTTGATAAGAAAAAGAGGTGTGTCGTGGTAAAATCGGGGTTAATGCATGTGCGTAAAGTGTGGTCTTGGAATAAATAGCCTGTGCACTGTGCTAATCAGTGACTACACTTTCCGCCTACAATAGATTAATGTTTAGAAGAGAAAGCATTGTCAGAGGAAACACCATAAAAGCGGAAAGTGTCGCACAGGCTAATCCGGACAACACTTTACGCACATGAATAAAGCCCGATTTTCCCACGACAGGCCTCATATATTTTCATTTTTTTATTGCATGTCTGTAAAAACTATATATCCTTTACAAACATGTACGTGCATACAGAACGGAATATAAAGGATTCACGTCTAATGTTCACATTTGTTTTATGTTTAAATGACTGCGGTTTATTAAGATATACATTTGCTTATTACAATTGTATGATTTATTCTCATCATTTTGAAATTACAAAATTATGTAGTTCATTTTTGTTAGAATACCTTTAAAAGTTGAAATAATAATTTGGTAAAAATTATAGCACGTAATCTTAGTAATGCATTCGTTACCATACATATAGAGAAAAAGTTCATAAATGTTCGATGTTACTCAAATTATAAGCATAAACGGTTACATCTTTTTCTGCTAGTATTTGTTTTAACAATTTGATGACAGTTAATATTACCGTTAGAAGTACAGTTATTCATGGAAAGCATGAAATATGAAAAAAACTGTTTTTAACAATAGAGTGACATTTGTCTTAAAGCTACGAGTTCTGACGGGTTGTAACTCGCCACAACTCTCTTGTTGTCTTGTTGATGTCAGATGTCGTTCTTTGTTGCAGTACTCATAACTGTCAGATGTCTATGTTTGTCTTCTTTTGTCAACAGAACTCGCCAAGTAGCGGCGAGAATTTTAAACCGTTTAAAATTCTCGCCGTTTCTCAGCGACTTTTCATTCTCTTAATCGTGTCGAAGACATGTCGAAGGAATCTCGCGTGCTCTCAAACACATTCGAAACTTTACGTAGATATGTTTTTCATTGTTGAAGCGTCTCGCCCTATATTATTGTTCTACGACATACCATTAGTTGGCTGCGAGTTTGGAAGACTGGCCTACGACATCTGCTCGTCATTTTCTCGTAAAATGACGTCATAACCCGTGCTAATGTCCTCGGCAAAAGAAGTGTTTAGGAGATGCAAACATTATTATTTTATTATTATTATTATTATTATTATTATTATTATTAGTGGTAGTAGTAGTAGTAGTAGTAGTAGTAGTAGTAGTAGTAGTAGTAGTAGTAGTAGTAGTAGTAGTAGTAGTTGTAGTAGTAGTAGTAGTAGTAGTAGTAGTTGTAGTAGTAGTAGTATTATTACTATTATTATTATTATTATTATTATTATTATTAAATGTTGGTCGTAAAACTGTTGTATTGCTTAACATTTCTTTACCAGAGATAATAGTTTCATCACGATCCAACCGCGAATACACATAAGCCACTTTAGTGATAATAAGAGGCGTGTCGTGGGAAAAGCGGTGTAAATACATGTGCGTAAAGTGTCGTCCCGGATGAGCCTCTGCAGTCCGCACAATCTTATCCAGGAAGACACTTTCCAGTGCATTTATGTTTAGGAAGAGACTTCTTTGAAACAGAAAATACCATTAAAGCGGAAAGTGTCATACCGAGACTTAGCGCATCTGGATTAAGCCTAGCTTTCCCACGACACGACTCATAGGTTTTCGTTAAGTGACATCCACAAGTTGTTGCCCACATGTTTCAGTGGCCGGCTGCTGTCTGATGATTGTAATGCTCGGACTGTTGGGGCTGGGACTTGCCAAGATCGTCATGGGTGAGTGAGCAATGTAGGGCTGGGAATTGCCAAGATCGTCATGAATGAGTAAGCAATTTGGGGCTGGGAATTGCCAAGATCGTCATGGGTGAGTGAGCAATATGGGGTTGGGAACTGCCAAAATCATCATGGGTGATTAAGCAATGTGGGTCTGGGAATTGCCAAGATTGTCAAGGGTGAGTAAGCAATGTGGGACTGGGAATTATCATGATCGTTATGGGTGAGTAAGCAATGTGGTGCTGGGAATTGCCAACATCGTCATGGGTGAGTAAGCATGTAAGTGCTCTGGGGCTGGGAATTACCAAGATCGTCATGGGTGAGTAAGCAAGGTGGGGCTGTGCATTGCCAAGATTGTCATGGCTGAGTAAACATGTAAGTGCTTGGATTGTTTGGGCTGTGAATTTCCAAGATCGTCATGGGTGAGGAAGCATGTAGCGTCATCATGTAGAAAAAGATTCACGGCAAATAAGAATGGTGCTGCAACGTGCTCCTTTTCACTCGCCCCTCTGTTGCCTGTAGTGGTTCGCCAACAGTGGAAAGTTAAGCATCTTTTTTAAGTTTATCACATTAAATGATCACTTTCCAGAGAACTGACGAAGTTTGAAAACTTAATTAGAAGCATTCAAATACAAAACATGCATTATTACTTACAAAAATCATATTACACAACATTAACTTAATTACTGCATGGTAACCATGACATTAATATTTTTTTGCATTCCGTGTAACAGGTTGAAACCCTTTCACAAGGTCATTTTTATTATATCGTTTACATTCTGCACATTTTTCTATTTTGTCTTTTTTTTGTGCTTTTTGGAAAAAATCGGGTCGGCTAATCCGAGAAAAAAAAACAACTCTCGCCTTATATTGGTGTCGTGAGGGAAACTGTTGTAGCTGAATTTGTAGAGTTGGGCTAATATAAGCGGAAAAGGATTCTCCCTGACAAGGAGAGGTATCGCCTTCGACTGTTGCAATAAGGCTTCACACGTATCCCTTGACTTTATTGCGAACTGAAGTTAAGCCATTTGTCATTTGTTCTCACCCAGATTGTATGTAAGCATATATACCACATATTTGGCTTAGTCTTGGTTTTCCAAATAAAGTTCGACAGGCTGTTGCATGGACGTTAAATGCTTGACATTCCATTGGCACGATTAGTGTATTACTTTGACCACATTCGTCTATTAAAGGTATGCTTTATTTTTGAACGGGTTAAAATGACAGTCGGAGTTGGCTTGAATAAACAACTTGATTTACTATGGGGTGTTTGTGGAGATTTCTACATATAAGTACGTAGGCGTGTTACAACTCCAATAGTCGTCGGCCAATTTATGTAATATTTGTTTGATGTGGGTTAACACAAGAAGAACATTATAGATTTTTGAACTTTAAAGACACGGTACTGGTATTGCGACATGCCGAAACCAAAATAATAGTGTTAATACATAATAAAATTATCATGTAGATTTGGGGATTAGTGGAAAATGTAGTAAACTTGGTTGGGATGGTGAAGCGCCTATATGTTATTATGTGTTTTTACTTACACAGACCTTAGTTAAGCTAACCGTTTTTATTATTAAATTTGTTATTAAAAATCACTTATTTTTTTATTATTTTTTTTTTTTGGTGAGGGGGGGGGGCGGGTATATTGTAAATTTGTTTGAACATTTGGAATGATTGTGCTGATCGTTTATAATAGTACGTTAACGAATTAAAGACATAATACATAATGAAGATTTCACTTCAGATGTTTATGGAATACGACCCCAGGGGTCATACACGTCCACAACTGTCACTTGGAGCACGTGATACTCTTTCACAGGTACCATACACAGACACGACTGTCCCCTCGAGCCCATGATACCAGTCTGGCTCGTCATGAGTGGCATTGCTCCGTTCCTGTACGGTTGCTCCCGCAGGCGCAACAATGAGGGCTCCTGGGAGAGTAGCGGAGGTGGTTGTGCTATGATCTGCGGTCTTATCGGGCTTCTGTACCATCTGGCTTGGCTTATCTGCGGTACGCCTTCCTTGCGTAATAAAAGTGATGAGTAATTTAATTGTGTAATAAGGTGTAATGGGGGTTTACTCGTGTACTTAAATCTGACGAGTTTAATTGTGTAAAAAAAATGTAAAGAGTTTTATTTTAATGTTTAATAAAATATAAAGTGGTTTTGTATGACTTGAATAGCACAAAGTATAGTGCGTCGTGCATAACTATTCAGAGATTTGACAAATGCGTGTAGTATAGTTGAAATCCCTTCCAATGTGCACATTTATCTATTTTCAATATTCATATAGTAGGTTTATCATAGGTACAATTACCCCACATGACGAATGTAGTTTTAAAAATATGTCTTGTTAAGCATGGTTGGCAAACTTGATTGTTCTATTAATTCACTGATTAGATTTTTTTGCAGGCATTGGTCATTGGCGTCCTGCCATCTTACATTTGAACATAGGTATATCCTATCCATTGTTACAAACTAATAAATCGTATTTCTTTGTTTAAGGATCTGTCTGGATTTATCCGAACTATGCGAAAATGAAAGCCGATGATTTCGTTACATGTACTGGTAACACCACCAACGGATGTACTCAAGATTGTCATCAACCACTTATGAACTTCTCTGTTGCCATGGTTACCATGGACTGGATCTTGTTTATCCTCTGTTCTGTTCCTATTTGCTGTACGGTTTGCGCTGTCGCTTGTAAGAAGCTATCTTCAGGCAGCCCTTTGCCCTTATTCACAAAGAAAAAAACTTAAGTAACTCTATAAAATTAATAAAATTCCTTAAGCCTTTTGATGTGTCACGTATAGTTCTTTTTACATTAAAATGTTTTAAACCAGTAAATATTGCTTAGATGTATAGTTGTTTACCCTTTTGCAAACATAAATCATTCGATGTCACACATAGCATTCGATCTGAAATGTTCACTTAAGTCTACTTTAAGTTAATATTTCCCTTGAGAGCTTTGTGAATATCAGCGATGTGACGCAGTTCGTTTATTTGTGTAAGCCTTCTTAATCAGCTTATAAGGCATGTGAAACTCCACCTTCATCATCAGGAGAAGAACAACCGTATTAACATCATATGTTGATAAAACATGAGATCCAACTCTTTTTTTAAAACTTTTATGGAGTAATGAAATTTAGCCGTGATGAATGGAAAATACACCACGGTCATGTAACTAATACTATCAGTTCTTATTAGACTTGAATATATCAGTGGCTGTATTCACCAAGACATTCTTAGACTTAATACTTAGGAATGAAGAATATTCTTAAATCTGTTCTGTTCATAAAAGGCCATTAATTTGAATCTGACTTGGTATTTACTAACTCTAATTATAGCATTCTCTGTTTTAAAAACGATTTGTCAATGACATCAGCGGCATTGGTAAGAGCACATTTATAAACAAATAATTATTATTTCTTGAATCTAAGTATATTCTTTATTCTTCAGCCTAAGAAAGGGTAGGTGAATACGGGCCATGATGTAAAACGTTTCAATATCGTCTGGAAACCCTGAAGATAACGATCGAACGTAAATAATTGTGGTAACCACCACAGCGTTTGCATTCAAGTGTTATGATATTTCTTGTTTGACATGTATATTTAGGTGTCAGTAGTTATAACTGCACTGTTTATTAATATAAAATAATATATATGCATCACTTTGTCTTGGTCATACGTCTGTATTTTAATAAAAAACAACAAGGAAAATAGTCTCGGTTATCGGTGTTCTAATTGCCCTTTTAAATCAGAAGTGAATTAGACAAACATGAACAGGGTAAACAATACAATATCACGTTGAACAGTAGATTTACATATTACAACCTCTTACTTCGGGTTATTTCACTTATTTCACTTATTTGCAAGGTCACGTGATGCGATCCGAATGTGTAAGCTTACCGTGCAATACTGCAGCACGCGTATAAATTTATATTAAATTTCAACATACCGCACGCTACTTGTTGGACGATAACTGCACAGGTTTAAATACTTGTAGTCATTATTAGTTTCCTTCACAACGGAAACTACGCCAACTGATTATTTTATTCCTTGATACTTAATAACAAAATGCCGGATTTCTGTAAATTAACGAACATAAATAGCACTGCTATCGTAAAATGTGACACAAATAAAAGCCACACAAAAGTGGAAATGACCAAACCTTGAATGAACAATTCAAGGCACATACAAGGTGTTGCAAGTTAAAACAAGTTTGATGTAGATTTTACACACACATACAATAATGAATAATAGTTAAAGAAACTATAACACATTTCCTTAACAAAGGTTGTGTTTGACTGATTTTAATTCCAATTCATTGTTTACAGTTTCAACACGGCGAAGCTAGTTGAGGTCCTCGTGTTTCAGTTAGACTGTTCCTCGTGTTTCAGTTAGACTGTTCCTCGTGTTTCAGTTAGACTGTTCCTCGTGTTTCTTTTAGAATGTCCTTCGGGTTTATTGTAGAATGTTCCTTGTATTTCATTTAGCATATTCTGCTACTCGCCGAAAGTTAACGAAGAATATTCGGAATTAGTCCGCGCCGCCAGGATGATCAGCAAATAAAAATACTGTTTATGTTTACAAACAGTTTACTTGGTGGAACAGTGTTTTATATTTAAACAATATCCAACAACCCAAACGTTTCCTGAAGTACGGTACTTACGAGCTTGTAGAATGTTCTCCGGCAATTTTAACAGGCCAATATTTTATTCAAAATTTGGCCATTTTCCCCTTTTGCGTGGCTTTAAACCAGACACCAAATGGCTTTGCAAAATTCACTATATATTAAATATGTTAAAAGTTTGTATAAACCGTCCGTCCGGAAACATTAACTTTGTTGGATACAGTTAAATTTAAAAAAAATCATTTACTCGTATTTTAAGGAAATGTGTTGTTTTTTGTAAGTTTTTTTTTCTATTATAACGCATCATTTTATGTCTCTATATATCTACAATAAACTCTTAACCCTATAGCCTTACGTGCAACATCGTGTACGCGCCTTAAAACTGTACAACACATCCACTAAACACTCTCTGTTCTGATGACGAATGAGAAAACGTAAAAAATCCCCTACTGAAATTTTGTAGGTCTACATGCCATAAGGGGTTTTGTTAATTGTCTGTCACGTCAAAGTTGTGAATGTCTTTGGGCAAGGTGAAAAAACCAATGAGGCGTGTCCTTGGAAACCCGGGCTTAATGCACTTGCGTAACGTATCGTCCAGGATCAGCCTGATCATGCTAATCCGGGACGACACTTTCCGCTTCTACGGCATTTTCAATAAAGTCTTTCATAAACATAAAAATCCACTGTATGCGGAAAGTGCCGTCCTGGATTAGCCTGTTCGGACAGCACAGGCTGATCCGGCACGACACTTTACACACATGAATTAAGCCCGGGTTTCCCTCGGAAACCCACACTTTTTTGGCCTTGGTAGAAATAATTTGTCGTATGACATTTTATATTCCTTTCTGTTCAGCCTAACATACTGAGCCATTCATACAGAGCTATACACCGTGGTCTGTATTGCTTTATATCTTACCTTCTACATAAATGACGTGATCGGATTGGCTAAGAGCTGTCACATTAGTTTTTCTTTCGTTAATTTTCCGGTGATCAATTAAAAGAAACCAGAGAAAGGTAGTCGGTGAGATTTATTATGCCACTAGTGCACAATTACGTTGAAGATGCTGACCCAATATTTTTAAGCGTTCTTATACCACTGACCGATAACGCAAATTAACCCCGCCTACTTTCTGTAATATCATGTCCCTGACTGATAACATGTTTTAGCTCTGCCGACACTATCGAATATCGTGCTACTGTGTAACGTGCTGGGATTGTTTAGTCCCGCCCACTCCTCGGAACTACTTTTTGTAGGCGTGGAATGTCACTTAGTCGTTAAAATGTAAACAAAGAATAGATCTATAAAATTACAACATTTAAATTCACAACAAAGTAAAATTTATAAAACAAAACATTTAAACATTATGCAATTAACAAGAAATAAGTTGTTATGTCAAATAAGCATGATGTAAAAACATGCAATGCACAGCATAGAAAACCTGTCAATAAAATCTTACAAAGCTGAGATTTTTAAAAGCTGAAAAAATTACAGACATCACAAAAATTGAAATTCATAAAAGAACTGGATGCCATTTTGTGCCAGTTTATCAGTATACAGAAGAAATGGCGAAGAATACCAAACCGATTCACTCAGACCATTAATTGTATTAATCTACACAATTACATATGTTCAGGGGAACCATTTTAAGTTACAGTACAGTGAGTGTAAGTCTTACATTGGAATAAGCTACTTAAATAATGCTTTTGTGTCATTTAAAAATAAATGCTCTGTTTTAGGAAAATGCTATTAAGAACAGTTATTTTTAATAGACAATTCAATTTAGATATTCTAATCATAAAAAAATCAAACAATCTTGCCAGGTAACAATTTAACAAACCTTTGTTTTAATCAAATGTTAAAATATTTAAAAACAAAAACAACAACACGATTTAAGAAATTATGGTCAATTCAACAAAAATGAACGATAACTTTTCATCAGAAATTCAATTACATGCAATCCAATCTAAATTGATTCACAACAAATTAATTTACTTCTAAATGAAATGTAAAAGTTAAAAAAAAAACGTGGCTTTAAATATTGAAAACAATATGTTTTTGTGAAATAAAATGCAGAAAAGTCAATGTGTTTTAAATAACTTCAATCCAACATGAAATAGTGAAAAGAATAAGGAAAACTAAGGGAAAGGATGCACAACCAATAAAAGAACATGGAATTGAAAAAATAAAATAAAATCTACATGATGGTCTACAAGAAATTGTTCAATTTACAATACAACAACTAATTGAATGCAGTTTGGAACTCATAGACAAGATAAGTTGCCTGTTGAAGTATTGATACAGTAACGCTTGTCCACTAGAAAGAGTCTAAAATGTCACATCAATAATGGTCCTGTTGCAACAACTTTCACATGTCAATTCTTTGCTTTGACTGGATGTTAACCTGAAAACCTGAAAATATTAAAGAAATTCAGTCACCTTTTGAAAATAACTCACAATAACATGACCAAAACAACATATGTGCTTCAATGATTTAATGTATTCTATAAATATTAAAATACTTGGCTCTAAAAACTAATGTTTATTGAATAAGCAATGCCAAGTCCAAGGATAATCAAGTTCAGGGATAATGTGCTGTGGTGAATTGACCGTTTGTGCTGACCGTTTCGACCGGTCGTCGTTTGGTACGGGTTTGACGCAGCGGAAGTAGTTCAGCAGTTCCGGTTTCCATATTGTACTACTAAGAGGTCGTCTCTACCTTCGGGTGTTAGTTCAGCGTACATCACTTCTGTCGAGCTAGTCTCCAGTCTTGGTCAACGTCGAACAAACATAAGCGCATTTTTATGTTCGCAATTTCTGCTAATCGTAACGGCAGACTTTTTCAAGTCCGCCATCTTGAATTTTTATTAAGATAATTTTGTAACTCTAATTTTGAGTATATATTGCTTCATGTCATATTAATTTTGTATTTCTAGGTTACAAACAAGTAGTTTGTAATTGATTTCAACCAATGTTGTCGTTGTTCATGGCCAATTGGTTGAGTTTGATGTTGTGTTCACCGCGTCATACAGCGGTGTAGTGAACCGTGTGGCGTTAGAGTGATAAGCTGAATTTAGCTTGCCTTGTGTAATATGTAACAATTTTACAGTAGGTTTAGCTGAGAAGAGAGTTGGAGCAGTTGTTGCAGTGACATGCGTACAGTTGCTAGTGGTGATCAACGGTTGTTGCAGCGTCATGCGTGCAGTTGAGTGAAGTGGTCGACGGCTGTTGCCGTGATTTGCTGGCGGTGGCGTGTGATGGTCGATGTGAGTGTTTATTTCGTTTTTATATAAAAAACATCTTCAGAATTTTCTCTAGTTCGTACTTTTGAATTACTTTAATAACTTTTGTCAATATTGTATATTTGAGGCTTAACCATTTTCCATTAGCAATAAATATTTAACTACAACTTCTGTGTGCTATTCATGTGACCTGATTTGTGCCACTAGCATAGCAAAGCGTTAATTTTAATTAGTGCAATTTGTGTATAGACCTGCCAAGCACCCGCATTTGCCCGTTGTGTGTTTTCTGGAGACATTGCCATTTCACCCAAGAAATCTTGTTTGCAATTGTCACTTGGTTGAAATTTATTTGCAAACTTGCATTCCAACATAAGAAATATATATCCATGTATATATATTTATAGCTCTTATCAACTTGTGTCACATTTGCACGTAGCGTACTGACTGGTTTTACTGTGTAGCACGGGCAAATATCTATTTAAGGCAATTTTGAAAGCTGTAGAGGGAATAGGCGGAGTGTAAATAGACTCGAAGCAGACGGGTTCCAGTGGTGAGAGATTTATTCTGTAATTTTGTCATAATTTGACAACAACAATAGTAGTACTGACATTTCATTTATGAAAATCTCATTTTTTCAAACACAATTTAGTGAATTCATAATGGCTAGCAGACAGACAATTGATGCCGACACGGCGTCTGTAATGGAATTGCAGCTGGTTTCGGGCATAGGCCCTAAGGTGGCAGCTGCAATTATCAATTTAGATAATTACATGGGCATGTCACACGGGAGCAGCTGGCGTCGTTATCCTATTTGAGGGCGTCCGAGGTCATGTGGGCTATGCTGAGGTTCAGTGAATCTGAACAAGCCGAGGAGGAGGGTGATGTGGCAGAGGGTCCAATTATTGGGCAGGCAGTGAGCCTAGACGGCGAGGCTCGAGGGTTGATCGACAGGGTACAGGTGGTTATTGATAATGCCATGTTAAGCGGGCCTCCTGGGTTGCCGGTCCCACCACCTGCAGATATTAAGGTGATGTGACGAGGGGCCGGGCAAAAACCATGCCACCTAAGGTGGAAACCATGGCACAGCAGGTTCATATGCAACCTGTGCAAATGCAACCACAAGGCCAGCAGTGCCAATATATTTTGGTTGGCACTCCTGGTCAACCGATGGGTTCAGGCAACCCGCACATGTTGCCGGTAACCTACATGCTCCAGCCAGTGCAGCAGGGGTATGTAGCGTCACCCCAGGCGGTGCCCGGGGCGTCCTTTAACGTTGGTTTTGCGAATTTTTCGACACAAGCTTCGCCATCAGCTAAGCGTGGTGCGCGCGGGAACTTGGCTATCGCGCTTGGCGGTAATGTAAACTACCAGGGGACCGGTCGTCAGAGGTTTGGGCTTCAAGCGTTGCCGAGATCTCTGGTTTATGACGGAAGGGGTAGTTGGCAAGCATAACGAAATTCTTGAAGTACGCTTCCATTTATGAATGGGACGAGGAGGAAAAGAGGGATTAACTCTCTCTGTGTTTAACGGATAAGGCGATCGAGTTTTGCGCCTTGGTCACAGATAAGCAGGTTAAACTGGTCTACAGTGAGGTAGTCGAGTAGATAGAGAGGCGATCCCGTTACCGTGAGCTGCCGGAAACTGCAATGGTAACATTCTCGAATACGAGACAGGGGGGCGAGGAGTTGTTGGACGACTGGGCCGATCGAGTCTTGACTCTGGCCGGTAAGGCGTTCCGGTATTTACCTGATGAATTCATGACCCAGCAGTCGATCTTGCGCTTCTGCATGGGGGCTAGGGAAAGGGAGGCTGGGGAACAGGTTATTAACCAGAGACCCAGGTCTATAGAAGAGGCTATAGACAAAATAAAATAGGAAATCCATACTAATGCGTTGATTTACAGTAAGCCTAAAGTCGTAGGCTATAGGGAGGAAGTAGAGGTTGCAGAAGTGAAGGTGGCCGCGAAAGGTGGGTCAGGTGAAAGGCTTGATTCCATAGAGAAGAAGTCGAGAGGATGGAGGAGAAAATGGACATTTTAATGATACGCTACTTACAAGGCAAAACAGGAGCCCAACATCTCCTGGGGGGCAGTGTTGTAACTACAACGAAATGGGACATGCAAAGCCTGACTGCCACAGGTTGCGTGGCCGGACGCAGTTTCCGACTAAGAACGACCGTTCCTACGGTTGCGATGAGATAATGCCGCAAGAGAAACAGGCGGTGATAACTTGAAAGAAGTAAAGAAAGTGACGTTCGCCGATTTAAACGGCAGGGGTCAGCTTAGGCGGCCCTGGCCTGATCCCTATTGAAGGGCCAATAACTGTTAATGAAGAACCCGATGTTCCGGGTTAAGGTGTGGTTGACTGGCCTTGCAACACAGGCCGTTATTGATATGGCTGCGGAGGTGACCCTAGTGTCCGATAGTGTAATGGAAAGGTTACCGGGTGATATACCGGTACTGGAGCATGTGTCCCTGATGACGGCTGGGAGACAGCTACACATGAAAGGGGCCAGTGTCGGGCCTATAAGCATTAAGCTGGGGAGTAATGTGTTCATGGAAAGGGTGTATGTGGCTCCCATAGATGACAGCATGTTGCTAGGGGTTGACTTTATGAGAAAGCACGGAATTTTTATTGACCTTCAACAGTCATTAATTCGTGTTCGCAATGAGGTCGTTTCAATGGACGACAATGTAGATAGTATAGTGCCCCTGGCTGTGCCAGAGGTAAAGTGTCGGGTTGATGAGGCCAAAACGGTTGAGGAGATGGCAGCCCATGTTGGCCGTTCCACTCTTATGGAGCGACAGACCTGTGACGAGGACTTTCGTTTCGTTCAGAAATGGCTCATGTGACAGCCACTTCCACCTGGATCGTACCTGCAAGGCGTCCGGAGTTAGTGGGATGGAGGTGTTGGTGGGGCGCACCATAGGGCCTGTCCCTGAGGTGCCTTTTCAGGTGAGTGTGTGGGTTGAAGTTTTCTGCGACCCTCCGAGCTACCCAGGGGAGTACCCCTGTGTCGCTGGGCTTGGGTCGGGGTGCATCCGAAAACATCCATTGCTGACGTCGACCGGGAAGTCCGGTTGGTCGAGGGGATGTTACGGAAGAGTGGGGTAGTGGCGTTGGGGAAGATTGGGCTGGACTGGACCTGGCTGAGCAAGAGTGGCCCAAATAGGAGATGTTTGTGGGCTTGCTGGAGCTGGCTTGCCCTAGGCGGCCAGTTGTCCTGCACATTCGGGGCAGGAACATTTAATCATGTGTTAGGGTAGTGCCCGTGCCCCACCCCCGAGTGATGCGGGATAATGTAAGTCCCACGCAAAGGGTGCATTTCCACTGTTTTGCGGGCACCGTGGACCAGGTCCTTGGCTGGTCCGCCGCATTCCCCCGGTGCTACTTCAGCATCTCGGGCTTGGCTTCGCACTTCGACGAAGTGCAGAAGTCAGCGGTAAGAAGGATACCATTTGAACGTCTGTTGGTTGAGTCCGACTCGCCATACCTTAGGGTCCGGCGCGGTGGTCATAATACTCCGGCGTATGTGGGGGACGTAGCCCGGGTGTTTGCCCAGATCCAACAGACGACCCTGGATGAGGTCCTCCGTGTCACTGCGGAGAATGGTTGGCGCCTCTACAACCTGTAGGGGTCGGGTGCAGGGAATTGGTGGAGGGGGGGTGGTTAGACCAATTGACGGGTAGCGGAGAAACTTGAGGTTGTTCATTGGGTCTGGAGTCGGGCTCGGTGGGAGGGGGGGTATTGGTGGCGCATGGCGATCATGGGGGCTGAGTGGGGCCAGGTGTCTGGTACCGCGGTGGGCGGTTGACAAGTAGTGGTTGAACCGGTTGTGGTGGATGTTTAGTACCAGGTGTCTGGTCAGGTTGGTCGGTCAGAGCTAGGCTTTTTTGCAAGGTGTCTGCCCGATTGGGTTTCTGGTAACCGCGGTGGGCGGTTGGCAGGCAGTGGTTGAACCGTGTGATGCGGTTGTGGTGGATGTTTTGGGCCAGGTGTCTGGTTAGTCAGGTTGGTCGGTCAGTGTTGGGCTTGTTTGCCGGGAAAGGTTTATCGCGTTGAGCGGTTAGTTGGATGTGGTTGGTTCGGGAGACTGGCACAACCGGGGGGTTGGTATACCCAGTCGGCTGGAAGTGTGTGGCCAGTTAGGCCAGATCTTTCTGACCTAGGGTGACCGTGTCAGGGGGTCTGGAAAGGTGGTCAGCCAACGCGAGGCCTTCACATTAGTAAATTATTTGGTAAACAGTTTATGCAACAGGCTCTTAAGCAGAAATGTGTATCCCAGGTGGTTAGCATACCATATGGCATACCATATGACATGGAGGGAGAGGTTGATTGGGGATTTAAACTGTTGAACTAATTCTGGCAGAATAAAGCATATTTGAGCATTGTGTGCCCTTGGAAAATTGCTAGACAACCTTATTGTGTTTAATACATCTGATGGGAAGTCAAGCCTCGCATTGCCTGAATGGTCTGTGCCAGATTTTTGGCCTTGGGGTGATGTTCTTGATTCTATTTTGGTGGGTAAGGGGGGATGGTTAAACAGAGGGGAATGTGGTTAATTGGCCGTTTGTGCTGACCGTTTCTACCGTTTGGTACGGGTTTGACGTAGCGGAAGTAGTTCAGCAGTTCCGGTTTCCACATTGGACTTCTAAGAGTTCGTCTCTACCTTCGGGTGTTAGATCAGCGTACATCACTTCTGTCGATCTAGCCTCCAGTCTTGGTCGACGTCGATTCGACATTGAAGGTGCGTACTTCTTATTAAGTACAACAGTGCACTCAAACTGGTATTACCAGGACAATACCCAATTGCTGACTCTGCCAGAAAACACGTGATACAGAAGCTTTTTGTTATCCGTCGTTTTCCAACGAATATTTTGCAGCTTAAGACACCATGTGAGCCCACATCACAATCATAGCAAGCGGCATCTTTGAATCCTGCAGTTGCGTTCCCCACCCACTTTGACATCACACGTGGATGGTAGTTTTTCATAGCAATCGTCAATATCTCAACTTTGAACGCATTATGCACTGATGGAAATGTTGAATTCCTACGCCCCCCCCCCCCCCCCTCTGGACCCGCTAGTGGATTCATACCATACTCGAGCTTTGCTCTCGTATGGTACAAAACCACTGCGGATGTATAGGCCTATCCCATACGCCCTCAGTTACTAACTTATGCTCTTATGCTCACTGTATGTTGTATTAGTTACACTAACTAATACTACATACAGTGAGCATCAGACACGGCTACCGGATTTTAAGTTACAGGGGACGGAAGTAACTGAAAAAGGCTGATAACGAACTACCTTTGTTTCCCATACATGTTGGGATACGTACCTGAAAGGTGTGATATCAACAAAAAGGAACTTAAACGAAAATACTAGAGAACGCGTCAGATTTTTAAATTAAATTGATTGAAGAACGCGTCTTTGGCAAAGAAATGCATATGTTTTAAAGTATCGTGAGGTTTGAAAAAATCGAATATCGGGAAATTTTAGAGGGGGCGTCCGCTACTTTCGCTCCCTCCCTCTAAATCCGCCTATGAGCATATTAGTGGAAGTTTAGTATAGTAGATCTAAATGACTGTTTGAAGACTGTATGTATACACCGATCATAGGTGTCGATAAACCAAAATGAGGTCGTATTCCAGAAACATCTGAAGTAATATTTTATCCATAATCTTTATTTCATCAATTTATTAAACTTTTTTTTACATTCACACAATACAATATAATTATTATGTATTATTTATCACCTGCATTATAAACAATTGTTTGTTTTTTAAAGGGATTCAGCAATTTATTGGTAGCTTTAAACGATTGAGATTTCGAAGGTGTTAACTTTTGTGACGCTATGTTAAGATAAACTTAAGGGATTCTGGAATACGAACCCTGGTCGAAATTCAAAGTATGTAACATAGATAATACTACGAAAAAAAAACAATTTAAAAGGTTAACAATTATGGAAAACATACTTGTATTCTTTTAATAAAACATAAAACGAATGCCAACTATATAATCATAATCCTAAGCACTCAATTAAACGGCTAAATACCCCAATAATAATTGAATTGAGTAGTATTTTGTTAAAAACTTTAATTTGCGCTTTTAAATGCCATATTAACTGTATAAGTGGATACTTCCGCGTGCCAAACAGTACACAATTAATACACTTGTTCAGATAATATATATATTTAGTATAGTTCGATTGGTAATTTGTGTGGTGTGTAATGAGGTAGTAAACATGTTTGGCCAGTTTATAAATAGACTGACCAATCAGAGCTAAACCACAAAAATCTCCAGTCGGCATCCTAAAACGAACGTCGCCTTATTACCACCCACACTCCCCTAAATAGTTATTTATGTGCTTAACAGTGTTTTCTATATTTCCATATTATTTGTCATCCATTAGTTGTTGTTGAGGACGGTGACTGGTAGCGGACGCCTGTATAACGCCGATAGTGCGATATTTTGTAGTTAGAGTATTATCATTCTAATCATGTATATTTCAGTTAGATTAAAGCTATCGATGTATATATCCCGTGACTACAGTCTGTACATGTTCTGTTCATTTTTAATTTATAAAGTGCATACATGATATCTTTGAAAATTACTTGTATCAAATGTTTCCCGGTTTTCGTTATGTATTGTTGTCGAGCCGATTGTTTTCGCTTTAGTATTAGCTGCATATTTGTTGATTCTTGATTTACAGTTGTATTAGGGGATTCGGGAGGTGATGAAGGCACCTTTATACTGATCTAGAGCCATGGGTCATCGTACGTCCTCCTGGCATCAATATAAAAATGAAACAGAAAGAAATAGAATGATCAGTGAGGTTGCGTATCCCGCTCGCAGTTTTACCCGAATCCGTTCATTATCACTGATTCATGTACGAAGTGCCCGTGAAGAAATATGCGCACTTCTCTTAATTGGTGGTAATGAACAAGCAGACAAATATTGCAGCAAACATTCAAGCAAATTTATGTCACTGTATGCACTTATATGGGATGTTAATGTATTGGAAAAAGCTGTGCTGTTTGTTATGAATAAATGTGCAGTGGATGAATGAGAATATACCTGCCACAAATTGTTCGCATGTGTATGTGTTCATGTATTTGCACGTGTTCTACGGACGGTATAGTAAAATGCTTGCCCAAGCCATACCTTTCAAAAAACGTGTTTGCCTTCATTCAAATGGATATGAGTTAGAAATGAAATAATTGTTTGTCTGAATGTAATGAAAGAAAACATAAATTTCTTCATTTTTTACACATTCAGTTTTACATGGCACCTTGCATATCGTTCTGGAGACCTAGACACTATCGATTTAAATGGCCGGAGTAGCGTACACATAAAAACAGCGGGAGGTATTAGGTCCGAAAGGGATTTTGTCCGGATATCCATAGTCACACTAGTATATGCGACCGGCTAATCCAGGACGACACTTTCCACATACAGTGGATTTATGTTTTAAAGAGACTTCCTTGAAACAGAAAAGAAGAAACAAAACATAAAAGCGGACTGCGCAGGCTAATCCGGGCGACACCTTATGCACATGCATTAAGCCCTGTTTTTCCACGACACGACTCAAATAAACATTAAACGAATACCTCTTCCTAATTTTTTAAGTGGGTGTTTTCACACGACATGACTCTAATAAACATCAAACGAAGATCTCTTCCCCGTTTTAAAGTTCTGTAAACAGGGAATATAACGTGCAATCCGCCGTGTGGGAAGAAAATTTCACAACAATCATCTTTACCATTTTAAAATAATGTCCATCGCAGCAACCTTCTTATAAATAGCATGTTTCTAAATCAGTGTATACATTATATTTTAAAGTCATCTGCGAGATACTGATTGCCGGTTGAGTTGTTTGTTGCCCATTGCCCTTCAACTTTCTAAGGATCAAGGATATTCCAGTATGGGAAGAGGAAAGGGGCCAAGCGAGGGGTTTGCGTTGATGTGCAGTGCCGCATGTATGTAGACGACTTTGTAGACATGTAAAACATGTACATACCTTTATAACAATAACAGTATCATAAAACATAATCGGAGTGTTTCAGTACATGTAATTCAAATATAAAATATGTGAGGCTACAACTGTATCAGCAGTTTTAATAAAAATAGTTTGTTGTTGTATATCGCTACCTTAGTTTGTTTTTAACACGCAAAATACAGGTTGAAGAGTTCTTTTTCATAATGGGGAGTATTATATACTGAAAAAAAGTGTAAAGGAAATATTCAAGCAATAAACATTTTAAAGACAATTTTCAGCACATAATCGTGTGTTTAAATTTTTGAAAATTTTTGAAACAGATAATGAACAAATATTGATTTAACGATTCAACTAAAAATGCAAAATTTATCATTAAATTATCGCGTGATATAGCAAAGTTAATTTTCTATTTAATCTGTACTTTTATGACGAAATCCTATGGATTGCGGAGATAATATAAAGCAAGTTTCTATACAAATTTTAAAGCAATAACATGTTGTCATAACAAAACATAGCAATAAGTTAGTTGTTCTCCCAGATAACAAAACAGAAGTATTTTGTAATAACATATCAGCATATATGGCTAACAAATTAAAAACAACAAACAAGCATTATCTCGTGCAAATAAATCATTATTTGGGAAAGTAATTGCGATGGAATATTTTTACATCGATGTCACACAATATTATACTTAAAAGCCAAAATGGAATTAAGATTCATTCAGAACTCTTTTTGTGTCATCCTTGACATATAATGTTGATTTCCCTGGGTCATTTATTAACGAAACCATATCATTTGATTTATTTTTTAATGTTTGATAATTTCAGCTTATAAATGTGACAATTGAGATCCTTTTCTTCACAGGCGTGTGAAAAATATGATTTGTGTAAATTGTATTATTATTTCCAAAATTTGCTATGTGGCAATTATTAACAAAGGATATTTTATAAGTAGGTGTGATGATGTTTTACAAATACATATATGTTTTACATTAATGTGCTGCCATACGATTTTGAATGTATGGGATATTTAGAATTTACACAGATGTAAATTGGGCTGGTAACTTATCAAAACAAGTTTAAAAGTGCATTTATACCCTGGAAGATAACGTTGACGAACACAGTACATGTATTAAGGAATTTAACTAACATCATGTTTATTTCAAAATAATTTCCCGTTTAACGTTATTTACGTGCAACAATATTGGCGCACTCAGATATACACTCACATTGCGATGTGTATATATTTGTTCACAATATACAAGTAACTTGTACGTGCAATTAGGCATAGAGAATATAATTAATTGCGAAATGTATTTTGTAAAATTAAAAACAAATAAAGGGGCATATCGACGCTGTTACATACAGACATATACTACAAACAACACACTTTTCTACTTCTCTCGGATATATCTTTCAATGAGTAACAAGACAGTGATGGAATCGATAAGAAAACAGTATACAGAACAACAAAAAAGAATTGTGGGAGACCCGGTTCCAGTAGAATTCGAACTCAATGAAGAAGTCTAAGTTATCTTTTAAAACATTTCGCAATGCAAGATACAGCCCCTCTTACCATAAAATATGCTATTTCAGCGCAAAAGGCATCGATGCTTATATCAGTAAAAACAACTGAATTGGACACTTAATTAATACTTCGTACGTATACTGAAAAATGGTGTTGCGTTCTGAGGAAACAAATCAAAAGATAATACAGGTCATGTTTGTTTGGTTCTTTCTTGACATGTTCACATCACAATTTAAAGTTTCTTGTAAAACATAATAATGACTGAACAGCGCATGTGCTTAGAAAACTGTCGAATGCCACTTGTTTTTATAGATCCAACGTCCTGAATTTTATAACCGCATGTTGTTGTTTTTTTCCATTTTCAGTGCTTTTTTTCTTTTATTGAAACTATCATAATGCTGTAGATAGCTTACACTTTATATACTTTTAATACCTGTTTTAAATTTCCAATTTCCATAATATACTATCATTTCAATTAAAAAAGGATATCACATTTTCGTACACATATCTACTTTAGAAAGCAATATTATATACATTTATCATCGAAGTCGTGTGTGTTGCCTTCTGCAGTGACCTGTTGCATAGTTCTTGTCGTGCTCGGACTCATAGGACTGGGTATTGCAAAGATCGCCATGGGTGAGTGAACGCAGCTGCCGCTTTGAATTGCACTTTTAAAGGGACATATTATGTACAGAGCAGGAAATTGACCATTCCGAAACATATTTAATACATTCCAAAAAGAAGAATATCTATAAATCAAACTTTTGGCAGAAATATATTTAAATTAATGTGTGTTTTTATCAGTAATCATCAATTGACTTTGATACAATTAAAAAGCGTTTTAACCATTTTCGTTGACATATTTGAACACAGAGCGATGAATACAATATATACATTTTATTTTCTTGTATACTTATTAAAGCAATTGTGTTATTCACCATAAGCATATGGTGTGAATATATACTTACCCAGGTGCTGTATATATCCACGACTGCCCACTCGAACCCATGATACCCATCTGGCTGATTGTGAGTGGCGTTGCTCCAATCCTTTTCGGTGGCTCCGGTCGTCGAGCTAATGACGATTCAGAGCAGAACAGCGGAAGTTTAGGTGGATCCATTTGTGGCTTTATTGGGCTGCTTTTCAATCTGGCGTGGATTATCTGTGGTACGCACCATTTTGACCTCAAGAATGTTAATAACCTATTTTGGATACAATAAGACCTTACAACAGATAACGCTCAGGTTTAGCATCCAACCAAAGTCGTTTGTGGATGCATTTTTGTTTTATCTATTAATGACGTACATATGGAAATGAAAGTGTTTAGCATTCTTGTACGTATGCATACATATTTTTGCTCATATGTCAATCTTTATTTCATTTCAGGATCAATTTGGGTTTATCCCAACTTTGGCAAAATCAGAGCCGACGATTTCGTCCCGTGTTCTGGTAACATAACGACCAATTGTACAGAGGACTGTCACAGACCACTCATGGATTTTTCTTTTGCCATGGTGACTATCGATTGGATCTTCATTGGACTTGTTGTTGTTATGTTTGGGTGCATGCTTCGAGCATTAGTTTGTAAGCAATAACACTCCTTGGAACAAAACAGCAGCGTCATTCAAATGGCAATTGGCAAGAATATAGAGAAAATAACTGTACATTTGATGTACTCATTGCGATTGACTGAGTGATAATCTAATGTCAAGACTTCGTGGAAACTGACGATTTGCGTTGCTGTTTTATAAGACGTTTTGCAATTGGAATCGAAATTTCCATTCACAATTCCGTCACATAACGAGGAACTTAAGTATTATCCGCTTTTAGACGATATCGTAATGTTTTCATTTAGCAATAGTAAGAATTTGTAATTGCAGTGGTATAATGAGTATGGTGTGCGTCTTGCGACCGGGAGATTGGGAGTTCGATTCCTACTCGGGTAACCTTTAAGTGATCTTTATCACAAGACACCAAATGCTGGTTCAGGAAACGGACTCGAACGTGTCTCAATAATCCTCTAGTTTTCGAGCCAGTCGAGCTTAAATATAAACAAATACATTTTAAAATGTTTAAACTCCACACATTGATAAAGAACCAGACGGTAAATATTTATACCACTCGTTTTGTGGTTGTTTGTGATAAATTTATATAATCCCCCCCCCCCCCACCCCAAAAAAAAGAAGAGAAATGCTTAATTACTAGTTATTGTTGACATCATCTAACACATACTCATTGACAATAGTTGTCTGTATTTAATTAGCCTTAAAGACTGGTTACATCTAATGTAAGTGAAAAAATAAATAAATGTTCATATTGTTTTAAATTAATGATAGAAATAAAACATTGACAAAACATATTATATGTTATGATGCTAATATCAATATTGAATACATGTACTCATTCAACATTGGTTTAGTTGTGCGCTTGAAAAATAAACTATGTAGCACACTCAATATCCGTAGACTTCATTGCATTGAAGACATTTGGTGAAGGACCACACCAGGAAAATAACTTTTAATTCACTAATCGGTATCAGAGAAAAAGGTTGTTTGAAGTGACTGGCCACAATAGTTCACCAATGGGTACTTTGGGCTCAGGTGAGCTAAACATGGATCAGGAATGCACTAGCAATGCGCTCACCAAGACTTTGCGTGCAATACTCAAATGATGAGGATCAGACAATATCATTAATTCAAAGTTCTTTAAATCATGAGGATCAGACAATATCATTAATTCAAAGTTCTTTAAATCATGAGGATCAGACATTATCATTAATTCAAAGTTCTTTAAACCATGAGGATCAGACAATATCATTAATTCAAAGTTCTTTAAATCATGAGGATCAGACAATATCATTAATTCAAAGTTCTTTCAATCAATACCGAGTTTCATTCAATATGTCTTACATGGAGGGATTTTCAAATGACCTGGTTGAAATGAAGTTGTTTTCTGCATACTTCATAAACAATATATTTACCCATTATTTTCATCTTAAGAGCTTCTTGTCCGATTGCAGGGACGTTGTTATGGACTTATGCTAAAGGTAATAAATGTATTTGAACATTTGGAATCAACTTTATAATCCAATCAAAGATGGTAATGTAATCAGTAGAACTAAGTAATATTAAACTAGGAACATGGATGGAAAATATATTTCGGTATAATATATAGGTCATAATTATGAAATATATCTAGTTTTGAACGCTTTTTAAAACAAATTTTTATACTTGTTAGTGAACACTGCATTGTTCAGTTGCGCAACAATTTCAATTGCTACATCACTTTCAGTGCGTGTATTTATTGCAATATTACATTATGAGCATGTTGCTATTCCAACCCAATACTACTTTATGGACGCATTTTCTCGGGATAGGGAGTTATCAGTTTTGTAATATACAGATTGAAAAAAATATGCATTTTGCAATAAACGAGCCTAATCTGTAAGAACAGTCATATGAAGAAGTGAGAAAAGGTGATGAATGCCCTCGAAGAAACGTTAAATGAACATCAATGATAATTACACTTCGCACATTCAAGAAAATTAATCAAAATCCAATTATGTATGGAATTTATTGCACTAGCATTGCTGACCAATGAAGCTACTTCCTTCGTTAGACATCTTACATTTCTGGTATGCGTTTGAAATAATATGACGTTATCAGTGTCTATAGACATTCATCAAAATGATTAAATTATTATTTTCGTAATTGTCTGTATCGGGTGTGCCCAACTTCTTGACTTGTATTCGTCCAATTTTTGCATTGTTTTTTCGTCCATGCGTTGTGTAAAAACACAGAAATCATACCGAAACAATCCATATAACGGAACTCAAGTTGTTGAGAAGGAACAAAGGCATGACGGACATGAAAAAATAATAATGCGAATGGTTAATATGAAAATCATGTTGTCTTTTTGGCCTATTGTTCATTTCACATCATCTTATTTTAATCCGTGTCGTTCTTTGTTTGTGTTGTCTTCGGGTCGTTTTCACTTCATGTCATTTTAAAGGACGATGGTTCTGCCATAACTTCTTACCTTCGGAACGCCGCAGTAGACGTAGTCAAAGATCTTAAAATTTGCTAAATAGTTTGTTCCTAGATTTTACCTTTTAAAACCTAAGACTTATTTAAAAATACACAATTTCCTAGGGTTAAATGGTACAATCTAATAAGTATGTATATAATTGTCGTTATATTTTAGACTAACGGCTGGGCTAACCAAATTATTTTGTGATAAATCTATGTAAAATTCTAATAAATAAATTGAGAATAAACATAAAAACTCTGAATACTGACTTTTTGTGTTCGATAAGCTACAGTTCAACCTGTCGCATGTAAAGTGAATTGCACAACAGTCGCCTTTAAAATGTGATGATAACCTCAATTGATATGAAACCTAATATGCATGTTCGCTAATCAGATTACACGATTTATATGTATGAGTCCTTTGCTATACCGAGTGCAAGTTGAGCTTATTGTTTCCAAGTGTCGTTTCACGTTAAGGACCAATGATATTCCAGTATGGCAGAAGCAAAATGCAGTACAAAACGTTTTACTTATCCCGAATGAATAAAATCAACTTATTTAACAAATTAACTGTATAACTGTAAGGCGGGACAAGTAGTTGATCGATTTGCAAAGTCTTTTTTTAATACATATGCCACATCCGTAAAACACTTGCTTAGCTCACCTGTAAGGTGAGCTATTGGTATAAGGGACCTCTTCTGCGTCTGCCGTTGCCGTATGCCGTCAACAATTTCACCGTTATCGCGATAAAGATTTAATTTTTTTTTCAATCTTGACCTATCTTACACAGTTTGTGTGTGACCATAAAATCTCGATCAGACCAGGAACATTAGAGTTATTGCCTCTTTTTATGTGAAAAACTATAAAATTGCTTTTCCCAACATAGAGACTTCGATTTTCATCCAATCTTGACCACATTTGCACAGTTTTTGTAACTATAAAGTCTTGGCCACAGTCGAATATGGGCCAGAATGGACCAAAAAACATCAGATTTATTACCAGAGTTGTTTTTGTGAAAAATGCAAACAATGGACCTGGTGCAGAATAGAGACTTCATTGTTTTATCCAATTTGAACCAAACTAGAACAGTTTATGAGGGACCATAAGATCTCAGAAATAGTCAAATGTAGGTCTGTTTAGACTAGACTCATCAGAGTTATTGTCCCTTTCTTATTAAACAAGAGCAACATTGGACTGTTGCATATAAAGTGTTTATTTTGCATGCAGTCTATACTAAATTTGCATGGATTGTTCATTGACATAATATCTCATAGAAGTTTAATAATAACCAGATCAGAACAAATTTTAAAATTTTAAAATGCAAACACATGTACATTCATTATGTTCCCAAGCAAATTCTATATTCCTGAATTAATGGGTGTAAGGGAGATAAGTGAATTGGAACAGGTGTTGTCTCCCTGGAAAATATATATGCACCATCATAAGCAGCACTCCACAGAGCTATACATTAATGTGGACAATGTAATCACATGGCCAGTGGTTAGTGAATACACACCCAGATGCTTCAGTGGGGCTGTTTACAGTATGCTGGAGTTAATTGTCCATTTCTGTGTTTGTTGTTTTTCATGCTTATTAGTATGTTAACTCTCTTATGTATTTGGATGTTTAAACACTTTCGAATTTTGAATTCTTGCTAAGTAGAACTGCAAACTGCTGCAGCTAGGCTTAATTATTTTGAAAGGGAGAAACTTAAGACTGTAAGTAGCATTCACTGAAAATAAAGCTGTAAATTCAGATAATGTCCACGACTATCATATTAAAAATTATAAGACAAATGGTCAGGTTTTGGTTGTTAAAACCAACATAATGCCAGCTACCATTTTAAATTCGGATGACATTTATCATTGAAACATGGGAAACCTCAGCGGTTCCCACACGAGTTTTTGGTGGTTTGTCGGCTCCTTTTGACCTGTTTTTTTAAATCTTAGTTGTAACATTTATCCTCATATAAACTTTCCCATTTCATTCCCATCGCATCTTAGAGGGGCATCCATCAGTTTCACTGTTATTGTTCTTATGAGACGCCGACGTTAAAATATTACCAATAATAGGTCTAACAAATCCACTTAAACTGTATTATAGGTTTGTTTGATTTCCCAGAAAATAGTTAAACCTGCGCACTATATTTATTTCTATTTTACATTCAAAGTGTAAATTATATTTTAAGTATCTAATCTTAAGAAGTTGTATTGCTATTGCCACTTTAAATCCGTCGTCGTTGACATAACTCCATTTAAACGTCATGCATGTGTGGACTTTTTTCAGTAATAGTTGTAGTATACTTATACCGAAATATGTTAAATAATCAACATATTGTGGTAAAAGTATGCTACAAGTATTTTATACCATATTGTGCGTGCGGTTTATTGAAATTTAATTTTAATTTATACGCACGCTACTTATTTCACGATTAGGCTCCGCCCACCAGTGATGTAACACACTTTGACCGAAATATGTTAGTTATTTAACGAGCCCGCAGGGCGAGATTAAATAATTATCATATTGAGGTCAACGGGTGCTCGTGTTTTATACCATACTTACCAATCACATCGCAACTTTCTACAATGCCGATCCCAAAAGCATTTCCTAGACGTCACGTGATGTCTGACATGCTTAGCATGCGTGACCTCTCCAAATTTAGCGCTGTTGCAATGTGACCACTCAGTGCAATCGTTCAGTACAATAAGCAGTGTGCGAATACATTTTAGGTAAATTTCAATGTACCGCACTCTTCTTATTGCACGATAAGCTTAAATATTAGGCTCCGCCCACAAGTTGCTGTGCTAATATCTCAGTTAATGTACACCGCAAAACAAGGAAAACTCTAAAATGTAATAAATCACAGTTATTGAATACCGCAATACAAAGACAACTAACTGAAATATGGTATAATAAAATTTATATTCTGGATAGTGACATCTTTTTCGCTAAATTTTTGCACATCGGTTTCAGTGGGTTGCTGCTATCTGATGGTTATAGTGATCAATGTTGACGGGCTGACCATTGCCAAGTTCGCTATGGGTGAGTAAATCCTTACCAGTTTACTGGACACTGCGTTACACCCTTCTGGTTAATTGCATACTTCTTTACAGCAGTATAACTAGTTAATTATATACCTTTATTAAACAGCCGTATGTTTTATTCCACAGCCTTATGATTATTTCTTTATATTAATTACAGCCACATGTTAATCATAGTCCTTTAAACAACACCCTGGTTGTTAATTATACATCTGTATACATACAACCTTATGATTCATAGAATATTTTGATAACTCAGCCTCATAGTAAATTATGTACGGTTTTTCTATGGCATTATGTTTATATTATAGTCTTGTGGTAACTTGTATACATTTATACTATAACCTCAATACAGACTAAATTTCATGATGTTATACTAAAAGGAATTACAGCTCGGAGGTATTTAAACAACATAACACAATAAAAAATCGATCAGATGTCGAAATTCAAATTAAAAATGAAAGAGATTTGTTTTGTAATAATTATTGTTGTTTCGTATTATTTTTGTTTATATATTCTCCATCACTAGTGACCATTTGTCTTGAAATTTTTATTGACCCACACAGAATTGTAAATGTGTAATTAATAACTAATAACAAATATTACACAACTGGCTGAGGGTAACAATAATTAGATAAATAGATTAATATTGTATATATTGTTTACATCGTTTATCTATATTATGATCACATATCGGTATATCACAAATTCAATACAGGACGGAAAGTATTAATATGTACTATGTATCCCAACTAAACGTATGTAAATGATGTATCGGACTTGTATCCCACTACGGTACAGCAATTAAAACTTTCTCAGGTTCAGTTTACTGGGATGACTGCCCCATCGAGCAATGGATACCATAATGGGTGGTTGCTAGTCCAGGGTTTCTTTTGGGGTTATTCTGCAGTTCCCTGCGGCAAGTAAAAGACAGCACATATGGGGCTGGATTCATCATATTTATGTTGCTGTTCAATTTGGTGTTGGCAGTCTTTGGTACGCAAATATTACATCTTACAAACTTTGATTTCATAAGCACACATTTATATAGTTTCAACAATGTATTTTGAACTTTAAGAAAACCAAAAAACACCGGGATGATATACGTGAATTATTTGTTGTGTCTATTAACTAGGTACAAATATAAATTTTAAATAATCAATAATACAGTCACACGATGACAAAGAAATGATATATACATGTGCAATATTGTATAATATGATAAAATGTATTTTATTTTAAGGATCCATTTGGATTTACCCTTACTTTGCAATGATGATAGCCGACGATTTCGTCACTTGTTCTGCTACCATAACGACCAACTGTACAGTGTATTGTAACCAACAACTCGTGAATTTCTCTTTTGCCATTAGACCATGGATATATATTTTGACCGTTGTGGTTATGATCGGGTGCATTGGTCGAGATGCTACAAGGGAACGGAAACAGAATTCAGAAAGTACACCGATTACCAGAGACCAGCCAATGCTTCAAAATTGATCAGCTTTTTCCAAACAATTAATTCGATGTATTTTAATTTTAATTATAATGTAATTTAAATTTGCAGTGTCAATTATAGGCGGTTACGCATCCACTTGTACAATTGGAAAAAAAACATTATAGTTTCAGTTGTTAAACAAACAGTTCAAGTATTTCCTTTAACAAAAGTACAAATTTAACCATTTATTCTTCACAGGAATGGTAACTGCCCAAGAAAAACGACCCAGTGGAAAAAAACGTGTGTCATTAGCAATGCACTTATATCTATTCTTCAGAATATAATAATTACGCACGCTCTCCGAGCATGTTATAAATTATATACAATCAATAATTACTAATACGATATATCTAAAATTATACGAATCAAAAGTGAAATTGAATTTGCCACTTAGACCATCTCGCTAGGACTGATTTCAAAATGTTCTTCTATAATTAGCAGCAATCACTGAAACATACAAAACCGATGCGTTAAGACAAAAGTTCTCCGCCATACGATGTGACGCGGAGTTTCTAATAATTAATGCCCTCGAAGAAACATTAAATCAATAACTATGATAATTACACTTTGCACCATTTAGACAATTAATCAAAATCTAATTATTTGTGGAATTTTTAGAACCAGCATTGTTGACTGATGAAACTGCTTTCTTCGTCAGACATCTTACATTTCTGGTATGCGTCTGTTTTTGTAATGTTATAAGTTATCTATGGCATGTCTGGCAATAAAAATAACTACATTATATCTCTCTATTCGTCGGTATCGGGTGGGCCCAACTTCTAGTTGTATATCTGTCCCATTTTCGCCTCGGTATTGTCGTCCTTTCTTTTAAAACACAGAAAACATTATATGGCCGAGGATTCGATGCGAAATAATACCGAAACAAACCAAACTACGGAATATACATTGTTGAGAAGGAACGAAAACACGATGAAAATTAATAATAACAAGTGTTCGTCCCAGGATGTGACTGCAGTCCCCTACCAGTGGATTGTTACATGTAAAAGTTATGGCGGACAGACACACCAACCTACACCTGCAAAACAATATACCGCATTTTCTTTGAAGAGGGATGAGGGCATATTTATGAGCGTTATCATGAGTATCAGATAAACATATTAATTTTCATGTATTAAGGATGAATAATTATGATGAAGGAAAAAAAGAGAATAAATTAAATAATGTACATAATTAAACACACAGTTTCATATGTATTACAGGTAGATCTATAGAACAATATTAAGGAATAAAAAGTACACCCATATCGTCGTATGATGGTGAACATTTCTGCCAAGTAATTTAAAATCCATCCAGAAATTGATCGGAAACAAAAAACAGACCCCATGTTAGACCTTTGACCTCTAAGTGTGACCTTGAAATTGGAGGTACGGACCTGGGTCTTGCGCACGACACATCGTCTCATGATGGACATGTCTGCTAGTAATTTCACAACCCATCCAGAAATGACAGAGTTATAGATCGGGCACGTACAACAGACCCTATGTTTGACCTTTGACCTCTAGTTGTGACCTTGAGCTTTGAGGTACAGAACTGGGTCTTGCGCTCGATACATTGTTTTATAATGGTGAGGTTTTCTGCCAAGTTATTTCAAAATTAATTAAGAAATGACAGAGTTACAGAGCGAGAACAAAAAATATACCCCATTTTGACACATTACCTCGAAGTGTTGCATTGACCTTGGAGGTATAGACCTGGATCTTGCGCGATACACATTGTCTCATGATGGGATAGTTAACATTTCTGCTGTGGAATTTCAAATTCCATCCAGAAATGACAGAGATATAGAGCGGACACGAAACACAGACCCCATTTTTGGACATTTGACCTTAAAAGGTCAGGGTGTGACCTTGACCCTGGAAAAACGGACGTGGATGTTGCGCATTTTATAATTTGAACATTTCTTCCAAGTAATTTATTTCAGAATCCATCAAAAAATGCCAGAGTTATAGAGCAGACACAAAAACAGACACCATTTTTTACCTTTAATCTCTAAGTGTGACTTTCACCTTGGAGGTACGGTCAGGATCTTGCGCGCGACACATCTTCTCATGATGGTGAACATTTCTGCCAAGTAAGTTTAAAATCCATTCAGAAATGACAGAGTAATAAGGTGGACACGAAATGGGACGGACGGAAGGTTGGGCGGAAGGACAAGAAATACCTGAAATACCTGAAATACACGAATTCTTCTAAAATCATAAACGGATGCTTAAAAAAATACAAAAGAGGCAACGTAGATATTTAATGCAAACATAAGTCATCTTAAACCAGTCATACAAAGCCGTATAAAATATATACAAGAAATAGGTGTTAAAATATCACTACTGTATATACTGCAAGATAAATAATTTGATACGAACAAAATTCAATGCAATTATATATACAGATGGTTTCGTCGTTTAATTAAAATGTCATGACAGGCTCTTGCACTGGATTTAATTTTGTGGTAATCTGACAGCAAAACTTTTTTTTCTGTTGGATTTACGAGGTTGAATTATGCCCTTTCTAATAAAACAGTTATACTATTTGCATATAGCAGACAGATTAATTATGCATGGTGTTAAATGACTGTAAAATGTCCAACAAAATTTATTATAATTTATGAAGAATTATAAAGTATTAATTAAATATGTAACTAAATGAAATTACTTTATTAATAAGGTACATCTGGAAAAATAAAGGCGATAATGTTTTAATGCTGAACTAATTTACTAGATATGTTACTAAAATTCCATCATTTTCCTAGAGATCTTACCGCTTCAAGAAAACATCAGCAACGGCAAACTTCCTGTATTTATCTAAGAACAGTCTATCAAAATGATTTTGATGGGTTATACTTTGTAAAAGCTACGTTCACAGATTCTGATTGGTTTAAATAATAAAATCGAACATTCAATTATCAAAATCATCATGATCGAACATCATAATTATAATAACAATAACAACTATACTTAAACAGTCCTTACTTCACTAAACTGAAAACAATAATCAATACTCTATCTGTTAAGTATTCTCTAAAGAATAGGCTTATCAGCTGATAACAACACTCTATTCATAGATGGTGTCTATGCAGCCTAATGGTCAGCAAAGGAGATAACTGTTGTGATGTATAAAAGAAGTTATCTTTCCATTACATGTACCTATTCCCCTTACAACTTATGATTATTTAATTAACAAGTGTGCTTGTTATAAAAATATATTTAAGCAATCTGATATTATATTAAGTAATAAATTGCATAACTTACCAAGGTGGTGTTTTACATATTCTTCAATGTGTAATATATTTGTTAAATGTTGCATACTAGTTAATATACAAACAATACGTTTGATCGTTATTATGAAAATGTTTTATCACGAATGTATTAACATATACTTTTCATACTGCACTGTGGATAAAACTATATAAAATCTATATTTTAACTTGTTTGTTTTAATCAATTAATGAAAATTGTGGTTATCAACAGAGAAATTGCGTATTTTTGAGGTTCTTTATAATTAAAAGAATACACGTACATCTGTATTTTGTTCATTTCTCTCATTGTTTACGCGCCGGATGCAAGGCCATGTCTGACGAAGCATCTTCGTTTGTCTGTTTAGCTTCAGGTTGCACTTGATCAATACCAACTTTCTAAACATAACAGAAAAAAGCATATTATAATACAAGTGTACGATCTTATGTCGTTTCATAAGCGGCTAACGAAACAAATATTTTTACATATAAGATGTTTCTTGTATTTTACACCTTATCTCAACGCCATCTATCGTGTGGAATTTCAGGTCAATCCCTTATTCCTAAAATCCCTAACAGACAGACAGACAGACAAAAGGTCGATTTCTTTTTTACATATTTTGGGGGAGCACGGAGTGAAAAAAATATTAAAAATGATTATGATGTAACATTTAATTTGCCAAAAAAATTAATGTGTGATGAAAATGATTTCATTGTATATCAAAACTGGACTCGGTCACAAACTTCACCGAAAATGTGAAAAATGAGACTGTGGATTTTGAACATTGAGCAAAAATGGGGAAAAAACTTGATGCGCAAAAAATATGGTCATTCAAAGCGCCAACTAACAAATGCTACGTCAAATATACTAACATACGCATTTCTATATGTCGTCCGTTGAAGAGTTTGCAGAACAATTCCATACAGTATACAACGTCGGACTTCCAAAGTCAAAGTTCTGGAACTTTGAATAACTTTGAAATAAACATATTATCGTTATGTTTATATTTAAATACATTAAGTACCCACCTGCTTGCTTTTGTTATCTGTAAAGAAAAATATGTAATATGTTTGCAGCATTTACAAAAGTGCTTGATTCTAGTTGTATCTACTAACAATGTTCCTTTTACATAAACAAAACGGCATTCAACTGATTACTTCGATAATAGTATGTTTTATACACTAAACACATATTTTTACCCGATGTAAATTATTGACAAGTGTATATTTTAAATTGTAGGTGCATGTATATACGAGCACATCGACAAACACAGTGCAAATGTACAAACACGCTGGTGGTCATTTTCATAAGCTGCGAAATTAATAAGTGTTGTTTTAAAAAGTATTCAGCGAAACAGTCGTTTATATTAAATGTAATCTTATAACAGTAAGCACTAACTTTATATTTTACTGTTTTAATACATAATATATGAAAATCCAGCTACATAAGTGGTACAGAAACACTCATCAAATATAAAGCAAGTGTATGTTGTTGTTTTTTAAATGGGGTCAATGCAAAGCATTGGGGTTTAAACTTTATTAAACAGGCGCGTCGATACTTACACTAGACCCAGGATTAATAACAATGAATCCACATGTAACTTAAATAACACTATTTCAATACACATCATTTAGGGGATATCTAAGACCATGCAATATATGAAAAAATCAGTGAAAGTGGCTGCAAACAACAGGACTACATTGCTTAGTTGCAGACTCTACATGCTAATATGATAATATTTTATATAAAGTAATGTCGCGTGTCAATATTTTACAACGTATAGTTTTAGAAAAGAAAATTGCAATGCAAATTTAGTGAACAAGAAAGTTTGAAACAAAATACAGAACAAAAACCAACACATAAAGAAATAGATTAAGATTAATTTCAATTTGCAATGTTATGAATAATATAACTTCTTATGGTTAAAGCTTATTTTATTTATGTTTACATACATACATGATTTCATATTTACACGTTGAAGTCAGTAGACTATGGAACTTAACAATAGATGGATTCAAATAGTAAACACTTTTGATATATGTTTGTCTTGTTAGACGGAGGCAAGGACGTATAGAAATAAAATGTAATTAATCCTATATGTTTCTTTGATTACAACATAGACACTAGCGATCGTCACGAGGTATATTATGTTACGTGCATATCTTACGGACAGAAGCCCTTAATTTTAAGTTGGTAATAATAAGCATACATCCACCTCCACACAGATAATGAACACTATATTGAACACATTCAATGTGAATAAGGTTAGTTTTAAAAGTAGCGTATTTATTTCTTGGAAACAGTAAAGCTGCATTTACAACTACATGTATTTGGTGATGACGCAAGCAATCTGAGATAAACTTAATCCACGGGAAATTGGACCATTTATGACAGTTTGAATGCATTTTGAGATGACACCCGAAAGCTTATTTGTTTCGTTACAATAGAAATGGCCGACCGTGACCTGACGCAATGGCTAAAAACAACGATGTTGAAAGTACTGATACTGTTTTTAAGATACCAGGAAAAGTGAATAGGATTGTAATATCTTTTTTTTTTTTCATGCATATATATATATATAAACAAGATAACAAACGTTCCATTATGTGGCTTATTACCACGAAAACTGGGTGGACCATCATAAAGACACACATAAAGTTGAAGAGCCTAAAATGTTAAAACTTTTAAAGTTAGACAGGTGTATCAGAGTGCAACTGCATTATATCCCTTTGATAAGAAAAACTGTATCACATTAGAACATAAGCTTTTAGAATTTAGTTTAACAAATATGTTTTAACACTAAAAAGCTTTTCGTCTTTGTTGTTATGCAGTGATATTTGTTGGTATTCTGTATAACTTGTTGAATAGCAAATATATTCAACTCACTTTCTACACAATTATTTACCTTTTTGGCGTCTTCGATAAACCAGTATTCCACCTGCCAGTACCCCGACAGTAGTACAAACTCCCATGGACATGCCGACCTTTTGCTCTGCGTTGAAACCTAGTCAGGCATAATGAAAAAAAAATCATTTGTCACATTTATAGACCTAAATAAAACGTTATATCGCACACTTAATTATATTGTTCTAAAGCGGTTTTAAATAATTCTAAATGCTATTGTGATCTTGAACATGTTGCCTGCATTGTTACATAAACATTATTAATTTATTAAGCAAGATTTATTCTTAGAATGCATTCAATGTATTCAGCAGTAGCTAGACTTGACACTAGTACTGAGAACGCTGGGCCCGTATTCACAAACCCATTCTTACACTTAAGACGTTAGAAAAAGTTTTAAGAATTTTCTCTTTTTTTTTCCGTCTTAAGTCTGAGGATATGGTCCCAGATCAAACAGCTGTCTTAGAGCACAAATTATTTACCTTTGGAAGATTCTGCAGCTGCAGTTGGTGCTACAATGTAACACGTAGTACATGTAAAAGATAAATGACCGTGCTACAATGTAACACGTAGTACATGTAAAAGATAAATGACCGTGCTACAATGTAACACGTAGTACATGTAAAAGATAAGTGACCGTGCTACAATGTAACACGTAGTACATGAAAAAGATAAATGACCGTGCTACAATGCAACACGTAGTACATGTAAAAGATAAATGACCGTGCTACAATGTAACACGTAGTACATGTAAAAGATAAATGACCGCTCTTTACATCATTACCATTAAAATATTAGAAACAACCACGCACAACAAAACACTATCACGCATGGAATTATAATGTGTTTATATTCGTAAATCTATTTTAAGCTACTAACCCAGATAGGAGACTCAGACACGAATATTGATATTAAATCCTTCCTCCGTTACAGTTGATAGAATATAGTAGAGTGCTAAGTACGCACAGTTGTAACCGTGACGTGTTGAGTTCGAATTCCTGAACAGGCTGTGCTGTCAATAGGTCAGAGAATGGAGTGATTTTAATTTTGAGATCTTATGCTTGATCCCCATCACAGACAGTTTCATGTTATTGTTGAACTTTTTAAGATGAATATGATTTATATTGATCCATAGCAGGTGTTCTGAGTTCCTATGCTGGTTTAGTTTGGCTTATCAATTGAATACTATTCTCTATGAGGTTAATTTTTATTTACACTTACATGTTTTGTGAATAATTCTGGGCCAAGTGTGAGGTTTTTGCGCATATAAACCGGTATAAACCCCCAATGCTTTGCATTGACCGTTCCAAGGCGGTCACCCCAGTTTTATTCATGTGTGTTTTGTGTTTGTTATGTGTTTTTGTGATGTCGTGTGTATTGTTTTTGGCAATTGGTCACTTGCCATAAATAAAGGACCTCGGGCTGCTAATAAGAGCAGTGGCTGTCAAGTGGCTGGTACGTCAGATTGTTTTACAGGTACATTTAAGATTTTTGTATATAGTGAACACTAGGCAAGTCTCTGAAACGTCGTCTCATTAAATATACATGCATATATTGCACCTATATGGCCAAACTTATCCAAAATTTTCACTTAACATGTATTATTTGGAATATTTGGAATACCTTGGGTAACTTTAAAATGTATTGATTAAATTTAACAAAAACATATATTCAGATAGACAAATAAAACTTACTCAAGCACAATTTAAACTGTGCTAATCAAGTCATGGTGTTCTAAGCCTACAACACAGCCGAGTTAATCCCAATAAATTACTACATCTAATACATGTAAACACTGGCTCCACCTCTTTTTGAAGGTGAATGAAACATGAGCCAATCCATCTTGTTCCACCACCATGGCATTGGCTCAACTTCTTTTTTAAAGATACGCATGGTCGTATAATACCCGTCCAAAAACAATGCCAATGAATGGATAGTAATACATTCTTCAATATTATGTGTACTATTTACCTTAATACCTTTATTTTGTGAAAAAATGATTAATAACATGAGCAAATGTCAATATTTGTTGGAATCCTGACATTAAAAACTATTTGGTTAAAATAAAAGACACCTTTTCTTAATGGTTGTTTCATCAGACACGGCTTACCTTAATACATATACAAATACAGCGATTTCACAGTTGGCCAATAAACCAAATCCTTAATTCTGTTAATTATTCTTGGTTATGTTGCGTGAACACATTAAAAGAAAAGTCGGTTACTTGTACCTGCTGTTAAACAAATAGTTCTTGTATATTCGTTGTTTTTCTTGAAGCAGCTGTAATTACCAGACAACGTTGCGCTGAATACTGTTATGGTGATGGTTACATAAGTCAAGTCCTTATTTGAAGACACGGTGTAAACGCCGTTGGTTGTGAGTTCAGTTGCGCACTCAATGTGATTTATCCCCATACACCACCCTATACGAGTTTTGTCTTTATTGCATGTTATGAATTTTATTTCCTGACTACTCCATGAGTAATTTATATTTAGCTGTACATTTTGCTGTCCAATCCCTGCACTTTGATGAATACAGCCAGCTGAAAAGGATTAAATATAGTACTTCTGGGACTAGTAGTCATATTGTTTTTTTTAAATTCGTACACATGATTCCAAACGCTTTTTGTCTAGATATGTTGAAATTTGCTGAAAAAATAGGTCGTCTATATGCTGTGTTCCTAACCATTACTGTTTAATTAACGTTGCGAGAACTACATGCCTAGGATATGTACCTTAATATGCCGTCGGATAGTTGCCAAATCAAGCGGAGTGTTTTATTTTTATTTTAACATACCACATACACTGTAGTCTTTTTATACATGAAAATATTACTATATTGGTATTGAGACGAATAACGGTAGTGATATTATTACAGAACAAGTACAATTAATTCGAAGAGGCTTTCCATTATGTAGACCGAGTACTATATTTTCTTGAGAACGTGGTAAACACTGAGTGTTGTATGGAACAATCAATTTTGCTAATAATAGAAAATAAAAAATAATTATAATAATAAAATTTCAAATGGTGAATAATGAAAATACTACTAAAACAACTACAACAACAACAGCAACAACAACAACAATTACTACTACTACTACTACTACTACTACTACTACTACTACTACTACTACTACTACTACTACTACTACTACTGCTACTATAACTATTGCTGTTGTTGCTGCTGCTTATAAATAAATAATAATAATAATAATAATAATAATAATAATAAGAAGAAGAAGAAGAAGAAGAAGAAGAAGAAGAAGAAGAATTAAAATAAGAATTATAATAACAATATACAAGAAACGTAAAAATTCCACGAAAACCAAATTGTTTGAATGAAAGGCATAACAGTCAGAACAATAATTAAAGAAATGTTGCAAGGTGAAGGCCATACAGCTATGGTAAGGCATACATAACCTAATTCGTTCTTGAGCTGTTGAGCAAAAATTATTTTTATATGTTTAGTAACAGTGACTTTGACCCAACCAATCTCATATGCAATCGCAAGCGAGATCTCAATATAGTAATCCCAAGCTAGGTCTTAATATAAGGTATCTAAATATAAAGTTTCATTACAATAGCTCAATTCGTTTTGGAGTTATTTAGCGGAAACCGTTTGCTTTATTTATAATAACGGCGACCTTGACCTTGACACCATCCACCATCACAAGCAACGTCTCGCTAAAAAGTATCTACATTTAAAGTTTCAATTCAATATCTCAATTCCTTCATAAATGAATGAGCGGAAACCATTTTTTCTAATTTCAGTAACGGTGACAATGACCGTGAACCCACCCAGTCCACATGCAAACCCAAGCGAAATCTCGATCTAAGGTATATAAATTTGATTGCAATAGCTTGATTCGTTCTCGAGTTATTTGACGGAAACAGTTTTGTTTTATTTGTGGTAACGGTGACCTTCACCCCTACCACCCCATATGCAATCTCAAGCGAGGTCTCAATACAAGATATATATGTATGAAATTTCATTGCAATAGCTCAATTCGTTGTTGACTTATTGACCGAAAACTATTTTGTCTATTTTTAGTATAGTGACCTTGAGCTTGACCCCAACAACCCCATATGCTATCCCAAGCAAGGTCTTGACATAAGATATCAAGTTTAATTGCAAAAGCTCAATTCGTTGTCGAGTTAGAGAGCGGACACCTAAAATTGACGCCGCCACTACGACCGCCCTCTCGGCCGACGTACCCAATTATAAACGTATCTTCGAAAATTTTGATTAAAGCAACACTACAGGTGAATATGGCCCACTTTTGAATGAACAAATAATATAACCCGTTAAGATTGTCCATTTATTACAAGCTCGTTCATACCGTACTTCAGAAAACATATGGATTGTTTGATTTTGTTTAAACACTGATCTTTCAAGTAAACTGTTGATAAACATAAGCTTTATTTATTTGCTGATCATTGTGGCGACACTGATAAAATTCGGATATTCACCGTTAACGTTCGGCGAGCAGCACAATATTCTAAAACGAAACACGAGGAACCTCGGCTAGTTTCTTCGTGTTAAAATGCAAACAATACACGGAATTAAAATTAGTCCAACAACACTTATGTCAAGAACATGTGGTATAGTGTCTTGGTAACATCTACATTAAACTCTTAATGTTTGTCTTAAATTGCAACACCTTGTATGGGCCTTTAAAAAGTATATTGCGCTTGCAACGAGTAACGATTGAACACGTGTACATCTGAAACATCATCCCACGTTTTGGTTGGGTATTCTTACATATCCGTTCATATTAATTACCGTACAATTGGTAAATTTGCGTTGTATTCGTACGTGCTAAGATAACGAACATATAAATCGATAACAATTGTTTATAACGCATGATGGCATGCTTGTTAGACTACACACTGAAATGTTATCACTCCTAATTGCTATACACGTTATGATCAGCTAAAAGCATACTAAATATAGTCACAAATAGAACTAGTATCAGTAATTAACGAAAATCACCTGTTTTGGAGCTATATGCAATTAATCGTATAGCAAGAACATGCACCACCTAACGTGTCCGTGATCTTGCGTTTGTCAACATAATTTAACCCGGTATTTCTTGGAAAAACGTTTACCACGTGGAGATGCATGTACGTATATAATGTACAGAACGTTTGTGGAAAAGGAATCGTTTGGGTTTTAATGTCCGCTACTGTCGCTATAAATGTCGCTATAAATGTTATAATAACGACTGGTAATTATTCTTTCATTTTTATTCTCCTTTATTGATTTGATTTCTAGGAAAGTTAGAATTCCACAAAAAAACATATCCACGTCTTCGTGAAAGGTTGAATCTCACACTTGAGTCATTTAGTCCCAAACTAATTCACTGCAAATGACAGACTGATAGTCCATCACACATTGCAAATAACAACATATTTTAAATCGCTAAGTCGTCCTTCTCGCAGGCTGTTTCGCTTGTAGGGCCCGAAATGCCTTAGTGCTTAAATTACGCCGACATGCCTTAGTTTACAAAGCAACAACCCTTTAATTCCTTTATCTAATTACATAGGTCTTTAATTGAAGAGTCATAAACGAACGCCGTATTCATCGATAAGGTCTCGCTTCCAAGAGTTCGATTGACAAGTAACTGACACATGTAGTCCCGCCCACAACAATCTCATTAGCCAATCAAATAGGGGGATTTTAAAGGCGGAGTTTACACATTACTAACAACTAAAAAGTGTTTGACAACAAATACTAGCGCTTGTCAGGAAAAGTAAACATGCATTTTAAACATTTTATTATTGTATTTACCATTAAATTGTATACGGGTTATTCCAAATCTATTTACAAACTGACAATAAAAAATATTGAAACGATTAATGTAATATTATCTGGAGCCTCATTTTAAAACACTATTTGACGACGTCGAACGTAATTTTTGTTCACATAAACATTATGGAATTGAGCGAGTGACCATTACACGCACGTTTTTCACGACCTTTTGCTTGGCGACAACAGTTTCGCGCGCTTGTTTAATAAAACACGCTTTTTACATGGAGGTACATGACCGTATTTTATGTCGATTAAAAACCATGAATTCAAGAATTTAATAACAAAGGTGAATTTTTTCGGCTTTTTATGTCCGCGTTTAGTATAACTGATAATGATGGATGTTTTTGCGCATCCGAAAACAATTAATAAAATATAAAAGTTTTTGAAACAACCAGCGGTCATGACAGAATTTCAAGGCGGAAAAAGTAGGGTTTGAAACGTATCTGAATACCATGTAAAATTGAAATGTCTCCAAAGGTCAAAACGTTTAGATTGAATAAAAAAAAACCGGTAATTGCGATTTATGTTAAATAAATAAATGGGATTAAGCGATGCGGCCGATTTCGGGCAGGAGGGGTCGAGCGTTGCGGCCTATTTCAGATAGATGGGGTCGAGCGATGCGGCTGATTTCGGGGCGGTGGTGATGCCGACATGCCTTCAAGAAATCCTGCGGGAAACCCTTATGCAGTACATTTCATAACATTGAATATGGTTTACTTTTAGATGAGCTTGGTGTTAGTGTAGTTGTGTCTAAATTAAGTAAATCGATTTATAAATAAGTTGAGAACACTTTAAGCAGTGGCTTTAAAATGAGTTAATGAAGAAATAATTTTCGATTTATCATTGTTTATCGATCAAAAAAGAACAGTATGAAGTTATGATGCGCAGGAATTAAGCCACTCATCAGAACGACAAAGAGTTGTTTATTGACCGGTTAACAACGATAATGCGAAAAGCATTTCGATTCTAATATAATTTGACAAACATTTTTGCAATTGTAATGAGAACTACATTTTAATAATGTAGCGAAAATCGGGTTATACAGACAAAAGCCTCTTCTTTGCACGGAATCACTTAGACGCTTAAATAGGCGTTCTTTCAGACGCTCATTAAAACAATGACGTACTGACGATATAAAAGAGCGCGAAGTAGCCGAAAAACGTCAGTAGTGAAGTAGCTCGCGAGTGGTAAAGACCTGCTACAAGAAAATAATATCTTCACGTTGGAACTACTGTTATGTTTGTCTGCTGAGTAATTTGCACAGAGCATTGCCTTCTTTGCAACAGGAAAACCGGGGTGTGGGGGCGGGGGAGGTAAGCTCAGGTACCAGCGACTGTTGGATGATAGAGCTCTCAAATAAGGTGGATAGAAACATTGACGATTTGCAACTTAATAAATGTGGATTATAGTTAGATTAGGTGTATAAGAGCATTGATTTGATTCAATGCAATACATAAATGACCAAGTAGCCCCGATGAAAATTTCTTATATCTATTTACTTTGTGGTAGATCATCAACTGATAGTGATAGGCAATCACTAGCATAACATTATGAAGCAACGAACAAATAAAAGATAGAACTATATAATTGTTTGTCCACCTTTTGTTTAATAACCATCTTCGGCACGTTACACTATGCTGCGCTCAGGTTCGGGACTACGTTTTGCGTTATTTATTGGGTAGTTTAACAACAATAATTTTGTTCTTTGCATATAGAAAAATCAACGAGTATCATATTAGAAGCTTGGTTGTAACTAGGAAAAAATACCTAATTTGAAAAAAAACAAACTGAAATGAGCACAAATCCTTTATTCCATTAGTTCGTACCTGCTGTTAAACAAATGGTGTTCGTATCTTCGACGTTTTCCTTGGAGAAGCTGTAATTGCCAGACAGAGTTCTTTGAATGTTGTTAGGGTGACGGTTAAAGAAGTTAAGTCGTCATGCGAAGACATGTTATAAACGCCATTGCTTGTTGCTTCAGCTGAGCAGACAAACGTAGTCAGTCCAACACACCGTCCTATTCGAATTTGGTATTTGTTACATGTTATGATTTTTATTTCCTGACCACTCCATGAGTATTTAAAAGTTAGTTGCACGTGTTGCTGTTCGACCTAGCACTTTGTTAAATACAAGCAGCTAGAATTTGAACATTTTATTGCATTTGAAGAGAAGAATGAAAAACGCCATTCAATCTACTACTACACTACTACAACTACTCTACTACTACTACTACTACTACTACTACTACTACTACTACTACTACTACTACTACTACTACGATTACTACTACTACTACTGCAACTACTACTTCTACTACTACTACTACACTAGTACTACTGCTCCTCCTCCTCCTCCTCCTCCTCCTCCTCCTACTACTACTACTACTACTACTACTACTACTACTACTACTACTACTACTACTTCTGAATTTGTTTTTAATTTATCACGATATGTATTGCGATGTATTGCGACCTTTGTATTTTTATATTTAATAAGGTTAAGACTGATAAAATCACTATGAACAGAGCAGTATTTTATAGGATAGTTTGTTTTTTTTACTTGTTTTTCACCGATGTTGATGACAGTTGCAACAATAATCAAATATAAACAGCAGACAGAAAAGCAGACCAATTATGAGTAATACTATCAACACGCCTGTCGTGGCTGTTTACTGTATTTATTATATTAAATACAGAGTGATTTTTTAATTGTATAGTTACTATATTCATGATGTATTTGTTTTGCGCATAAACTATGTATGCATTTCACTCTTAATTTTAACTGGAAACAATGTATCAGGTTTAATGTATTATTAAGCATAAACATTTTAAGAAAAAACATGTATACCAAACATAACATGAAATATTATTGGTTGCCAGTACAATCTTTGATAATGGTCTGGCTTTTGATCTTCACCCCTACAAAACTATCAACTTTACAAAATGATAATGACTTTCATTTGTATATTCCTGACCATAAGCATGCTTTACTTCAGTCAGAAGTTTTGTAATCAAGGTAATGACAATAATAATAATAAAACACACACACACATGTCAAAAGACCACAAATAATGCAATATATCGGTATGGATATTTATACTGGAATATTTTGTTGCAGAATCAAATATTGCAACAAACGAATATACCGATATATTATGACACCTCTAACTACTACTACTACCACGACCACTACTACTACTACCACTACTATTACTACTACTACTACTACTACTACTACTACTACTACTACTACTACTACTACTACTACTACTACACTACTACTACTACTACTACTACTACTACTACTACACTACTACTACTACCACTACTATTACTACTACTACTACCACTACTACTACTACCACTACTATTACTACCACTACTACTACTACTACTACTACTACTACTACTACTACTACACTACTACTACTACTACTACTACTACTACTACTACACTACTACTACTACCACTACTATTACTACTACTACTACCACTACTACTACTACCACTACTATTACTACCACTACTATTACTACTACTACTACCACTACTATTACTACTACTACTACCACTACTACTACTACCACTACTATTACTACTACTACTACTACTACTACTACTACACTACTACTACTACCACTACTATTAATACTACTACTACCACTACTACTACTACTACTACTACTACTACTACTACTACTACTACTACTACTACTACTACACTACTACTACTACTACACTACTACTACTACTACTACTACTACTACTACTACTACTACTACTACTACTACTACTACTACTATTACTACTACTACTACCACTACTACCACTACTATTACTACTACTACTACTACTACTACTACTACTACTACTACTACTACTACTACTACTACTACACTACTACTACTACTACTACTGCTATTACCACACCTTATGTTGTTTATTAATAACATAGATATTCGAGTTGTTTATTATGCAACCGTGTCTTTAAAATAAGTAAATAATATACACATGTATCGGTTATACAACAAATCAGATACTACTTCCGTTCTTAAGCAGTATTAGAAAGTAGAATAAAATATAGAAACAAAGATTAAGAATAAAATAAAAATAAAAAAAAATATATCTATACTACTAAACTAAAATACTCAAATAAATAATATCGGAAATATATTCGTTTTATATGTTAATCACTTATTACAAAATGCCATGATCAATTTTTAATTCGTTTGTTTCTTTTTGCTAACTATTATGAGTTAAACAGATAAATCAATAACTGATGAGTAGTTATATATGTAACTACGTATACATATATTTTAAATATCACATTCTAAGGATGTGATGTTCTGATGAATTATTTTGGTGTATTGATATTTCATACAAGAAACATAATGAGTTAGTGACAATACATGTATTTACATTTTGTAGCCATCAGTATTTAAATTATTGTACACATCACTACTTAGTCAGGATAAGAAAACCATCTTTATAAGCTGAATGCTTACCTGTTTCTTGATAATACCGAACAAAGAGCATCCCATATACGTAACATGTAATTGCTGCAGACATTGTGGCCGTAATGATTATATTTGGTTCATGATACTCGGTGATATTTGTAATTAATCAATTCGTAAGTAATGGTTTCCACACATAAGATAACACGTGAAGTATTGCAAGCTTAAATCTTATACAATGCTAATGAATCCCTTTATTGTATTAAGGACTAGTGTGCGTGACTAATGCATTTTAGAGTTGAATTGACTTTACAAACTTAAACATGTGAATCATCTTTTGTCATGTTCTGTAAGACCTTAAGCGTTTCCTCATAATGTCCTGAATCTTTTGTCTTCGTAACAAAACATTCATTGCAACGTTCGCTGATATTCGTACACTTCATGTCGAGTAGGTGCGTTTGTCAGCCCTGGTAATAGAGTTTAATTTGTTATAATAAAAAGTATATTTTTTGTAATATAAGGTAATATAAGTATAGGAATAATGAAACTCCAGAGACATCATCAGGAGAGAAACCCTTATTACCATCCGTTGGTTCTTTATTTGAGGCGAGTGACCAATTGCCTATACAATACAGGACAGTACATACAACACAACACACAACATAAAAATGATTAAAACTGGGGTTACCGCCTTGGAACGGTCAATGAAAGCATTGGGGGTTTAAACCGCTTTAAAGGCATGCCGAACCTCAACCTTAGCCCAGAATTAATCACAAAACATGCATTTGTAAATAAACTTTAACCTCATAGCAATGCAGTTCAAATTAAATAGTAATAAAAGAGAATAGTCATTCAATTGAATTACAATTTAATTACTCAATGGTTGAATGTTCACCAGAGCAACAGAATTGCAACTTTCTGAGGCACGGTGAAATGAAGTAAATACAATTATCAACTAAATCCCTTCTTGTTGACAAGATTTCAAGACCTAGCATCATATAGTACAAATCCCAGATCATCGTCGTGCATCTCAGGAAGAAGCCGTAATACGTGGTGTAAAAGGACAGATTACATAGCTTGGTTGTATATGTTTAATATTTATAATTTATATAATTGAACTAGTAGTTTAATATTACACTTAAACGATCATTGCTGCATGTACTTATGCAAACATAAAATGAAAAATTGTTAATTCTACAAAACGTGAATCAAATACCAAATATCATATTTTGGTGAACATGTAATGTAGACACTTACTTGTTAATATGCTATAACGCGTTTGGGTATAGGTTTTAAAGCTGTTACTGTTTAAATTAAATCGATATATATCTAAAGCTGTTAACCCAACGAGAATAAATACTTATTTACAGTTAAAAGATTTTTCTATCAACAACTAACAAGCAGGTGTTACTGAGTATCGACACAGTATACCCCTTTGATTGATAAGACTGTATCAGTTTATAAAGAACGCTTTTAACATCCAATTTTGCATATTTACACTTACGTTATCGTTTTAAAACATCACTATACAATGATGGGTGAGACAATCTATTAACCAATAAAGATTTTAAGGACCCCAACATTCCACACATTTACATATTCAACGCAATATACCATCTCTACAATCATCTCAAGCTAACCTCATTCCAACCAAATAATAAAGTATAATAATCAGTAATAAAGTATCTACCTCATTTCCAACCAAATAATAAAGTATAATAATCAGTAATAAAGTATTTACCTAATTTCAAACCGAATAATAAAGTATAATAATCAGTAATAAAGTATCTACCTCATTTCCAACCAAATAATAAAGTATAATAATCAGTAATTAAGTATCTCGGTAACTTTTTGAATCAATTAAAGTTTTAATAGTTTCGTGCCTCTCAACATTTTTGTTTCACATTCTCAATTCACACTTTCACCACGTTTGTATAGCATGTCTTCTGTTAGACGTAGACGAATGCGTAGATGTAGATGTACACTTAGAGTCAATAAAAGTACCACCAGAATACGTCTTTTGTTCGATCCTTAGGGCTTGCCTACAGAACCCGAAATGCAGCCGGAAACAACACATTGACAGAGAAGTTTATTTTATTATTATATAGCAATTACTAATAATATTTAGCAATTTAAATATTATATGAAATATATGTGTGCTTGTTTTATCAGCAACAAGATTTAGAGGGTTTCATCAAGTGGCCAAATGATTCACATGTTTGCAAACCTGAGGACGTATTAATTATTGGAATCGACGCCCAAATACGTGCATGAAACATCGCGACTTTTAGAAAACCTAAGCTAGCACGTGCTGTCCATTATTAACCGGCTAAACTCCAATATCTTACTAAAACAGATATTGGACGGCTACCCGTCTCATATTCAAATTATGGTACGCTGAGAACAATTGAAGGAGGTCACAGCAATGTTTTAAGTATCGTGCGGTATATTGAAATTTAGTTATTGCACTGTGAATTGCACTTGCACATTCGGGTCGCATCACATGACCTTGCGATACGTTTATATAACATATAACAGCGATGCATTTTGAAACGACACAGATGTCGAGCATGTCAGAGATTACGTGACCCCTACAGTTGGAATCGGCACTGTAAAAGTTGCGATGTGATTGGTAAATATGGTATAAAACACTTAAAGCACCTTTGACCTCAATATGTTAATTATTTAATCTCGCCATGCGGGCTCGTTAAATAATTAACATATTTCGGTCAAAGTATGCTAAAACTATTACATATTCCATTCGATAACTTAAACCAGTTGTAATACTTATTTAAACTAAATCGCTGCAGAAACAACTATTGATCACGCCACGTTTAACACATGACACGTTTTAATACATTATCCACACACACACACACACACACACACACTTAATTTTTAAAGTAAGTACCAGGTCAAGTTCGCTTTCTGCGAACTATTCCAAAGTACGGCATGCTGTTTTAGGAGTTAAATCTAAATAGTAAGTAAGATGTTAGTGCATGCTACATGATAAAAAGACAAGTTATTTATCACGTCGGGCGTCGTAAATACCGGTATATTATAATTTTTTAGCGCGCGCACAATTCAGCGGAGTCTGTGGTTAAATGAAAATATTATGAGCATTATGCAAATAATATAAATAGGCATACAATAAAAAGATTATAAATTCCCCGCCGCGAAGCGGGATGGGGGTTATAGGAATGCCCTTCGTCCGTCCCTCCGTCTGTCCGTCCGTCTGTTCGTCCGTCAGTCAGTAAAATGTTCGTGTCCGCTCCATATCTCCTATACCCTTTGAATGATGTTCATGAAACTTGGCTCAAATGTTTAGGTCATTGAGACGATGTGCAGAAGGCATGAGTCAGTCACGCCGGCTCAAGGTCAAGGTCACACTTGAAGGTCAAATATTCGAGCCTCCATTTCGTGTCCGCTCCATATCTCCTATGCCTTCTGAAGGATTTTCATAAAACTTGGCTCAAATGTTTAGGTCATTGAGACGATGTGCAGAAGGCAACGACCTTTCACGCCAGCTCAAGGTCAAGGTCACACTTAAAGGTTACATTTTTGAGCCTCCATGTTCGTGTTCGTTTTTCGTGTCCGCTCCATATCCCCTATACCCTTTGAAGAATTTTCATGAAATTGGCTTAAATGTTTTGCTCATTGAGACCATGTACAGAAGGCATAAGTCAGTCACGCCAACTCACGGTTAAGGTCACACTTGAAGGTTGAATGTTTGAGCCTGTATTTTCATGCCCGTTCTATATCTCCTGTGCCCTTTAAAGGATTTTCATGAAACTTGCCTCAAATGTGTATCACATTGAGGCAATGTGCAGAAGGCATGAGGCAGTCACGCCGCCTCAAGGTCAAGGTCACACTTGAAGGTCAAATATTTGAGCCTCCATATTTGTGTCTGCTCCATATCTCCTATGCCCTTTGAAGGATTTTCATAAAACTTGGCTCAAATGTTTATCACATTTAGGCGATGTGCAGAAGGCATGGAGCAGTCTTGCCACCTCAAGGTCAAGGTCACACTTAAAGGTCAAATGTCTCAGCCTCCATTTTTGTGTCAGCTCCATATCTCATATCATGAAACTGATTAAGGTCAGTGTGATACTTCAAAGGATCACGGCGGGGGATGTAGCTGTCCTTTGGACTGCCTTGTTTAACAGCGTTCTGTACAATACTGTGATGATATACGATATATTTAAACTCGTACACAGCTGATATACTCAGATTGGAATCGCCTATCGGCTCGTCCAATATAGTATGTCAGCTGTGTACTCGTCTAAATATATGACCGTATTTTCAGAACGCTGATAAATAACCTAATATTTTAACACAATAAATGGAATGCTGTGTCTTTACTAAATGACATGTCGTATTATGACGTTTATTTACAGACGGCGCGCATGTTCATTTTTCTTGATAACTTGTACATTTTGTGCAAGAGGTTTTGGAGATCCGTCTTGCAGCAAACACAATCCATCATAAATCAAAATGTTTATAAAGTTGAGTTACAGGCTTTGCTGTAACGGTCAGACACAAGTATTTATATTGGCAGAAAACAAGCGTGCGTCATAAAATAGTATGTGGTTTATTATACCCAAATTTTATTCGTGGAAGAGCCTTAAACCTGAAATTTGTTGTTCCGATAAGAAATGCCTCGTAAAGTCTTGTATAATTTTAGACGCTAACAACTTATGCAAGATACATGCAGAAGAGGAGCAAGCGCAATATTTCTTTATTAATTGCCCTTGATAATGTTATTTCTATTTGTCATCTATGTTAGTCCCATGTCTAACATTATTTTAAAGGTGTTTAATGATAGCTGATGTTGTTTTCTCATAAACTCTGTAAACAAAAAAAAATATATTTATTTAGAGTTGAAAAGATCACTAGCATATATATTTAAGTGGTGAGTACGCTGACTGCCTTAGGTATAAATATACTATTTGAAAAACTAAACATTATTATAAAAATAGGCCCTAACCACATGCGGTAATACTGTATTTAAAATGAACACTCGTTTACTTTACTATGGGTTTCAATATTTCAAGTAGCGTCGTTGATTGATAAACGCTCTGTAATTTCTACTTTAATGCACGTTTGGAATACATTGGATAACATTTAAATGTATTGATTGAATTTGACCAGCTCAAAATCCAGTTATGATGTAATAAAACACTGAAACACAAATTCCTCTGTGCACATAATGACCCGGTATTCTTAATGGACAAATACGCGTTTTCTCCAATCAAACGATACAGTTAATAAATACACACTGTGTCATCATTCTAACAGTCATCTCTAAACACATGAATTAAAATTAAGCATAAGAAAAGATATACCGCTTGTGTACAAGAATGAAAGCTATGGTTGATACTTTTAATGACGCATAATAAATTTAATAAATCACTCAAATACTAGACCTTTTCATACGCCCGTTCGAAAGCGACGACTAAATGCTCCCTTCGGGGATCAAAATTTTAAAAAGTCATCACGTGTCCGTTACATTAAATATTAGATCGTCATTATAGCCGCACCATCGTCGTTTCCAGACCGTGACATTGTGGCTTTCAAAATAAGCTATAATAGTTATCTAATGTAAGAAAATCGCCAATGAGCTTAAAATGTGTAATCATGGATCTGTATACGACTTTAATAACGTTTGTAGATATTTTGAACACATGGTTTCGTTATTCTTAATATTAAATATACGCATCCATTATTTGGGGCATTATGTTGTCATTTAATCCAGAGAAATATATTATAGTCTTCTAGTCCCAATAGTAAAATGCAAAATAAGCTTAACAATTTAACATTATTAAAACCGTATGCCATTTTAAAATCGTTTTGCACCATTTACTCATCAATGTGACATCGCGTTCGCCCTGTAACTGTAACCGAAATCGTTCGACAACCGTGACCAAAGATCGTCTCGTGTCAATTTCTCGTGTTTCCGAGATGCCAGACTGTGAATAGCATACAAAAAACAACTCTACAACATCCAACAAAAAACATGTACTTGTCTTTAGTTTTAGTGTATTTGTGTTATGCAATTTAATAAATGCGCGCATCAAATATTAGGATCTGGATAAGAAAACAAACGTATAAGCAAAAGTGTCTATATTGTGATCAGGCTTGCAACTTTTCTTTCTAAAGTTAAAATAAATGAACATATCACAGACAAGAAACAAAAATGAAATATAAAAAAAAAACACAGATAAATAACGTATATCACAAATTCTTGTTACTGTATTCAGCAGTTACAAATGGACTCAGTACAATATGTAAAGTATTATACGCGATCAATTTTTGGATAGCTGTTTACACTCAATTAAATAGAATGGAACTGGAAATAAAATGCAGAGGCCGTTCCAAGGCAAACACTTATGATTTAATGTAAGTTGTAAGTACATTAGTATAAAATCACAATAAATTAATTGACATAAATACATAATGAACATAAGCAAATGAGTATAAAAATCACAGTAAATGTATTTACATACATGCATAACGATTATGGGAATAACAAGACGTTCTCATTTGCGATGCACATCATAAATGCATCGACGATTATAAATGGTATATATTTTTTAATTCTGACAACAAATACAAACACACATGTAAGACTGTGTACATGACTGGTGTAGGGAGCAAGAGTATGCAAGCGTACAGACCAGGTTTCTTTTCTTAAATCTTTTATTAACATAACACACACAAATACTAGATAAAATGATTATGTCATCTGCATTAGAAAGACGTTGTTGATAAGTTATACGTGTAAAGATCTGTTTAATAAAATATCACACACTGGTTGTGTTATGGTAAAGTGCCGAACAGTCAACATTTAAAATATTCACCACGTCGCTGAAATTAACGTCTGAAACAATAGCAATATTATAAGTTCTATAATATGTCATACTGTATTAGAATAAAACAAGCTTACCATGAGTTGATTGTGTTTGACGACTGATAAATATGTCGATGACTTCCTAAAGATACGATCCTTGTCAACAAGCCAGCCTTGTGTCAATGGTTTATTGTTAAATAAATATGTTAATCTATTGACCTGATAATTTAGGCATAGTTGAAGAAATTGGAATCTAAGTTTTTCACTTCTGTTATTGGAACTCACAACGCGTTTAAACACGATCAAAGCACACATTCAAACACAATACTGAATACAATATTTAAATAGAAAGGTCGTGTATGCAAAAATTGTCATATGCAATTTTGACAATCTCCATTATCTCAATACCAATGCAGCAGAGACTTCACTACTTTTCAATGTTTGCTCCAGGAAGTAAACATGGGGGCGGACGTACATGACATTTGGAGGACATTTGAAGTATATTGATCACGTATGCAAAAAACCTCGTTGCCTTCAAGATAACTTTTTAACATTAATAATGTCGACATATATTTAGGTACACATTGTTGATATAACAGATATTGGAACCCCTGTGCGAGAAGCAAACTACCTTGAACATTAACAAATGCAGAACACGATCAATGCAGTCAGTACCAGCCTCGCTATTTTTGATCCTACTGCAATGCCGGCAATAGCTCCGCCCGTCAGACCTGTATCAAACAGATGTATTTTTCTTCGAAATACAAACACTATAAATATATATATCCTTACCTTTGTGTATCTACTAAGAAAAGTCATTTTTATACGTATTATAACATTTTACTTATTTTACATGTTTTAATATGATGGTGGAAAAAAAGCTATTTTGTTACAAATAATTACACATACATGTAGTCAAATCGTTTCATCCGAAAAGTTACCTGAATAGCCAATGGGCTATTTTAAATATAATAGAATTTACAAAACTGACATTTTTGTGTTATGGATACACTGTTTACAAGCACTGCTCTTAATTCATTGTGAATACACTGCGATAACTCCCATATTCCCATAGCAATAATTGAAAACATGTTCTTTCATAATATATTTTACCGTATGTATATTTGGAGTGTACTGTAGAGATTCTGGATGTTATAGTTAAATCCAACATTTAAACAATATATATACATGTTTACTGATCACGTTCATTTGTTTTTCAAAAATGATTTATACTTGAATGTATTTTCAAAAATTAAATTATGGCATTACCTGAAATAAATATACACATACAGTCAAGGTATGTTACGTTATTTGTGGTATGCCATATTTTAATTGATGTATGATAAGAAATGCATGATAGCCGAGAGAAATCATAACATTTGATTATTTGTTTACTTTGGATTATTTTGATCTTTGATTTTGCTTTCTTTTATATGAAAGATCCTTGAAATATACCTAAATGAACAATCGCAAATTAAAAAGATATTTTTATAAAACCCTTGAGCGTAGCTTGTGTATGTTGAGGCTAACGGCGACTAAATCAATAGACTTATTAACAATTTCCAAAAACATGAAATGATGAACAAAAATATGTATTTTTGTTATATCACGTTTTCTGTCATTTGACGTTTGACAAAATTGATATTTTCACTTTTGAATGGGCGTCTTGTGGACGTGATTTATATGAACGCACCCACAGCAAGTGGTATAAAACTCGATCTTACACTAAAACTGGACTACACCAAATATATTGGCCGTTGAACAGCATACATTTATTCGTTAACTACGTATTTTAAGATTGTTTACAACTCATTATAACACAAACATGTTTTACCATTTGACGATTCGGTTGTAGAGCTCGTAGAGCTTGGTGATGGTGTGGTTTTCACTAAATTAAAACAAAGCAATATTTAATTAGTTTTTATCAACACCTTTTTTAAATGGTTGTTTCATCAGACATGGCTTATCTTAATACAACAACAACAACAACAACAACATTTATTAGCATATAAGCATATACATTGCTTTTAGCCAAATGTATTAAAACATAGTGGACGCAATATGTAAACGACACATTAAATACAATTAGTTAATAGCAGGAGCTGAAAGTGTTATATAAATCTGAAGTATTAACATACTTTGGTTTACATATCAGTTGTCAAAAGAAGAGTGAAATATGTTATTTGAGTATGTTTTAGACAAAGACAGGAGTTTGAAGACGATAAATCAAATTAGTAATACGTTTGTATTTAGGTTAATTATAATGCCAAAATACATTAGCATATTTATTGTTCGTATTGATTATAATTTGTCATCTAGTATCTAGTACACTCGATAACATTCCAAAATTAATAACGAACTTGTTTTGTAGAAAATTTTATGCAGTATAATAAATTCTAAGTAGCACTTATTGTATGTATTCATCTTGTACATTTAAACATATTTGATTGTTTTATTTAAACATATGTAGTGTCTAAACTATTTCTCAGTTCGTTTGCAGTGTAAATATATTTAGCAAGATTAATAATTTCGTTTTTATTTTGAGTTCGCATTAAATTGTCAAATTTGTTCAATGTTGGCCATCTTTGGAAAAACGGTTTTAAACACGTATTTCTAATATCTTTATATACTGGGCAAGTCAATAGGAAGTGATATTCACTTTCTACAACGTTTATATTACAAAATCTGCATTTTCTATTTGCTCGAGTGATATTATTGTATCGACCTCGCTCTATCTCTAATTTGTGCGATGACAATCGAAATTTTGTTAATGCTATTTTGTGTTTTCTTGTTTTTACGACATCGAGGTAGCGTTCTAAATTAAAATTGTCCTTGAACCGACAGTATGTGGAAAGTCTTGGTGAATTGTTTATATCGCTATACCAGTGCTGTTTATATTGATCAAATAATCGTTGTTTTATAAGATTGTAAGTATAAGTTTGTTCAGTTTTTTCTGTAAGGGTTTCATGTTCAATCCATATATACGTTAAACCTAGCTGTGCGAGTATTGTTTTTATTTGTGTTGCCCAATTTCTTTGGTTATATGTTATGTTTTGCTCTGTGTCATTATGTAGTAATGTATATGTTATTTTTACAAGGCTATCATTGGTTGATGAAATTAATTTAAACCAATATCTAATCATGTGTAGCTTTCTTATAACTGATAACGGATATCTTCCTAATTCGCCATATAACGCAGATAAGTTTGTTGATTTATTAACACAAAGGATTTTTCTCAAAAATTTCGTGTGAATAATTTCTAACTCTTTTCCTGCATTATAGCCCCAAATTTCGGCAGAGTAGTGAAGTACTGGTGTTACTAGTTTATTAAATAGATGTTATTGTAGCGGGTTCTGCTGGTAACAAGATTTTGTCTGTTTTCCTGTGTTTTATCTTTACTAAATGATTTTTTGCGTTACTTAATGTTCGTTTTGCTGTTTTACATTTATCGTCGAACCATTCTGGCTTATGAAATACTACGTTACGTTTCGGTCTTGTTTGGAAAGTTTTGCCAAAAATTGTTTTGCTGTGTTCTTGCAAAAAATTTGTAAGAATATCTATTTTATTGTAGTGCGATGTATTTTCATTATATATATTTGGTCTAAAGCATCTTTTTTTTCATTCAGTAGTATATTAAAATCCGATATTTTACTGTCGTCAAAAACAATTTTAATTTCAGTTTGTTCTGTGTTTATTTTATCTTCATTACTGTTGTTTGTATTGCGCATTAAGAAGCTGAAGTATAATGCAGCATGGTCGGAAAATTCTGTCCATTCTAGTATTTTAAAATCATGAATGAAATTTCTATCGTAAGTATCTTGCTGTAGTAATAAATAATCCGTTACGCTTTGACCACGTGCTGAGATAAACGTATAATTGCCTGTTTTGTCACCCGGTAAACGACCGTTCGCTATTATGTGGTTGGTTGTTTTACAAAGCGATAACAAAACACGACCTTGACTGTCAATCACGTGGTCTTCATTCATACGTTTAGGCAGACGTAAGTGTCCCGAAACTGTGTCATTCGAACAGTCATTCGAACAGTCAAAAGGGTCATTATGTTCAACCAAATTATTTAGATATTTGTTATAATCTACGGTATCAGATAAATCTCCTGTCCTGGAATTTAAATCTCCTATAATATATGTATAACCTAAATTGCAGTATTTTTCAATATTGCCTTCTATTTCCTCAAAAAAATCAAAATCCTTATCCTTTAAAACAGTAGATGATATCGGTGGAATGTAAGTACAACATAGGTAAACATGCTTATCAAAGTTAAATAATGAAGAATCTAGCTTTAACCAAATTATGCCATAATTATTTAAATCTACAACAGATATTTTTTCTTTTAAATACGTTTAATAATAAATAGAAATACCTACGGCCTGTCGACCTTTTTTTACACCATGTGATTTATATCCGTAAATATGAATACTTTCGTAATGCTGAATTTCCAGGTTGTATTTGATCTTCTTATTAGTCCATGTTTCACTTAAAATAATAATGTCATATAGTTTAATATATTCTAAAAAGTCAATATCATTTAATTTTCGAACAAGTCCGTTCACATTCCACGATAAAAAATTTAACTCCGCATTGTCCTAATTGATAATTTCGCGAAAACTTCCGTCGTTTCCTTTGACTAGTAGCTTTGACCCGGCCCATTTCGTCGCTCTTCCGGCTGCACGTTCCCTGTCGACAAGGTGTTGTTTGCTACGTCGGCTGCTGAGGGTCGCCTTTGTTTGCTGGATCCCAACGTTCTGGTTAAGGACCCTTAGTTCTTGGTTTCGGTCTAGTGCAGTTTTGCGTACTAGTTCCCGGTCCGAATATTGATGGAACTTCGCAACAATTGGACGTGTTTTTCCGGGTGTTCCTTTGCCGATTCTATGTACCCTGTCCAAAGGTATGTCTTTTTCAATGTGAAGCACGTCTCTAATGAACGTTTGTACAAGCGCTTCACAATTTTCCTGGCCGGTCGATTCTTTTATTCCATGAAATAGCAAGTTTTCCCTTAAACTATGAAATTCCAGTGTATCATTTGATGCTTCGATTTGGTTGATTTTTTGTTGGTATTGATTCATCGTGGTTTCAATGACATTGTACCTATCTTGAAAAGTTTTCATTTGATCTTCTGATTTCTTAAGTGATTGTTTTGTGTATTCAAATTGTTCATTGATGAACGCACAGCTGTGTTCTATGGACTTAACCTGATTTTCTAATGTTTCTACTTTATGTGTCAATTTATTTATACAATCTTCTATTTTATCTATTTTTGATACTTGCAGTTTAATGCTTTTTATGTCCTCGATAATTCCCACAGCCCATGTTGGTGGTGCTTGTATCGGTGTATTCAGTTGTGTTGGCATGCCGAATTGGTTGAAGGGTGGGGATTGTAGTCCGAACTGGTTCCCGTATTGTTGTGCACTGTTATAATTCATGTTCCAAAACGCACCAGGTACACAATTTCTATCAAAATTGAAATATGCCGGTTCTTGAGGCCTATTCACACGTTTTGCTTTACCTTGTTCACCTTGTTCACTGTGTACACTGTTTACACTGTTTACATTGTCCGAACCTGTTGTACTTGTTGAACAGGTTTGTGTGAGTGAAAAACTCGTGCTCGAATTGGCGGGCTCAATCGGCGAAATAGTTTTTCGTTTTCTGTTTGAATTTCCACTTTTATTTCCTTTTGAGTTCTTATTTTTCTTTGGTGACATCAAGTAAAATCCTCTAGGCTGGTTTTGATTTCAAATCTAACACTCTTTTTGTTTTAAATCCGCTTTTAAATCCAATAACAGCGTGCGACTATTGGGGTTACATGACACTATTAAATTGGATTTCATGTCTCATCTTAATACATATACAAATACAGCGATTTCACAGTTGGCCAATAAACCAAATCCTTAATTCTTTTAATTATACTTTGTTGCGTCAATACATCAAACGAAAAGTCGGTTACTTGTACCTGCTGTTAAACAAATAGTTTTTGTATCTTCGTTGTTTGTCTTGAAGCAGCTGTAATTACCAGACAACGTTGCGCTGAATGTTGTTATGATGATGGTTACATAAGTCAAGTCCTTATTTGAAGACACGGTGTAAACGCCTTTGGTTGTGTTTTCACTTGAGCACTCAATCTAATTTATCCCCATACACCATCCTATACGAGTTTTGTCTTTATTGCATATTATGAATTTTGTTTCCTGACTACTCCATGAGTAATTATATTTAGCTGTACATTTTGCTGTCCAATCCCTGCACTTTGATGAATACAGCCAGCTGAAAAAGATTAAATATAGTTCTTCTAGGACTAGTAGTCGTATTGTTTTCTTTTTTAATTCGTACAAATGATCCCAAACGCTTTTTTGCCCAGATATGTTGAAATTTGCTGAAAAATAGGTCGTCTATATGCTGTGTTCCTAAACATTATTATTTAATTAACTTTGCGAGAACTACATGCCAAGGATATATATCTTAATATGCCGTCGGATAGTTGCCTTAACAATCGGAGTATTTTAGTTTTATTTTGACATACCACGTACACTGTTGTCTGTTTATACATGCACATATTACTATATTGGTATTGAGACTAATAACGGTAGTGATATTATTACAAAACAAGTACAATTAAATCGAAGAGGCTTTCCATTGTGTAGACCGAGTACTATATTTTCTTGAGAACTTGGTCGAGTAAACACTGGCATGTAGTATGGAACAATCAATTTGGATAATAATTAAAAATAAAAACAATAATATTAAAACAATTTTAAATGGTGAATAATGTAAGGCATGTAAGGCATACATAACCTAATTCGTTCTTGAGATATTGAGAAAAAAATATTATTCTATTTTTAGTAACAGTGACTTTGACCCAACCATTCTCATATACAATCGCAAGCGAGATCTCAATATTGTAATCCAAAGCTAGGTCTTAATATAAGGTATCTAAAGCGACCTTGACCTTGACCCCATCCACCATCACAAGCAAGGTCTCGCTAAAAGGTATATACATTTAAAGTTTCATTGCAATATCTCAATTCCTTCATAAGTGAACGACCGGAAACCGTTTTTTACTAATTTCAGTAACGGTGACAATGACCTTTAAACCATCCAGTCCATATGCAAACCCAAGCGAAATCTCGATATAAGGTTTATATCTCTGAAGTTTGATTGCAATACCTTGATTCGTTCTCGAGTTATTTGACGGAAACAGTTTTGTTTTATTTGTGGTAACGGTGACCTTTACCCCAACCACCCCATATGCAATCTCAAGCGAGGTCTCAATACAAGGTATATATGTATGAAGTTTCATTGCAATAGCTCAATTCGTTGTTGACTTATTGACCGAAAACTATTTTGTCTATTTTTAGTATAGTGACCTAGAGCTTGACCCCACCAACCCCATATGCTATCCCAAGCAAGGTCTTGACATAAGATATCAAGTTTCATTGCAAAAGCTCAATTCGTTGTCGAGTTAGAGAGCGGAAACCTAAAATTCACGCCGCCACTACGACCACCCTCCCGGCCGACGTACCCAAATGTAATAACCGAAATGTATCTTCGAACATTTTGATTAAAGCAACACTACAGGTGAATATGGCCCAATTTTGAATAAACAAATAATATAACCCGTTAAGATTGTCCAAGTATTTATTACAAGCTCGTTCATACCGTACTTCAGAAAACATATGGATTGTTTGATTTTGTTTAAACACTCATCTTTCAAGTAAACTGTTGATAAACATGAGCTTTATTTATTTGCTGATCATCGTGGCGACACTGATAAAATCCGGATATTCACCGTTAACTTTCGGCGAGCAGCACGATATTCTAAAATGCAACAGGAGGAACCTCGGCTAGTTTCTTCGTGTTAAAATGTAAACAATACACGGGAATTAAAATAAGTCCAACAGCACTTATGTCAATAACATGTGGTATTGTGTTTTAACCATAATGCATTATTTTTATATCTTGGTAACATCTACATTAAACTCGTAATGTTTGTCTTAACTTGCAACAACTTGAATGGGCCTTTAAAAAGTATAATTTGTTTGCAACCAGTAACGATTGAACACGTGTACATCTGGAACATCCTCCCACGTTACTTCGACATTTAAGCGTTCATATTAATACCGGACAATTGATAAATTTGCGATGTATTTACATGTGCTAACATAACGAACATAGAAATCGATAACAATTGTTTATAATGCATGATGGTATGCTTCTTAGACAACGCACCAAAATGTTATCACTCCTCATTGCTATACACGTTATGATCAGCTAAAAGCAGACTAAATATAGTCATAAATAGAACTAGTATAAGTCATTAACGCAAATCACATGTTTTGGCGCTATATGCAATTAATCGTGTAGCACGAACATGCACCACCTAACGTGTCCGTGATCTTGCGTTTGTCAACATAATTAAACCGGGTGTTTGCTGGAAAAACGTTTACCACGTGGAGATGCATGTATATAGTGTACAGAACGTCTGTAGAAAATGAATCGATTGGGTTTTAATGTCCGCTACTGTCGCTATAAATGTCGCTATAAATGTTATAAGAACGACTGGTAATTATTTTTTTTATTATTATTCTCCTTTATTGATTTGATTTCTAGGAAAGTTAGAATTCCACAAAAAACATATCCACGTCTTCATAAAAGGTTGAATCTCACACTTGAGTCATTTAGTCCCAAACTAATGCACTGCAAATTACAGACTGACCGTCCTGTATAAATGGCGAAAAACAACATATTTTGAATCGCTAAGTCTTCCTTAGAAGCTCTTATAAATAAATATACTACTGCATGTTTTCGTCTGCGATTTTGTATTCAACAAAACAACATGTTTTAATGAAAACAATTTAAGTACTAAATGCATTGCTACGGATTGAAAGTTTGGTACGTTTGGTACATGAACAGGGTTTCCAGCAGGTGTTTCGCTTGTAGGGCCCGAAATGCCTTAGTGCTTAAATTACGCCGACATGCCTTAGTTTTCATAGCAACAACCCTTTAATTCCTTTATCTAATTACATAGGTCTTTCATTGAAGAGTCATAAACGAACGCCGTATTTATCGATAAGGTCTCGCTTCCAAGAATTCGATTGACAAGTAAGTGACACATGTAGTCCCGCCCACAACAATCTCATTAGCCATTCAAATAGGGGGATTTTAAAGGCGGAGTTTACACATTACTAACAACTAAAACATGTTTGACAACAAATACTAGCGCTTGTCAGGAAAAGTGAACACGTATTTTAAACATTTAATTATTGTATTTACCATTAAATTGTATACGGGTTATTCCAAATCTATTTACAAACTGACAATAAAAAATATTGAAACGATTAATGTAATATTATCTGGAGCCTCATTTTAAAACACTATTTGACGACGTCGAACGTAATTTTTGTTCACATAAACATTATGGAATTTAGCGCGTGACCATTACACGCACGTTTTTCATGAACTTGTGGATAGCGACATAAGTTTCGCGAGCTTTTTTTAACAAAACACGCTTTTTACATCGAGGTACATAACTGTATTTTATGTCGATTGGTAATTACAGCTGCTTCAAGACAAACAACGAAGATACAAAAACTATTTGTTTAACAGCAGGTACAAGTAACCGACTTTTCGTTTATTGGACGAGCCGATAGGCGATTCCAATCTGAGTATATCAGCTGTGTACGAGTTTAAATATATCGTATATCATCACAGTATTGTACAGAACGCTGTTAAACAAGGCAGTCCAAAGGACAACTACATCCCCCGCCGTGATCCTTTGAAGTATCACACTGACCTTAATCAGTTTCATGATATGATATATGGAGCTGACACAAAAATGGAGGCTCAGACATTTGACCTTTAAGTGTGACCTTGACCTTGAGGTGGCAAGACTGCTCCATGCCTTCTGCACATCGCCTAAATGTGATAAACATTTGAGCCAAGTTTTATGAAAATCCTTCAAAGGGCATAGGAGATATGGAGCAGACACAAATATGGAGACTCAAATATTTTACCTTCAAGTGTGACCTTGACCTTGAGGCGGCGGGACTGCCTCATGCCTTCTGCACATTGCCTCAATGTGATACACATTTGAGGCAAGTTTCATGAAAATCCTTTAAAGGGCACAGGAGATATAGAACGGGCATGAAAATACAGGCTCAAACATTCAACCTTCAAGTGTGACCTTAACCGTGATTTGGCGTGACTGACTTATGCCTTCTGTACATGGTCTCAATGAGCAAAACATTTAAGCCAATTTCATGAAAATTCTTCAAAGGGTATAGGGGATATGGAGCGGACACGAAAAACGAACACGAACATGGAGGCTCAAAAATGTAACCTTTAAGTGTGACCTTGACCTTGAGCTGCCGTGAAAGGTCGTTGCCTTCTGCACATCGTCTCAATGACCTAAACATTTGAGCCAAGTTTTATGAAAATCCTTCAGAAGGCATAGGAGATATGGAGCGGACACGAAATGGAGGCTCGAATATTTGACCTTCAAGTGTGACCTTGACCTTGAGCCGGCGTGACTGACTCATGCCTTCTGCACATCGTCTCAATGACCTAAACATTTGAGCCAAGTTTCATGAACATCATTCAAAGGGTATAGGAGATATGGAGCGGACACGAACATTTTACTGACTGACGGACGAACAGACGGACGAACAGACGGACGGACAGACGGAGGGACGGACGAAGGGCATTCCTATAACCCCCATCCCGCTTCGCGGCGGGGGATTTATAATCTTTTTATTGTATGCCTATTTATATTATTTGCATAATGCTCATAATATTTTCATTTAACCACAGACTCCGCTGAATAGTGCGCGCGCTAAAAAATTATAATATACCGGTATTTACGACGCCCGACGTGATAAATAACTTGTCTTTTTATCATGTAGCATGCACTAACATCTTACTTACTATTTAGATTTAACTACTAAAACAGCATGCCGTACTTTGGAATAGTTCGCAGAAAGCGAACTTGACCTGGTACTTACTTTAAAAATTAAGTGTGTGTGTGTGTGTGTGTGTGGATAATGTATTAAAACGTGTCATGTGTTAAAGGTGGCGTGATCAATAGTTGTTTCTGCAGCGATTTAGTTTAAATAAGTATTACAACTGGTTTAAGTTATCGAATGGAATATGTAATAGTTTTAGCATACTTTGACCGAAATATGTTAATTATTTAACGAGCCCGCATGGCGAGATTAAATAATTAACATATTGAGGTCAAAGGTGCTTTAAGTGTTTTATACCATATTTACCAATCACATCGCAACTTTTTACAGTGCCGATTCCAACTGTAGGGGTCACGTAATCTCTGACATGCTCGACATCTGTGTCGTTTCAAAATGCATCGCTGTTATATGTTATATAAACGTATCGCAAGGTCATGTGATGCGACCCGAATGTGCAAGTGCAATTCACAGTGCAATAACTAAATTTCAATATACCGCACGATACTTAAAACATTGCTGTGACCTCCTTCAATTGTTCTCAGCGTACCATAATTTGAATATGAGACGGGTAGCCGTCCAATATCTGTTTTAGTAAGATATTGGAGTTTAGCCGATTAATAATGGACAGCACGTGCTAGCTTAGGTTTTCTAAAAGTCGCGATGTTTCATGCACGTATTTGGGCGTCGATTCCAATAATTAATACGTCCTCAGGTTTGCAAACATGTGAATCATTTGGCCACTTGATGAAACCCTCTAAATCTTGTTGCTGATAAAACAAGCACACATATATTTCATATAATATTTAAATTGCTAAATATTATTAGTAATTGCTATATAATAATAAAATATACTTCTCTGTCAATGTGTTGTTTCCGGCTGCATTTCGGGTTCTGTAGGCAAGCCCTAAGGATCGAACAAAAGACGTATTCT